>JANEYF010001814.1:600000-1100000 GCA_029963845.1 Rhamnusium bicolor | reverse complement strand
ACCACGAGAGGAGCTAGTGTAGGATAAGGTAAATGTCACTAAACATTAATGTCTATTATAGCTTTTTAACGCGGGTTTTTAGTGATTTTTATAAAAATTAGCTGAAAAACATTTAACACAATAATGACAGAAAGGGAAAGTAGTAATTTACTTGGTCAATGGGGAAATTTATGTACCTATCAAAGGTGTCTTATGTCATTGAAGTTAGGTTATATTATGCATGAGCATGATGAAAACAACGAATGTGCATGATTATTATTTACGATTTTCTGTAGTAGGCTCCTTTGGTAACGCATAATCGTCAGGATTAAAATGTTTTTTACAAACACGTGAATGTTTCGAAGGAGCAAGGTTATCCCTGTGTATCGCTACCAACCACTGTTTTAGGCGAGTTTTATCTCTTGGAAACATATGTCCCCCTTTTGTTTCCTAACAAAATGGAACACTGAGGCATAATTAACAATTTTTTTTTTACTGGTGTACGAAATAATTATAAAACCCTATAAACTTGTTCCGTGCCTAACAATAACTTTTGACAGCTACCTTACTCGCCAGTGGCGCCAACTGATGAATCTAAAAACGGTAGCCCCATTATTAGTGTTCTGTGGGCGTTGGGCCCCACTTGCCTGCCTAGTAATGGTATATGGATCATCGTATAATAAAAAAAAAAAAATCTTTATTTTGGCTTCATCTGCCAATGATTTTGGATGAGTTTTCAACCACACTTGATTGATCCCCAACATTTAACTTAGTTGAGAAGTGACTTTTCTCATATTTTAATTTACGATTTTCAGCCTTGCGCAATAATCTTTCATGGGCAAACGTAATCATTTGCAATTTATCAGAACAGTCTTTAATAGGAATAACTAGCTTTTGTAACAACGGTTCGTCGCGAGGTTTACCGAAATGCAGTTCAGTGGGCCTAAAATTCGTTCCTTTATGAATTGCATCATTCAGCCACGTCTCAACTTTTTTCACGTGCCCACGAATGATTCAATTTTAAATAAATAAGTGAAAATCAATATAGAAAAAGGATATTTATTTGAATTTAGCGCACAAAACCAGCTGTTGCACGATACGAAGTTAGTACGAGGTCGACGCTGGTCGTTGTGTTTTAAGAAGTTTGTAGGTTAGATATGTTGTGGATGATAAATAAATCAATAGAAAATAAATTTGTGACTTATTTAATTTACATTTTCACTAAGTTGGAACTGTTGAAATAGTGATTAGTGCACCGTATTCGTTATTATTTTTAGGTTATTTAAGTATGCATAAATCCAGTTTCGTTTTTTGCATTCGATCATATCAATCAATGATATGTAGGTGAGTACCTGATTTATTTTATATTTATTGCAAAGGTATAAAATTGGATGAAATTAATGCACTTTTGAATCCAGAATGATGGACAATAGCATGTTTGTGTAATATTGTGACCATTTAATTGAACAAATAAAATTATTTGTAAATCAGCTGTGTGTTGTGTGAATCATTTCGTGTATTTGATTAAAAGTAGTCGTGCATGACATAGTAAACCAGTGTATCTTAGGTAAATATTTATATAGGGTGATTTAAAAGTTCATACAATATTAACATGAGACACTAGATCAAATAGTACCTAATACTATGCTCATTTGAAAATTAGGAAAACGTGCTCACAAAAAATTATATCAAAATATATTATTTGAAATTGTACCTATTTGTTCTATAAATATCTTCAAAAAAGATGTACCTTACACCTGTTCAAGTACACTTTATATAGGTACGTTTTCCAGGGACTACTCAAATTATTGTAATACTCCATTTGAAACGTCATTTAATTACACAAGTTTTCTTGGGAAAAAAATATTTAATCGTAACAATTGAGATGTTAAATTTCCTAAAGAAACTATTCTAAATCTGGACCTGAGTTGCCCATGAAATTATAAAATAACATTGTTATTCACTAAAACACAAGAGAACCTTTCAAAATATTAATAGGCAAGGGGACAATTTTTTTTTTATTACTTTAATAACATCTACAGTTTAAAATAATTGACCCGTATTTTTTTTTTTTTTATTAAATGTCTTATGCTTAAAAAAAATTCGTAAAGTTTAAGCGCTCTTTAAACGGTCAGATATTCCCGCATTTTCCCAAGCCAATTGTATTGGCTAGTATTCGCCGTGACGTAACAGCGTAGACAGCACAGATTCAGCGAGGAAACATGCTGCATTGCCATGTTTCTAAATAATTAAGATAATATTGTGTTGATGTAAAGCAATCCTTTATTATAGTATTATATTTCAGTATTAGTAAACCATTAGACATTAATCGATGGTTAAATATAGGGAATGCTTACATGCTTTGTGTTTATATTTGTGTTAAAAGAAATTATTTTAAAAAGCCAGATATTAAACTTCAGGGAACATGCTTCTTTTTTAGAAATTTGGCAACGGAGCTAGTTGAATATTTAACCTTAATGTTTTGTTTGTTGTTTTGTATATCATTACATTATTTTGAAACTTAAATGTCTGTAAAGAAGTGTTTTGTACCTGGTTGTGGAAATGTTAGTGAAGTTACAGTTACGCAAATTTACATTATCAATAATTATAACACCTGCACTATAATAACCTTGTTTTAGTTTTCTACCCTGGAATGCGCGCGTCGTATCTACGCTGTTACGTCATTATGAGACCGCCGATTGCTTTCATTTGAAATACATCCTCATTTCCAGCATTTTCATTTCACAATTAAACAAAATATGGTTACTAAAATTATATTTTAGTAACATTTATAGTGAATGAAAGGTCTCTACTATAATACCATGATGTTTCTTTTTTGTAATTTTGATTACAGTCCCCTCCCCTATTAGGGATTATACGGTGTGTCCCCGAATAGAGTTCAGAATACTTGTAAGTTTTATAATTTTCAATTTTGTGAAAAAAAGCATATTTATAAAAAGTGTTGTTTATTTTGAAAATTCAGAAGCCACAAAAACTTAAAAAATGTGAAATTTGTTCAAAAGTAAACTACTAATATTTTTCTTTTTGGAGAAAAATGTCAAGAACAATTGTGTTCGTAATCATAAAACGTAAAATTTTTTATAAAGAATACATTTTTTCTTTAAAATGAAAAATAGTTCAAATATTTGACTACGGGCTTTGAATTTTCAAAATAAACAAAACTTAATAAAGAATGAGTTTTTTTCGAAAAATTGAAAATTAAATAATTTACAAGTATTGTGAACTCCATCCAGGGACACACTGTATAATATGTAGCACAGAAATTACTGTTATTTTATTAAATGATATATTTTTATTTAGGTATTGTCAACTTCCGAGGGCAATGGTTTAAAATGTGTTGGAACAATTACAACCAGCATTGAAAGTACCAACAAAGAGAAGTTGTGTCTCAAATTTTGCCGATTCTATAGTCTATGTTTTATTGCATCAGAGTTTTCAGAATGTTCTTGGAGATATCAGGCGCATTAATGAGTCAGGTTGTAGTTGAATGATTAAAAGATATGCACATCATCATATAAAGTATCCTCTAGATCAAGATGAAACAAGTAAAATCAGAGGGTTTTAACAACATCAAGTTTTTCAAATATTGGTGCCAATGATTGCACCTTCATCCCAGCTAGATGCACTGTGAAAGTAAAGCCAACTGCTGTCAAAGATTTATATGGCAATTTAATATTATTTTGAGGAGTATTCTTTAGAAAATTAACTAGAACTATAATTATGTTTCTATTATTACATTCTGTTAATGACAAAAAAAAATCATTTCCAAATTTATCTCAAAATACACCTACTTTAATATTTGCAAAACGTATTTCTGTTTTTTAAGTACTATTTAATCTAATCTAATAATTTATTATACTGCATGTACATCTTCTACTGGGGTATTTTGAGATTTATTTAATGTCAGTTTAACCCAGTCTATTTATAAACGATAAAATACCCCCAAAAAGCTACCTACATCTCAAATTTCACAAATAAAAACTTTTATGTTGTATCTTCTGTGATTTAAGATGTTTCACTACAGCTTTCACTACTTATTAATAATATGATTTTACAATTAGCTTAACAAAATTTGTATGGACAATCAAAAAGTACCAGTAACCTGAAATATTTTTTGTGCTGTATCAAAAAATAGAATTAAAAAATGTAAAATAAAACAAAGGGCTACTTATGAAATGCCAGAACTGCATAATTAATAATGACATTTAAAAATTTCAGTTGTGATTGTTTTAAAGTGTCATATTCCAGAAGTTTTATCAAGTAATCAGTCGATCACCTGTATTGTTCTTTTACTTTCCCACCAACTTTGTTGAAATTTTCTACCACACGAACAACTTTTAAGGTGAAATAAAAAAATTGGATTCCACAGGATATCACTAGAAAAATGAATCTCTACGGAGTGATTTTATATTACAAATAATTAAATTAAAAAAATGAAAATTTCTAAACATGATGGAAAAATTGATATAGATATAGAATAAACAGATTATATAAATAAAAACTGATATGTATCACACACTCTACACTTCATAAAAGCTAAATACCTTTTTCTTTATCAAAAAACACCTGACAATTCCCTCGACAGAGGTATGGGCACAGTGGTCTCTTTTCCAATAATCTACTGGCTAACCCTGTTTTTACTTTCTTATACCTAATATAAGGAAGTATAGTAATCGTGATTTTTTTCGACCTGGAAATTTTGATCGATTGATTTATACGTTTTGAACCCTCCATAGACATATAACAAGTTTTTCCGATGGATATCCTAAATACGAATTAAATCATGTTCAGCATTATTAATTAACACATTTTTAGCAGTAAACAAACAAATTTGTCATTCTGATGTTAGACACAGTTCTAGTTCTAAATCACTACAAATAGGTGTATAAACATATTTATGGATAAATAAATCAGCTTTAAAGATATACATGATATTTATAAATAGTTAATCTGATTATTTGAGCAAATTTTGGTTTTAAGTTGGTCTGTCAATTCAAAACAAAACATTGTTGAGACATGATTGGTTGAATAATTTTTAATAAAATGTTTAGTTTGTAATTGAAGAAATTTTAATTTGAATAATTCCCATTGGATTAAATAGTAAATCTGCGTGTGGTTTAATGTACGCGCTACGTTTTAAAAGCAGATTTAGGCTGAAGTCTAATTCTGTTTTGTGAATCCGGCATTAAATGATCAGTATTTTTACCGCCATCTCTCGTGCGGTAGTATAGGTATTAGCAAAATAAAGACTGTATCAATTATTGTATACTATGCGCCATCTAATACAGATTAAGCAAAATAAACGGAAAATTTATTTGATTTTAAACGACTACAACGCCCTCGGCGAAGATGATAGTACTACACATAACCAACTGCGCTCTTAACATTGCTGGGTAATTACAGAGTAATATGATGTTCTTGTAAAAAAAAAAAAAAAAAATCTATATATATATATATATATATATATATATATTACAGTATTATGAATCTGATTGTATTAGATGCATGTATAAATCTTGTTTCATACTCCTCTTAGGGCTCTAATGTATTCCCAAATTGTCTGTTCTGGGTATTCGCTGTGGTGATGATGTTCCCTCGTTTCTTGTTTTGCTCAATGTTTGGAGTATTTCTATGTTGTGGTCTAAATTGAAGAATTTTGAGGATAATTTGGCATTTTTTTGATGGATGGGTTCAAGTTCAACTGTAATTTCATACAGGAGTTCGTTAGAGGGGTTGTAAAGAGGGTTTCTGGGGTGTTGGATTTTTGTGAGATCTTTTGTTAGAGGTTTCTGCTACCTTTAGAATATGAATAGCTGGTGATCTAAGTATAGGGGGTGGCTATATTCCAGGATAGGTCTACATATAGTTTTGATATGTGTGCAGCTGTCTTTTTATGGATTCGTTTATCTTTAAACGTCAGGCTTCTAAAGTGTCTGCTTCTTGAAATACATTTTTTTTAAATTAATTTTGTGTGGCTGTTAAAATTGAGTTTTTGATCTAACTTAACTTCTAGATATTTGGCTTCTCAAATATTAAGAAATCGGTGCAAATATTTGGCAGGTAGATTCTTTCACGAGAATTAAGGTGAGTGTTTCACATATATATTTTTAAAATTAGTTCCCTTTGGCGAGTTACACCCTCTCAAAGGGATGCACCAAAAGATAGTTTTATATTCTTTTTTCCAAAATGGCAAGAGTTAAAAGTTAATACACATGTTCAACTCAAAGAAGACCATTTTTTGTAGATATCATCATCCATCCCATCTCCTCTTAAAGAAGTGAAACAAACTAAACCTTACATTTTTTTTTTTGGCAGAACTTTTGATTAATTATATATATTTAAAAGAAAAACACTTGAAAGCCTAATCTATTTTAAAACTTTTTCGTCTTTTACCAAATTTTTGTATCCTCAATCGTATTCGATGTAACGAAATTACAAGCTATTTCGTTCCAGTTTGATGTTTTCCATGATAAATTAAGTTGCTACTACTCCAGCCCAGATGGCACTACTGGTTCCTACTGAAACTGTCAGTTTTGCAGATTTTTGCATTTCTTAAAAAATGCCTACAGATCTATCTTATTGTTCATACTGTACTCTCAAATATTTGTCTCTCTACAAACTATAATTGATTCATTTATTTCCGAAAGGGTCTAAGTGCATTTTTGGTGATTTTGGATTTGACAGAAAAATGTATATTTCAAAGCAAAATCTATGATTTGATGCAAAAAGAATCTATACTGCATTCTTATTTAGTGAAATATGAGGATATTAAATAATTGTTTAGTGCAAGTTTACCAAGTTTTCAGAAATGAACGATGTGAAAATCAGGCATATGTTTTTAGCTCCATTTTAATAATGACTTTGATATGTGTTTTGATTTTGTGTTTAGTGGTTTTTAAAACTTGTGCATGAAAGGGTGTATGATACCATTTTTGTGCGATTATACCAACAAAAATGCCTAGTACGGCTGAATGTAATGGAGGGAATGATAATAATATACCAAGTGTTTTAGATAAAAATACATCCTAAGAAAAAGCACGACCACTTTGTATAGTTTCAAAAGTCCAGCTTCGTGTTTTCTTTGTCCAAACAAAAAACTCTTACTTGGAATGGCCAATAAATCTGCTTTGGCGCCATTCTGGAGTCGAAGATAAATTATCTAAAATGTTTAGTATAGTGGATAACCAAACCGCACATGAGATTATCAACACTTGGAAGACCAACAAATTAAAATCGAATAGATCCGAATGATTAAACAGTAATAATTATAAAAAATAAAACGTTTTCCTTTTTTTTTCTCGTGGCATAACATGAATATGTTATTATTACTTTTTAATATTTTTATATTCTCATTTTTTGTTTACTGTGAATAAAGTATTCCAAAAAAACACATACATCTCATTATTAAAAAAGTAAATGCATTCTAAATTTAAAATTTTGTGTCTATTTCTGAAAGGACTCGTTACAATAACTATTGTGGATACATCTTTAAAATTTACCTGAGTACTAAAAATTGAAAAGAAGCAGAAATTTCAGTTTTAATCATAGTAGAATGTCTTTTGTGTTTTTCTCGAAATAGGTAAATATCACTTAGACCCTTTCAGAAATAAACAATTCAATTGAGTTAATGTAGCAGAACATGACGGATCTATATTCTTCTTACTAGTGTAGCGTTCTTGGAGTCAACAGCTTTAGTTCAGCGGTCTGGTAAAATTTTTCTGGTAATGACGTGTAATTTTATGATCATCCATATTTAAATAGTTGCTATTTTAATTTAACGTAGCTTTGTGGTAATTAAAAGTGTGTACAGTGAGATTTCCAGCTTAAGCATTCATCCTTATACACACCTAAAAATTTCACGTCTGTATGTTTGTTTTTCAGAATACTGTCATTAATATTAAATTGCACACTTGCGTCTTGCTTGTATTAAAATATAAATCGTGCTCATTGAAATAATTAGAGGTTGCAGTTACTTACAACTTGTTCACATTTATTTAATGTTTCCAGTATTCTTCGCAGAGATAAGTAATGAAACATCATCTGCATATGTAATGAAATGTGACTGAGATATTGTTGTCTTTAATTGGTTTATACGTAATAAAAAGAGAATTGTAACCTTCTGGGACTTCCATCGAGCTGATCTAATTTCAGATATCGCATTTGAGTGTTTAGTTGATTCTATCTTTTTTATTCGACTTTCCAACTGAATTCCAAGAATTAACGTAAACATTCTCTATTAAAGTAAAACTTTTGATTATACTGACTTTAAACTTACTTAGTATTTGTAAAAGTCCTGACTAGCCCAGCCTAGATTTTGGTGAGCACTCAGTTCAATATAAGCTCTTATTCATGACCCGCTATCTGAGCTACCGGACAACAAAGTACAACCAGCTAACTGTTTTATGCCAGCCATTAGTAGTAGAGGGTGTTGTATCGATTAACAAAAAATAAACTGCAATAACACACAGAGAAATTTTCACCAATATTTGTTATAAAATTCTGTCAAATTTATTCAGATTGAAAAATGTTACATTTGAGTCATTCCATATGAAACCGTCTAATAAGTAAAGCCAGCTTATTTTAGATTTTGCTGAAACTTTGTGAGAATCTTTCGCATGCGAAAATTAAATGACGGTGGATTTCCTTCTTTGGAACCCTAAAGAAGATTCTCACAAAGTTTAAGCAAAATGTAAAATAGTGGAGCAATAAACGTTTTCATATGGAATGACTCGTTTGCTATTATGAAAGCGTTGAAACTGGTGAATTAAATTTATTATCCAAGTGATTATCAACACAATTTTTTCTTAGCCATTTTTATAAAATGTCCGTCATACACCAAAAAAACAATGTAGGAATTAGGAACCGAAAATACTGCTATTGCAAGAAGATATTTACTTAACCCAGATGATTCATTTCTTCTGTAATAGTTTTTTTTGTTAATGTATTTAGTTAAACTACATTTTACTTCTATAATACAAAATGTAAAACAAATTAATCATTTACTAAAGGACCTAGGTTGAGAGCACACATTAATAAATGTGATCAATAAGGAATTTTTAATTTTATGATTATACATTTATAATTTTATTGTCGAAGGTGCGGTTCATTTAATTTTTTTGATATTACCGTATCATGAATAAAAGTACAAAGAAGGAATAAATTAATATTCTTAGTCCATAGTCCACTGCAATATTCTTGATATGCTGCACTATCTTTGATGTGCAGTATGTATCTCATACTAGTGCTTGTCTCGGGATATTAATTTATTCATCCTTCATAGATGTTCATACAGATTCACTTACATGTTGCCAGTTTCTGTCTGATCCAGCTGGAAGTTTTTTCCATCTTTTAACAAGTAGTACACAAGCATTGCAAATTTCTCCTTGCCTTGGTGTGGAAAGTTTAAAACATTCTAAAAAATCTTCCTCATATTTCTTACTATCCGTGAACCTGGAACTAAATCATATGATTAGTATTTTTTATTGTACAGGGTGAACCAGCGAGAATTCCCACCCATCTTTTCTCCGTTATTTTTGGAGTTAGAAAGACATTTCAAAAAACAGATTGTAGGAAATTTTATGAATATTTCTATGATGACCTCTGTGAATATACATGGTGTTGCATAAAGGCGTGATTAAACCAACACATATTTTTTAGTAGAACACCCTATATATTTTTAGTTTTTGAAAGCTATGTTTTATGATTCCCGTGATATATACATATTATATATTTGCATCATTTGTTTGGAAGATACAAGATGTTAAAATATCGAATTAAAATGAAGTAGAAACTATAAAATGTCATATTTCTAGAAGCCTATGAAAAGATAAATAAGCGTCTAAATAATTAAATATCTGTCTGTCGATTAACTTGTTATTTTCTGTTGTCGTAACTTGTGTGTGAAATATTTCTATTAAATAAAATCATGTATTACTCTAAAAATGAACGCAGGAATATACTCGAAGCATATTTTAACAGCTTGTATCTTTTAAACCAATAATGCAAATATATACATATATAGATAGATAGATAGATCTTTAGTACTAGTGCCAAAAATATACATTGTATAGTACACGTCAGGTTCCTAGATTAAAACTAAATGAAAAACTACAAAGATATATTTAAATCAAGTAAAATTTAAAAAGTTTAAAAACGAAATAATTTTTAAAAATATGGAGAAATGTAGAACAGAAAAATACAACAAGATAACTTAAGCTAAAAATGCCTGCCGATACCTCACTGATACTGTATGGTTCAGCTGACAAGAAATTGTTTTTTATGATAGTCTTAAATTTACCAAATGACTTTATTTCCTTGATTTGTTTTGGCAAGAGATTAAAAAGTTGCAGACAATTATAACAGCAACCTTTTTCTAAAAGAGTGGTTTTATGAAGTGGATAACAGAATTTATCTTTGTTTCAAACAGATGTTTGTTCTTATACACAAAACTGAGACATTCATATACATAATAATATATACCTGTTAAAGTAAGAGTATTCTGGTTCTTAAAAGAGCCGCTACATGTTAAGTTTGTCATTGTCCTAACGTTTTTGCGCAGTGAAAATGTCATTACTGTAACTTGAACTCCCCCAAAACAAAATTCCATATGACATTAATGTATAAAAGTTTCCATAACGGGCAATTTTTAGTGTTTAGATTTGTTACTTTTTTTGAGTTTTTTGGAATAGCATATTTTACGGAGTTTAGAGGTCAGTTAGTTGCTCCATGTGGTCTCTCCAACTTAGATGTTGATCAATTATTATATCTACAAATTTTGTTGAATTGGAGAGTGAGATATTAGCATGTATGCATAACATGTATATATCACTGGAATCGTAATAAAACGTAGGTTTTAAAAAACTAAAAATTAATAGGGTGTTCTATTTAAAAAAATAAAAGTTGGGTTGGTCACACTTTTATGAAACACCATGTATATTCAATGAGGTTATCGTAAAAAATTCATAAAATTCCCTACAATCTGTTTTTGAACCTTCTTTGTAACTCCAAAAATAACGGAGAAAAGGAGGGTGGGAATTCTCGCGGGTTCACCCTATACACTTACGAAAATTTTGTAACTTAAAAATGAAAACTATCATGCTAAGTAAAATACAAATTGTCATAAGGTTTCAAAAGAAAAAATGAACATTTTCAATTTGAATTTTTGCTACTCGTATTACTAATATAATATGATGATATTGTACCAAACCCAACGATATATTTTCCGAGTTAAAACACCTCTAACAGTGAACCCAAAGAAATACCATAAGGCTTTTGTAAAATTTTACAAATAAGCTAATAGCATTAGTATGGGAATCTTCACTAAATCTAAACTAGACTTGTAAACGAATGCTAATCGAACCTTACATCTTTATAATAACTGTAAATCAGACATTTTTAAATTTTAAAAAATTAATCTCTTCACAAAAAAAAAGGTAGAAGGTTTTTGATAATAACAAGATTATAGTTAATAATACAATTTATTAGCTTCATTTGTAGACAAATATTGCACCCCTAGGATAAAACTTAGTCTGTTTTGCAATGGGGATGGCCCACTAGATTGATTTTTTTATATGTATATGATTCTGCATTATACAGGGTGTTTCAAAACACATGCACAATGCTTAGTTGGAGATTCACAATACAAAAATCACAGAAAAAGTTTCCATAAACATTCCGGAGTCCAGAAATGCTTCGTTATTGAGATTAAAAGTTACAAAAAAAAAAAAATTTAGCACAACTGTAAAATTAAATTAAAAAATAGGCGATTAAAGATGAGATTTTTTTTCGTTTCAAAGCATACTTGTTATTTTTTTTTGCTGCATAAAATAATATTAGGTAGGTGTCAAAAATATGCATGATTACACATCGTCTTTTTGTTTAGATAGAAGGGACAATTTTAAAAAGCTATTAAAATAACAAAAACACAGTGCCGTACCACATATTTGGACAATATTACTGGTACTACCCATACGCACACCTCTGATGAAAATAAATTAAACTCATTTAAGTGAAAAAATTACTTTCTAAGCAGTACATAAGTACCCAAGTTTCAACGTAATACCTCCAAACAGTTCTTAGATTTTTAGAAAAAACGATATTTTTTGTAACTAACCCTGTATCCGGACTCATGTTTATAGAAACTCTCTGTGTTATTTTTGGAGTGCGAATCTCCAGCTGGGGGATGCGCATGTTATTTAAAACACCTTGTACATGTACAGATTATTTCAAACTCATTTGCAACACAAAAACGTCGGCTTCTTTGATCCCTTTACCGCCGTCAAAGAAGGCGACGTTTTTCATGTTGCAAATAAGTTTGCGATAAACTATGAAAGATATCCATGTGGTTGCCATTTTAAATAAGTTACTGTTACCAAATTAAATTACAAAGTTTCAGAATAACTTATAGTTGTTGCCTGTTAAACAACCAATGATATAATGTGCGCTCTTCTTTGGCCCAGCCGGTGTTGTCATATTTCCTGTTTATTATGTTGTGAAATATTATTAAATGAAAAATATTTGTGACTTTTCAACTATTTCACAAATTTGTACAATTATTTTGTATTGTACAAACTTTTTTATGACTATTTTATTTGCACACAGTATATGTAAAATATTTACGTATTTTTGAACTGTATCTATTGGGAACTAAATTTAATTCTCACGGGGACTGTACTGGAAACTTTTCTGGCATGAATTGATTTCTAAGTTGTGATTAAAAACTGTTTCAAGATTTTTTAATGTAAAACCTCAAAATTTAGTAATTAAATAAATATGTTATAAGTAGGAACACACTAATAGGTAAATCTGGCAACACGACAGTACTGTCTGGTTTCACTGAGTACTTGTGTTTCGACGTGAACCTAGTTGGATGATGTCATAGGACTAAAATTCAAAACTATTATTTATTACCCCTTTATTGGGCTCAAAAAAATTTAGTGAGCATAGATTTTCAAATACTCTCAGATATACAATTAAAGAAAAATTGTGGGAAATGTCCCTGGATCCCAATCGAATGGGGGAAGGGTCAGCTGGGCATGACCCCATTGAATGGTCTCAAACACAACTTTCAAGATGAATTTGGGAGCTTTAAGTGAACAAGAGAACTGCGAAACGTGCTGACCTACTACCAGAACAGCTAACCTATGCACAAGGGATATATGGCACAATTGTATGAAATCTGGAGACATGCACCCCGAGTGAAACAAAATCGATGAAACACGGCGACATACAGTTAGACACGATTGTATGAACCACTGTGCATTCAGTCCTTTGGTAGCATGTAATTAAAACAGTATGACACAATGAAATACAATGACAAACATTTTTCGCTTTATTATGTTTTGAAACATCCTGTCCACGGCACAGCCTTAATTTGTTGAGGAGAAATGAAAATAAAAAATATAAATAATTTCAAAATTAATTTTAAAATATACATATTCTAAAAAAAAGATAAAAATAACTTTGAAAAAGGAAACAGATTCGTTTTCCGACACGTTAGGGAATTATATTATTATTTGTGTGTCTCATATTAGTTGTCAAAAAGCACCCTCTGACTAAGCTTTTAATGTAAAATCACAAGCGTAGAGGTTTATTTTTCCAGTAACATACTGGGTAACTAACTATATATTTTTTAGATAACGAAGAATTATTCATGTGGTATTAAGTCCCAAAAAAGTGAAAGAAAAACGAAAAATGTTTTTAACTTTTTTTTTTCAACAATTGTCTCAATTTAAACTAAATAAAGTAACTTTATAGTGCATCAAAATTAAACTGTGCTAAAGTTTTGAACATAAAAACACAATTATTGTAAATGTTTCATCCGTGACTAGTATATTTTCTTCTAGTTTGTAACCCCTTTCATCCCAAAATGATTGGGAAATGTTTCCATATCGAATTATTACTTACCATAGTATTTTTTCTTGCGTTTTCTTTAGTTTGTATGATAATTACTTACACTGACGCTGAACTAAATCGTTTTTGGTTCATTTTTTTAAATTTAAGACAAAACTGATGACAGATGTCAAAATCAGAAAACAAGTCAATGTACAAAAACAAATTACTACAAAATATTCTGAGTAGGATAATATAAGTAGACTATTCTCACTATAATAACAATATAATTGGAAAAAATTAAACACTTGAATAAAAATATCGCTAAATGAATGGAAAATAAAAACATTAAAAAATAATTACGGATATAGACTAACAACGTGTGTAGTAAACACGATTTAAATATCCGCGGTCTCATAACCTTCTATAATTGGTTTTCTTTTTTTCCCTTATGGGTTCCGGTTTAAACTACCCGCTGTACTGAAGCTTAAGCTTATTGTACCCCATAGTCTCATTACTCCATAAGACCCGTTCTATTCCAGAAGGCGAGTATACAGTTTATGGGAGCTCTGGCTATCTCTTCCGGGGTTAAAAGTGGTCCCTCGAAGTGTGTTAGTCTCATTGCCATTAGGGCTGGGCATTCACATAAGATGTGGTGGGGAGTTTCTTCCTCTTCACCACACATCCTGCAATCTGGATTGTCTTTCACCCTTATATTGGTTAGGTGTTTGTTTAGTGTGCAGTGTCCTGTTAATATTCCCACTGCACACCTCAGCTGTTTTCTGCTCAACTTTAGCATTTCGTTGGTCCTTGCTCTAGATATTTCTCCGATGAACAAGCGTGACTGCCTCATTCCCGGTATCTCTATCCAGTGCGAGTAGTGTTTCTGTCTTAATAGTTCCTTTACCGATCCTTTTGCGGTGCTGTAAGATACCCCGCAGGTCGGTTCGGGACCTGTTAGAATTGATTTAGCGCCTTTTCTGGCTAGCATGTCTGCTTTTTCGTTTCCCGTATTTCCCTGGTGTCCTCGTGTCCACTCCAGTTGTACACTGGTGTGTTCTGTAAGTTTCTCCAGGGACTCTAGGTAGTCTTTTACTGTTTTAGATCGTATTTCTACTGCTTCCAGAGCTCTGAGGGCTGTTTGGCTGTCAGTGATGATGCAGATTCTCTTATTTTTGTATGCCCTCCGTATCATTTCTTGTGAACAGACGTCTATTGCTGTGATTTCGGCTTGGAACACTGTTGCGATACTTCCGAGGTTCAGGCTGATGTCTGTCCCTGGTTGTTCTCCCGCAACTCCTGCTCCGGTACTGCTTGACGTATATAATTGGTTAATATGTAGCCAATATAAATTTACCACAGTATGGCAGCTTACATGTAGGGGACATTTTATTAGTATTGTGTCAGAGATCCAGATTATATTAAGAAATTCGTGATGTACATACATGCATGTATGTATGTATCTAAAAATTTACTTATTTTCTGAAAAAAAAAATAATAATAATAATACTCGCCACATGGTTATGTCCCTACTCCTGTACATAGAACGGTACTTTCCTCAATCTTATACCGGGTGCCTACGATATTACTAGCCAGCCTATAACTTCCTTGTAAAAAAATATATTGATTTCAAATTTTGGGATGTTGTATGGTTGAATACGGTGCACAGTTTGATTGCTTCAAGATATGATTTTCATTTCCGGTTTAACCGGAAACAGTATAAATTTTGTTATTTTTAATGGAACACACCCTGTATATTATTCGAAATTTAGATTGTCCAGAAAATTGTAGGTTCAAAACATGTAGCATACCCTATATCTATCTTTGACAGTTTTCGAGAAAATGGCGGTTGAAAATGTTATATCAATCATAAATTATTTAATTTTCACATAAAACAAATGAATGTAGGAACAAATATGTTATGGTTATTTAAGATTTTTGGTGAGTAAAATTTGATAGTCATAAAAATTTCATTTCCGGCTGAATCGGAAGTACTACGAAAAGTGATTTTAAGGCTCAAATTACTTCGATATTTTTAACGGAACACCCTGTATTGAACCTTAAATTTACATTCTACTAGCTTTTCTGGATATTTTTTATTTCTGGTGTCCCCCGTCTAAACCTAATAGTTTATGAGATATCGGCGACTGAATGTTCACCTGCACTGTCACAAAGGCTACACAATAAAAAATGATGTTTAAATAGAACTTTGATTCAAGAGGGCTGTGTAAAACAAAAGAACTATTTACCGATTTTCATTTAGATTTTGACAGTACTGCTGCATTATTTAAAAGTTTCTCTCGACAGCTGTCATTTAATTTTTGCGTTTTATTCTTGATTTACCTTTTAGTAAATGTTTGTGTTATCTGGTTGTTAAAAATGGCTGTGTTTAGGCGCGAGCATCAAATTGATATGTTATTAGTATATGGAGAGGTAAGAAAAAACCGAAGGGGAAGCCAGAGCATTGTATGGTCGACGTTATCCAGAATGCGACCAACCTTATGCACAATATTTTCCATGGTTGGAAGAACATTTAAAAAGGGAAAATGATAATGAACATGAGAACACATTTATTGTAAATGAGGAGGCAGAGATAAACACACTGGCCTGTGTTGAGATTTATCCAACAAATTCTACGAGGCAAATTGACAGTGGTGTCAGGATATCTCCCAAAGTGTTATCATCATGCATTTTATTTTTGGTGGAATCTCGATTTACCAACATGGGAATGTTTAACAGGAGCAATACGAGGTATTGGGCAACTGAAAATAACCATCCATTTAGAGGAGGGGCTTTTCAAGAAAGATTCGGCATCAACGTTTGGCTGGGCGTTATAGGAACACGCATTGTAGGACCAATATTTTTTTGATGGACCTTTAAACGGAGCCCGGTACCTACATTTTCTACAAAACGAAATTCAAAATTTTATTGAAGTTTTACCTGTGCAGCATGAACATGTCTTCTATCAGCAAGATGGTGCACCGCCCCATAACGCCCGAATAGTCACCGACTATTTAAGTGAAACTTTTAATAATCACTGGATAGGTACCAATGGTCCTATACGGTGGCCGGCGAGATCCCCAGACCTTACACCTTAGGATTTTTTTACTGGGTCCATATCAAGGAAAAGGTGTATAATACACAACCACATAACATAGGAGACCTTAGAAATATAATTACGCAAGTGATAAACTCTATTACTCCAAATCAGATGGAAAACGTTCTTCGGGAATTTAAAGAATGGATTAATTCTTGCCGTTTTGAAACAATATCGTAAAATTTAATTAGGTCCAATTATATTCCAATGTTTAAAAGAGGCTCTGACCAAGGATTTGTAGCTTATTCACTGTCCGTGTCCGTTAAATGAAGTGTCCGCTTAATACAGAAATATTTACATGGAATAATATATGTAAATGATCAGTTCCCAAAGAACTGTCTGGGTAAAAGAGGTAACATTTTATTAGAGGTGTCCGTTTAGGGAGGTTTCACTATGTTTATAAAATGCTTGTTTAATACATGTTTGTTTTGTTATTTACTAATTTGCAGGCACAACTCCATGGAGGTCTGGCATCGAGTCAACCCCCCCCCCCAAAATAGAATAATTTAACAAAATTAACAAAACAAATATCTACATCAACAAAAATTGCAACTTTACAATTCATAGTTTACAGTAAAAATTAGATTTTGTAATGTATTGGTTTTACTTACTCCGGTATTATCAACATTTTAAAAGAACTTTAAACTTAAAGGGAGTTTTAGTGAGCAGAAAACTATCAAAATATAAATATCAGATAGAAATCCTATAACTTAAATGAAAAATTAGATTTAATTGCATTCATATATCTCGATTTATATTTTGCTTGAATTGTTGATAATACATTTTTTTGTCATTAATTGTCATTAAAACTCCTTTTAAGCTAAAGGTTGCTTTAAAATGTTGATAATACCGGGGGTTAGTAAATAACTTTCAAGTAACTCAGAACTTTCATAAGCAGATACTTACCTACTAGATTTTGCTTTACAAATACAGCAACCAGTAGATGATCTATAAACTTTTGGTCTATGAAAGGAAAACATTATCAAAGGTGCAGTGCTTGAACCAGTTAAACCTAAAAAAAAAGTATGGTAAATTAAGATATTTACAAAACAGATTTTTTTTTAAATATGTATATTATACTGCAGCTGTTTATTTTTTTTGGAAATTGATTTACATCTAATAATAAATCATTTTATTATGTATGGCAACTAATATAATCTAACTGCTGAGAATAGCAAGATTTTACATATAATAGTAATATGCAATATATTTCTTTATATTGTCTATAGTTATTCATTTGTGGTATCCTACAATATTTCTTGTCACCTTCTTCAGGATCAGTCAGAGGTTGTCTCATACCTGAAAAATATTAATGTGAAAAATGAAACAAAATGTCAAATGTTTTTGATGGTTAGAAGTTGACGTTTTGGAATATTCCCTGATTCCGTTCAAAACGAAAGCAAAATTTCTTTGATAAAAAATTGTCTTTTGTAGCAACATCAAACATAACAGCTTTTTGTTTATATATTTCAATAGACATATGAAACATTATGTTATTATTTTTTCTACTTATTCCGTCTCTAAGAATTAACAACCAGTTTGACAAAAATCAACAGAATAATTCGACGACACATTTATCACCGTCCAAAAAAATAATGGCGGATTCTTCAGGTTTCTTCTTGTATTATTTACTTTCTTTTTCCAAAACATTTGCAAAATTCTACTTAATAATATGGCTGCTGTCCCACGTGTGTTCACATATTTTAGATTTTTTAAATTGTCCCTTCCTAGCATAGTTCTTATGTTCAGCGAGCTGTACAATGAGATCTATAATATCAAAGACTAAACTGTTACATGACGTGCAAAAAATTGTATTTATAGCGATCCATGAGTGCAGTAAATTTTATGTCGGTGAGTCATTTAATGTATGGCTCGCTGAACACAAGAATTATGCTAGGAAGGGACAATTTGAAATATCAAAAATATGTGAACACGCATGGAACAGCAACCACATTATTAAGTGGAATTTTGCAAAGTTTTGGAAAAGGAAGTAATAATACAAAAAGAAAACTGAAAGAATCCGCCATTATTTTGTTGGACAGTGATAAATGTGTGTCGAATTACTCTGCTGATTTTTGCACAAACTGGTTGTCAATCCTTAGAGAAGAGGTAAGTAGAAAAAATACCAATATAACATAATGTCTCACGTGTCTATAGAAATATATAAACAAAAATCTGTCATGTTTGACATTGCCACAAAAGAAAATTTCTTATCAAAGAAATTTTGCTCCAGTTTTGAGAACGAAATCAGAGTATTCCGAAACGTCAACTCTTATTCATCAAAAAACATTTTGATATTTAAGTTTCATTTTTCACTTAAATATTTTTTTAGGTGTGAGAAATTTTTTGGATAGAAAAAAAAACATTTTTTCAAAAAACAACCTCCGACTGATCCTTTTGGCTCCGAGGTTTATTTATCAATTTTTTAAACTAATTTATAGGACAGTGACTTAATACTAAATTGCCTGAAAACACTATATTTTGCATATGTTCGACTAGGTTAGAATTTGGGGCACTAATCTGGTATCCAATATATGAATGCCACAAAAATAGATTACAATCTATCCAGCGTAAATTTGTGAAATTCCTCTCATATTGAGTTGAACAGATATATCCACCTCAGGGTGCCAACCATAATTTATTGTTGAATAAATTTGACTTGTTATCTCTTAATACCAGAAGGGTGAATATATCTGTTATGTTTTTATATGTTATTTATTATCATATTGGTTGCCCTAATCTGTTCTGCGAAATTAATTTCACCATACCAAGATATCCACAAGGCATCCTACCTAGCGTTGTGAAGGCCGAATATTTCCGAGCGAATATTCCCGAATATTGCTTAAGTTACATTATTATTCGCACCCCCGAGAAAGAACAAAGAAATATTTCCGAAACTTCAAACCTTTTTTTCGGAAATGTTCTCGGGAATATTCTAGGGAACGTTCTCGAGAATGTTTCTCAAAATTTTGTTCAAAGGTTATATAATTATATAAAGATTTTAAAGGAATATTTTCTGTGGAATTCACAAAATATTTAGCCAAAAGTTATTTGTGGAGCACTAATTTCATTTGGCAACTGTTACGAGGTCAGATAATATGAATTGGTGGAAAGGTATGTGCATTAAGAAAAAATTAAAATATTTAGCAGCAGCTATTCTAGATTTACATGCTTCAATAGCAGCTACTGAAAGGTCATTTAGTACTTACTCCTTCGTGTACTGTAAAAAAAAATCGATTGACTACAGAGAGAGGAGGTAATTACTCAAAGGGCCAAGAATTTCTATTAATCTTTTTTCTGAGACTAAAATGTTCCGCATTTCAAACTCAGCAAAGAACTTGGCTTTTATAAAAAAATCATCGAGCAACCAAAAGAAGGAGCACTACATAGATAGTCTATCCTCAAGTAAATATTCATCGCTCCAAATCTTGGAACCCGAAATTTTTATCGACACGAACAACGCATACTTACTATATTTTCAATTTTAACATAGCAAATGCGTACAAATGGTATACATATTAACATATTACTTAACAGTTTCTAAATTAATGCAATTCTAAAAAAGCACTATTCATAACGATATAATAATTTTGGGGTTCAGATTTTAGAGCTATAACTTTTAACATCGGATGGAACTATCTATGTATATTTAATTTACGAGCAGTATCGAGGAACATATCTGATGGTGACGATAATTCAACTTCATCAGAAGAAACTTTTTCAGATATTGAGAAGGCTGAATAAGACAATTGTTTTATTTTGTTTTATATATAATATGAAAGAGAATGATAAATAAAGTTTATGTTTTTATTAACAGAATTCTACTAAATTTTTCTTGTCTTTCTTGGGGTTTACTACCACATGGACAATTCTTGGTCATCTAAAAGTATGATACTGGAACAATATCTAAGAATTATTTATGTGGTAGTAAGCTCCAGGAAAGAAGAAGAAAAATTTAGAGAATACCACAAATAACATTCAGACAATATTTAGTTTCCTAGTAATTCCCCTACATTAATTTAACTAAAATAAAACATTATTTTGATACCACTGAAACCATAATTAAATTAATTGATGTACCTAATGTAATATATAATCCAGTTTATATGTTCTCCATAAAATATCTATATTTTCCTAAAAAATTAAATATTCTCGAATATTCTCAAAAATTCTTGAAAATACCCGAATATTCACAACAAGCAGTGTTGTAAAATTTCGATAATTTATTGATTTTATCTTATCACATCCTACCATATTTAGAGCATATATTTGTAAAACTAACATAATGTTAAGGTCTCCAATTAATATTATGTGTACTATGATAATTTAAGTAACAACTGTGATATTAATATTAAAATATTGATAGGTAATAGGTAATGAAACCCTATCTTAAATATTGTATTGTATTCTGTTAAAACTGTTTTTATCTATTCCGTTTGTTAATTTATACTGAATAAATGGATAAATTAATAAATAAATAATCAAGGAAGGTGAGAACAAATATTTCTTTATAATGTAAAACTAAATTTTCCCTGCTAATTTTGTATTAGCTGCTTCAATTCTTGCTTAATCAAATAAAAAATCACCAACATAAGTACCTGACTATTAATGCTGCTAACAGTTATACAAGTAATAGTATGATACCTTTAAGCCTTTATATAAGATATAATATAATTAGCAATCATATGATCTTGTAAATGATACAGAACCTTCATAAACGATCAAAAATTACTTGATGAATTGGTACCTTTTAACTTGTGATTTCATGTCTTTTATATTACGGCAGTACATGATGAGAATTTTTGCACACACATATGTGTCTAAGGAATCGTTTTCAACCAACTTTTGCTGACGGCATGACTTGACGGGGCTGTTAAAGGGAAATAATTGATCATGTGGTTTTTAATCATTTATGAAGACCCATAAATGAATCACTTTGATAGAACTGAGAAGCCTTTGGCCATACTTCCAGACTTAGCTAAGGTTTTGATACCGTTTCTCATAATATATTAATAAATAAGGCAGAGCAAATGGTTATGGCGACATTGTTTTGGGAATACTGAAAAGTTATTTAGAAAACAGAAGACAATGTGTGAAAATTAATGACACCTTAAGTGAATCAAAAATCAAGCAGACCGGCGTGCTGCAGGGCACGGTACTTGGTTCAATACTATTTTTGATATTATATTGATGAAATAACTAGATTAGATACAAATTAAAAAATTCTATCATACACAGATGATACAGTATTAATATTCATAGCACGAAGTTGGAATAATGTATGCAAAAACGCATCAATTGGACTAAGCACCATGAACTGTTGGTTTATATAACCAATATAACTTACTAATTACTTACTTAATGAGAAAAAAAAATAATGGGGATAATTATTTAACTATTAACATTAACTAGGCACATTTTACTTAAGTATGTTTGATTAAATCTTCATTTTGAGCCAAAGAATGTCTAGTTACTCTACGGCCCATTCTTTATTAGTCGCCCTGTATAACAAATGATTAAGAAAACACATAAAATAAAGGGTTTACCAATAAGAGCTGGTAGGCTATTAAATGTCATTGCGCCTATGTCTGAAAAGTTTCGTTGTCAAATTTGACAGTGGTGTCAAGTACGTCTTTATATTTAATTATGGAAAGGTACACAACTAAGTGGAAATCCTTCGGCTGTATTTTGAAAAATCACATTTTGCTCATGAAGACATTTCGTGTCTACGTAACATGTTAGGTTCACATAATCGTCCGAGCAAGAGTACTACTCAGCATATTGTTAAAAAAATTCAATGAAGCCCAGTTCCTGTGAACGACAGGGAATTGACAAATTCGGCCTCTCGTGCGCACTTTCACGGGCAGCAGCAATATTCTCGATGAAACGGACATTTGGACAATGTCTGGATGTTTGTACATTTGCTGCTGGACAAGTCTTGTGTGTCTTTCCATAATTAAACGTAAAGAAGTGGGATGGAACCTTTGATGTGAAGATAACACTGTGACGTAGTTTTTCACAACACATTAAAACACCAGTAGTGTAAAGACTTACTTGACACCACTGTTAAATTTGACAATAACTTTTCAAACATAGGCGTAATGATATTTCATAGCCTACCCACTATTATTGGTACACCCTATATAAATTGATTGTACAACATAACACCGAGCATGATTTTGCTTTCCACGATGTCTAATTTTCAGCACGATCTCACGTACTGTACTAAAGGTTATTAGCAAAATAAAAACTGTACTAATTATTGTATATTACGTGCCATCTAATGCAGATTAAGTAAAATAAAATCCTAATTTATTTGATTTTATACAATAACAAGATCTTAAGAGAACATGTTAGTTCTAGGCGAGCAATTGTATTCTTCTTTAGATATCCAAATAAGAAAAAATAGAGAGGTGTTAAATCTAGTGATCTTGCAGACCATTGTCCCTGGCTTATTAATTGATCTTCATAAAACTTTTGTACAAATTGAATAGTAGCTCTTGCTGTATAGGCAGTAAAGGAATTTTTCTAGAGGTAACCCTCCTCAACATCATCCACCTGTTATGAATTTAACAGTTAAATTGAACAAATTACCAAGAAACAAATTTTTGTTAAACCAATGACAATGTCTTTCTCAATTTTAACAAGACCTCTATAATTTTTTTAGTTTTTATCTGATTTAAACCAAATTGGTTGCAAAAGATTTAGTTCTACTTATGGTTACAAAACCCCTTCAAATGCAAAGCCACCTACAATACAAGATTGAAAGAAAAAAAAATGCAAAAACAGACATTTTTGTATATACAAAAAAAAACATATTGACCTACTAGGACGATTCTCAGCAATTTTTTGATTTTATCAAAAACAAAAATTAAACAGAAAAATTTCAGAGAACCAATTTATGTACAGATTGATACTATTTTAGGTTTCACCACCAAGAGCATTAACTTAGTTATTTTAAATAGCCCCCAGCAGGTATATTTGTTTTTCTTATGGTGTATCACTTAATGGCATTTGTTTCCAAAATAAAGGCCATTCGATAAACCTTTGACGTCATGAAAACACCTTTGCTATCACTACGTTATTTCTACAAGATAAAATGATAATTTCGTAAAATAATGTTTTTTTAGTTCTTATGTCTTTTATAACGAATTAATTTTGTGTAAGGCGAGGTACAAATATGATTTTCAAGATTTATAGGGTCAAAAAGTACTATATAAATTGATTTTGTGAAAAGTATTATACTCGTTATGTAATTATGAAAGATTCAAATAGGTAAATAATAATAATATTCCTAATAGTCAGCAAACATACAAGATGCCACGAATAAATACAGGCAATAAAATGTGTACACATTAAAAGAACTATTAATTAGTAAACTTGTGAGAAATATATTTAAGGAAATACTATTTTTTTTTTTTTTTTTTTTGTTCACGAAACCAGTCACATTAATAAAGGAATTTTATGACAATTTTTCTATTTGATTTATCATGAATAATTACTCATATGGGTTCAACCTACCTACGTTACTATTTTTTTTGTGTTTAAAATAAAGTGACCTATATTAAAATGCATAAATGAATAAAACGAATGTTTCTCCGAATTTGCCAGTCAGACATTCACACAAATAGACTGGAATAAAATCTTTACCAGAGGGATCCACTGAGTTGTCTTAGAAGTCGTTGTTTTAATACAACCCCAGGCTGAAAAGAGTTCAGGATTCTATCGGGATAATGTTGAACTTATTGGCATAATGCTTCAAGCATTACACCTATAGACAGAAAATGTTAAGGCAAATAGCCAGAGAATGCAGTAGTCTTGGCTCTATTGAGAGATTCCTCAACTATGGTGGACTCTTACTTGCTTGGCTTGCATATTTTTGCAATCCTTTGCATTCATCGTAATTTTATATTATTAGAATGCCACTGCCTTTCTTATTTTAATAAGATGTGCTAGAGATTAGGCTCCTACATACAGCAGGAACTAGTGGTTAACTATGTTTTCGTTTGTATAATTCTTAAAATGTTGAACGCCTTTCTCTAGAGCTTTTTCAGTTTAAATAAATGCAAATTTTATTATAGTTTTAAATAAAAGATAAAGTCCATTCATTTTCTGTAATAATAACTAAAGATAGATTTTCGCTTTATTAAGTTGGCAATAATTTTTTTAGGTTAAATCATGTCATTAACAGCATGACATAAACAGACTCATGTTGTTAATTAAGTTCACAATAATTTTTTTAGATCAACTAATGTCATTAATGACTTGTGTATCTGTATAAATAAGCAGGCATTTCCTATTTTTAGGCTATATTGGAAAAAGAAAGGTTTTATATATTTTTTTTAAAAGGCAGCCCCTAAATATAATTACAAGCCCCAATTGTAACTGGCATATCTTACCTACCCTGGATTGCTTATCAAAAGTCACACACACAGAGGCTGTAAATAGGTAGCTTTTTAAACATTAAACATTACAGGTAATACAACCCCTTGTATCCATAAAGTAACCTCTTGCAGGAGGGGCGTGCACATTTGGAGAAAACAGACATACACCCAATTAACGTTAGCATCTAAAAAAATCCCAACTCCTTGGCCAGGAATATAACCATGGACACCAGGGTGAAAGGCAAGTTTCTTAACTTCTGTTAGATACTACTTTTATTTGACGGTAATAAATATTACTGGTTGGATTTTTATTGGTTTAAAATAATATTTGTAATACATATCCATGGTTAAAATAATATTTCGTACTGTTTTGGGGCAAGGGAAATAAGTGATTGTCGTGTTATCATTCACATAATAGATAAATGTCAGACTTGAATAGAATAAATTAAAGGGCAAAGGAAAGATATTTGCAATATCGTATTTTCGTACGATGTTTTGGGGCAAGGGAAATACATAAGTTACTGTCAACCCATAAGGAGTCATATAAAGCAGATATAGAATGTATGTGTGTAAGTTCCACCAAACGCATTGAAAAATTTTATTTTTTTTTTTGTGGCATTTCCCATCATAAGCGCAACATATAATTATGTGGGATGTATTCCTAACATGACAGAGCATCGTACTATGTATTTGTTTTTTTTCATCAGGCAGAAGTGGCTGTTGTAAAGAATGACCAATATTTGTATTTGCAATACATATCTATGGACTCTTAAAATAGTCCAATAACAAGAATCAGAAGTTGTTTCTTACAGTATTTCAAAAACAATTAAATGTTTTTATTTTTACAAGGACCTAAATGAAATAATTTTCAATGTCAACAGAGTTTTATCTAATTGTAATTATTTTATTTTGTCTCCACAGCTCATTTATTATTGTAATATTTAATGGTCAATGCAGCTCTTAATAATTAAATCATATTTTAATAACAAAATGCTATGAAGTTAAAACGAGAATTTATACAAAATGTCTAAAATATAATTATAAATTTATACATGTATATATATCATATATAGACATACATATATAATAAAGATTATAAATAATACACCTAATAAAAATAATTAACCACTGTTAGCAAATGTTATCCAAATTAACTGAAAAATTTCCTGGACATCAACAGGACGCCAGCGAAAACTATTTGTATGTACCTAAGATTATCAATTAAATAAGATATTTGTAATGGCTTTTTTTACCTGAATATAGTACTTTGTACTTTGCACAAGACTTGTATAAAAGACACAAATATTTCGATTTCAGCAACAAACTACTTCACTCAGAAAACAGAACACCAACCAAGAATTAACAGAGAACAGGAAAAAATCTTATAACGGCATTGACCTATTGACGGCTACAAACGTCTATGCTACAAACATAGAGGAACACAGGGCTACACATTTACAATTTACAACTACAAACCACAGAAATTCTGTGGTTTCATAGAACAAATCTACAAACGACAATGTTGCCAACTATAAATTGATCAAAAAAATTATAGTACATTCAAAAAATGGATGGAAAAATAGTAATTTTTTAATTTATAAAGAACAATAAATTATCGTTCTTGGGACATCATGACCTAAATTATATTATGACGTCACTGTTATAATGTCTTGTTAATAAAGAAATTATACGCAGTAGTTAGAAAGATACAAATAATTTCTGGAATATGAAATGGTGGACTATATTATTTCCGTACAGATACTCTGGCAGCAAGACGGAGCACCATGTCACTCAACTGGTATATAAGAAAGATAACTGAATTCATAAATCATAAATGTCAAACGTGGACAGGCAGAAGTGACATTATACTATGGTTTCCATGAAGCTCGGATTTAACACGCCTCGATTTTTATGGAGTATACTTAAAAATAGAATATAGAAATATAAGTCTAATAATAATTGAAACAAAAAAATTATATGGAGATAGGGGATTTAAATAATAGTCCAGAAATGTTTCAACATATTATTAAAGAAAACTGTATGGAAAAGTCAAGTCTTGTTTGGAAAATAGGTAGAATTTTTTAAAACATCATGTTTTCGTCATTATTTTGCAAAAATCGTTGTATGACGCTCTGGGATTCACTATGACGCTCCTCCGCGTCATGAGATCGAAAGGCGCAGGGGATGGCGCCCCCTACCACAGTCCGTCCTTCCTTACACTTGCTTTGCAAATGAATTTGTCATATACGAACAGAATAATTATTCATTATTCCATTTATTTCTAGTGCAAATACATTTTTGGTAAACAAATATGCTGATTTTGGAGATATTATACATTTTTGTTTTTTAGCCTTCCCGAACATGTATTTGCATTAGAAATAAATAGAATAGTGAATAAATCTTATGAACAATGAATATACGCACCTAACAAAACTGGGGAAGCAAGTTTGGAAGTAAAAACAAAACAATATTATTGGATTTTGGCAGGGTGCTCCGGCCCCAACCAAAGTTCTAACCGGGTGCTCCACCCCGGAGCACCCGCGCACTCGGCGCCTATGAATAGTATACCCTGTCTTGACAATTAAATCAAATGCCATGGCAGATACATTGTAACAATGCTAACAAAAGAAGTATTTTTGTATTAAGTATTTTTCAGATAATATGTTTTTTATCCTACAGAAAGAAAAATATTTGCTATTAGAAAAGTTCAGAAGAATTTCTAAAAAATTTTACTTTGTGACCCTGGAAATTTTGGAAGCGATGCTCATGAATTTAAACAAGCGTCTTTAATAAATTTGCACTGCGCAAACTCACTGCTGGCTTTTTCTTCATTTCCGGTATTCAAAAATCACAGAGCAGTGTTGCCAACTCAAAGATTTATTCCCTAGATCTAAGGATTTCTACACGCAAATCGAAATTAGGAAGATTTTTGTAAAACACCCGAAATCTGAAGATTTTCAGCTGTATTTAGAACATCGCTATATAAATTGTACTGTCAAAGTGAAATTTAAGTTAATTTTAGGGAGACTTCATTTTGTTTAAACTCTGTAACTCGTCTTAAATAGGCAACCATGTTCCGTTTTATAAAATTAATAAATTAATTCTTCAATAAAAAACAGAAAAAACTTTATTTCCTATTTTTATTTCTAGAGGACTTAGAGCCAAATTAAAATTTGCGCCCACGCCTAGCCCTTTAGATCCAGTTTTTCAATGCTCGGTTAAAATATCTGGCAGTTAATGATTTCTCGGCCCATAGAATTCACCCATTTCATACTAACCGATGGATAATTTTGCTAACTGGGCACTGAAAAACCGGGCTTGACACTTAATCTTAACAAATTAATAATAATAATACCAAACCAAAAATTATGATTAGATTTTGTTGCTGCAATAAAATTATATGGTGAAAGAAAAGATTAGGAGTTAATGCAATATTTACATTTGTATAACAAATAATTATATGCAGCTATTGGACTTTATAATTCTTAGAATATGTTATTTGTTTTTTTTTTTGTATATTTTAATTGAAAATATACTTTTTTCGAGAGTACCTAGTTTCATTTCTATAAAAAGAAACTTGCAAAATTTAAATTTTCCGCTTTTTTAAGATTATTGGTATTTCAGGAAATATAAGGATTTTCCAGATTCTTTTAGGGATTCTCCAGATCCTATTATTGTCAACACTGCCAGAACCTTCATTCAACATGCTTTGCGGCACAGAACAGAAAAAGATCAAATAGTCTTTTTCTGTTCTGTGGTATGTGGGTCTAACGTGGGTCTAACCTCTAACCTAAAAAAGGAAGAGGTTATATTGCCGATACACAAATTTAAGAGTTATGGCCAAGTTGGGTTCATACTATGGATTATGTCCTTTAATAGATAGTAAAAGTTTGTTGGGAATTTCAGAAGATTCAAAAAAAGGTGTTGTAATTGTTACTTTGGGCAAAAATATAGCCAGTAGATATAAGGTAAGAAAAGTAAGAGAGTGAACGTTATTATTACATTAAAATATTATGGGTAATCAATCATACTCTATATTGTTATTAATTTGGTAACATTTGCTACAAGTTAGATACATTTAATGGTAACCACAATCAGCCAATTGATTGTAAATTGAGTTCTGTTTTATACATACTGGCTAGGTGGCATAGTGCCTGAAGCGTGCGATGGCAACCATGATTAGAAAGCTATCTGTCGACGCTGCGGGTTCGAATTCTGCCATTGGCACTGGCAATGTAGATAGAAATTATTAATATGTCTATACTTCTCTAAGTGTAACCTTATAGACAGCTTCGGTTTTGGATTCACAAGGCTCCACTTCAATATAACAAAAGCTTATTTATTACAAACTAAACATGTTACTGAGGCACCATCATATTTTAAATCTGGGAATTGCCACAGAAACTTCCTAACACGATGAGCAAACTACTGATGTTTATTACTCCACATAACAACTGAACGAAGCACCAAAATGTGAATGCACTGTGTTTCAACTCCACTAACTCCTCCATTTGACAGTGATAGATGCGAATCAAAATTTGTCAGCTCTACTGTAGTTCATATCATGAATGTTGGCGTTTACATCATCAATTCAAATTTCCAAATCGATCAATTGCTATTTTATTTGGAAGCGGTCAGCATACGTTTCTGTTATTTGCTACAATTCTGTGCATGTTTAATAAAATAAACTGACAGAAAATCTACATATCTTTGAAATGTACATAAATTGATGACATGAATGCCAATATTTGTGATGTGAAGTGAACTTTAATGACCAGACTTTCTGCAAATATTTTCATCTTTATCATATAAAAATTTCAATCTCCCTTTTAACAAATGAATATTAAAAAAAGAATATTTGTACATTATTTCAGTTCACAATTTTAGAACCACAAAAATGTTATATTCCATTTAAGTAGCTCTGGAGATGTAGTGTTCTCCTGGGAATTGTCTTCTTTGTCTTATATTATCCAGAAGTGCCGTTTCACATGGAACGTACGGTCAGCACTGACCGTCAGCGCTGACTGTCCCATTCGGCGTACTACTTTCACATGCAATTAAAACGCCGTCAGTTATCAAAATGTATCTTCGACACCGGGCAGTCGCTGTTGCCGTTGTTTTGCTGATTAAACGGAGAAGAGAGAAAAAAGAGATTATGGGTACATCATATTATTAGCACGAGCTATCTAAAAGGTGCCTTTGTTACATTATGTTCGAATTTAAGAGAAGACGAACGAAATTTTTTTAACTATTTTCGTATGTCAATCAAATCTTTTGACGAATTACATCACAAGCTAGAAAATAGTTTAAAATTTTCGGATACAGTTAGAGTGTCAATTTCATCAGTGGAGACTGTCAGTATGTCTCAGGTAAGTAATAATGCACCTACGTTATGGTAGAACCTCCATTATCCGGTAGGTGTTGGGACCTCGAAGTGACGGGAATAGACGAATAATTAAAATATAATTAATTATTTATTCTCTATTTTCTTCAGTTGTTTTTTAATCATATATATTTTAATTTATTTGGGGTGCAGACTGCAGAATACCAGATTACGCCACTTGCACAAGTCGTCGGAACTATCGACACCTGGCAACATCGGAATCTGTACGCAACCGACAATCAGTTCAAATGTGAAATAGCTCATTTAATCACATTGCTCGTCAGTCCGCTGACGATACGTCGCCGCACGAGCTCGACGTAGGCCCGGCGTATTTATTAGTACGGACTGATCATACGCGCTCCATCTGAAAATGTTCATTTGAACTCATGGTACTATCTTATACGTCCTGACGGTCAGTGCTGACCATACGTTCCATGTGAAACGGCACGAAGGTTAATGATGAAAGAGTGTATTAATGCAAAATTGATTGAGAATTTTATAGACGATTGCCAATTGGTTCAATTTTTGTTTTTCACAGAGAAGCAGATTACTTGGAGAGGATTATTGGGATGCCTTATTTTAGCAATTTTTCTTAGTGCACTTCTGTTGCTTTAATATTTTTGAATGCTGTTTTTTTTTTGAAGTGTTAAAAATTGAATGATGTCGACAAATCATTTTATAGATTGTTGCTTCTGTTTTAACACTGATTCCTCTATTTTTTTATCCTCAGGAACAAAATATTTTCATCTCTCTTTCTCTCAAAATCCAAATTAATGTATCAATATTTTTTCCATTACATCCATGTTAAGCTGATTTTTAATTATCTTCCAAATTTTTCCATAGTACAGGTAGCAGTGTTATTGGCCTGTATTTGCCATAATTTAATTGTAATTTTCTAAGGTTTTATTTTATTATAGAATGGATACAATAAAAACCTTCACCCATGTGTAAAATCTTTAATTTTACCTTGGCGCAGTTCAAAAATTAAACATGTACTTGTCTCAAATTTTACCTGAAAGTTAATATTTTATGTCGTACAGTTACTTAAGCTGTGGCAAATTATTAGCTACCGAAGTCGACTAATTTTATATATATATATATATATATATATATATATATATATATATATATATATATATATATATATATATATATGATATTGGCTATCGATCTATCATGATTTGAAGGTGTAATTCAATGCAGGTCGGGGTATTTGCCCGCTGAGTAGTTGTTTCCTTCAAATCATATTTAATCACATTAGTTTAGTCCACCTGGGCTAGGGGTCGCCGCTCTCGGTACTTGCTGTGATGCAAGTCGCTATCCGCCACAGAGACATCTAGGATGTCGGTCGGATAGTAGCATTCAGACCATATGAGAAGTTTCATACCTCTCACCACTATTCACTTCACCTTAGTTTGTATATAACTAGCAGGTTGGCCACTATCATTTGTCTGTTCCATAACCTATGGCATACTGAAGAGAACAAATAAGTTCGAAATCGATCTATGTCTGGTTAGGAATTGACAAATGATATTGGCTATCGATCTATCATGATTTGAAGGTGTAATTCAATGCAGGTCGGGGTATTTGCCCGCTGAGTAGTTGTTTCCTTCAAATCATATTTAATCATATATATATATATATATATATATATATATATATATATATATATATATATATATATATATATATATATATATATATTTATTTATTTATTTAAAATAGGTATTAATTACCACATGATAAATCAGCTTTCAGATCAAAAGCAGATATACAGTTGGAGGACAAAAGAAAAGTTTAGTTCACCCGTCATATATGATAAGAAACAGTCTAAATATTTGGCAGCTTTTAACCAGACTTATATTAAGTTGTGGAGTACAGAAGAAGAAAATTTAGATAAGTTGAAAAAGTACAAGGTAAGATCCTGAATGTCATTAAATCATTGACTAAAATTGTTGAAGAAACTATATATTGCCTTAATTAACAAATTGTCTGCTTTTTAGTTTAATCAACAAATTCATTCAATAATTTCCAATAATGATACCACTTTTGTTTTATTTCAAAATGGTTCTGTTTATACATTGGAAGATGCTTTAAAAATGAGGAAGGTTGTAGATCAAGAACCAATTCTTTCAGATTTACAACAAGTTGATGAAATTTTATACAAAAAACTGAATGAGCAGTTTTATCTTGGATTGATTGTTAAATCTCCAAATGAATCAAATTTATATTGGAGTAAATACAGCAAAGGAAAATGTAAATTTTCCAAAATAAATTTGTTAAGAGATGGTTTTATTTTAAGAGGACATGTTTTTCACATTGAGGAGAATGCTGTCAAATTGTTAACATTATGTAAGTTTTATAATTAAAATAATTTATTCTGAAAATGGTAAATAGATACATATTAATATAATAACGTCATATGTAAATCTTGCAATTTGTATCAAAGCATGCATGGATGAAAAAAGTTAGAGCATTTTAACTTTTCCATGTGCCACTACAAATAAAATTTGCAGGTGTAAACCTGTTTAAGCTTGCAGCTGGTTTAGGTTATGTCATATCTTAGTATTGGAGCAAGGGACTCAAGCTATGCTTTAAGGCATAATTATCAAGCCTAAATGATGAAGTTTTGCAGAAAAAAAAATTGTGATTGAAATTTGCGCGCGTGTATATATGTATCTTCGATATCTCAAAAAATACTAATGGGAGAATTCCCAAATTTGGCAGTTAAGATTTTCAACAATATTTTAGGTGACACATTAAATTTGGTGAATGTGGTACCACCAGAAGAGACATAATGAATGAAAGGACAAAGGTACAATTTCGGGAAAAAATATTAAAAATTTTTATTGCATTTCTGGACAAATCTCCACGAATTATAAGAAAAAAGAAAACAACTTTAAGGAAAAAAATCTGTCTGCATGTATGTAGTATCGCGATAGCAGCCACCGTTTTTGAGATAAAGCATTCAAATTTGGTACACGTTCTAAAAGTCAAAGACAATGAAAAATTCGGTGAGGAGCAAAATTGGCCAGCTGAAAGGAGGTCCACAGGTCCCAAATTTTTTTTGTATTTGCCTTTACAAAAAAATATATTCTTGATGAAAGATTATAAATCATGTCTATTAGATCAAGCCAATAAAATATATTTTCCAAGTACTTAAATAAAGCTGATGTAAACTGAGATATTGTACACATTTGACCTCATAAAATGGGATTAGGATAAATTTGGCAGCTTGACATTTGAAATATCTAATTTAGTTACAAAAATATCAATGTCTATAAGAAGAAATTATTATAATATATGACATCAATTATTATTGATAATATCGAAGGACGCTGAAAATTATTTGCAAAATATTTTCAAAACATTTTTTTTTTCAAATATTGCTTTTCTATAAAGATAGAGCGTTTTGAAATTTTATTTTAAATTCATTTTCACTGTGCAAATTTCAAAAAGGTGCAACTTCCTAAAAAAATTCTTTCTAAAAATATTTTTTTTATGAAATTTGAAATGTCGATATATTTTCCACCTTATTTAAAAAAAAAAAAATGTTTTGCAAAATTTTTATAAATTGTTTAAAAAATAACCTGGGTAGGCACACAATTTTTTCAACTTTTTTTTTCTACAAAGCTTCTTCATTTAGTCTTGATAGTTATGGCTTAAAGTATTGCTTGGGTGCAATGCTCCAGTATCAAGATATGAAAGCCGAAATTTCACCAGCCTCCAATGCAGTGTAGATTACTTACTAGTTCTCTACGTTTTTGTGTTTATTTTAAGGTCACTAAATATATTTACAATAATGAGTAAAAAGAGGACTACATAGAAATTATTAAATTTTTAGAATATTATGCACAATATCCATGTTTATGGGATGTACTATTGCGGCCGAAAAAAAGTAATCAATTTTTTATCAAGTATGTTTTTTCAAAAAAAAAAGTCTGTTGTAAATAGGGATTTTTACGTCAGTTATGTCAATTAAATTATTTTGACAACAAATCATTGGTGGAGTATCACAATGACATTAACACTAATAAAAATAATAAAATTATTATGATTGATGTGTCACTGGTTAGACCCATATTTACAATGGGAAAATCAGTCGATCACTTTTTTTCGGCCGCAATAGTACATTCTAATGCATATAAAGATAGGGATTTAAAAGAAGATGCTTTTGAAAAGATGGCAAGAAGAGTAATAATTGATGGTTTTAAGTCTACCGATGTAAAAGCTCGAATGCATTCTATAAGGAACGCATATATATAAGAATGAAATAAAATTTCAAAATTTTCCAACATTTTCAAATTTTTTTTTATTCATACACAACCTTATGATTTTTTTTTTGTTCCAAATAATTAATCTTTAATCAATAATTTCACAAATATTCGGCAGCTTCTAGGAATAAGTTTACTTGACATTTTTACAGTCACTAACAGCATGCAATCGACAAATGAGACTGGCGAGATAAAATTTAATTTAACGTCTAAACCTTTACTGGCGTGAAAGTTGAACTGTCATTGCCACTGGCACTAGCACATTATTGCATGTGTAAACCCTCCTTAAAAACATCACATATTAGTTTAAGTTAAGGATTTTTGTCAAAGAGAATCAGTGTACAGTGTACACTATACATAGACACATTACTGTTTGATTTGTTGACAAACTGTGTAATAACTCGTGAGTTTTTTTCATGGAGATATGTCTTAAATAAAGAAAACAGCTTTTTTCTTTTTAATATTTCATTAGTTTGTTAATTTCAATCCTTTTTGATTGAAATTGACAGTGATATTGTGATCAGAGGTAGGATTTACCAATCGGATATGACGTGAAATCAGGGGTGGCTTTAGGTGGTTATGTGTCAGATTTGCATGCATATATGAAATGATATCTTACCTTGAATTTTTTTTAGCGAACTCCGTATTATCCAAAGTTGACAAAGTCTATTATAAACACTCGCTCAAAGAGAACTGGAGGTATAGGGAGATGTACCTAACAGTAAATTACACACATAAGCATTTTTCACTGCTAGTTACCAGAATAAAATTATATTAGTAATATCTGTTCTAAATGTTTTGTAGTTAAACTTCAGCGCCTTTCGTTGAAAGTTCATTTATATTGCTCTATGTCGACAGATGTAACTGGGGCGTACTTAAAATATGTAAACTTTCACAAAGTAACCACATTCATGCCCTGTGTAGCAAAGTCTACTTCTTTGCCGTTTATAACTAACTATTACACCTGTCATCATAACAAATCTGGGATTTTTTCTTTAAACAGTTTGGAATTTTGTTTGTACCTTCGCAGCAATTTCTCCCTGTAATCCAAAAATATATTGTCGAAGATCGAACACAACGTTTATTGCATCAACTATAGTAAATTCTGATGTTGGCTGATATTGAAGGTCCCACATGGCTAGAGGAATTTGTGAAAAAGTTTCGTGTATGGTCTCTAGATTTTCTTGAACAGTTGGATCCATAAATGCCTGTTGCGTCTGTGAAATAGCAACTGTGTCATTTGGATTTAACTGCTGTATTAGGGATTTCACATTTTCAAAATGGCAGTAGTAGTACGATGCTGCCTCTAGCCAAGTTCCCCATCGTGTTATAATGGGCTGTGGAGGTAATGGAGTATTTGGTAGAAGTTCATGAAATAACCGTACATGACTTGGTGCTTTAAGAAAAACTTTCTTTACACTGGATATCAAAATATCAACATTAGGGTAGTACCCCTAATATCTTCAACACTCCTGTGAAACCCATGTGCCATACATGTTACATGAAGTATATTCTGATGTTTCCTTCAAAATTCTTCCAGCAGCTTTCATATAATTCACTTTATCGGTAAGAAATAATAAGAACTTGTCCTTATTTTCTGCATATTTGTCACACCAAAACTATCTCCTCTATAGTGCGATAATTTGTAGCTTCTAAAACTTCAAGGGCAACACATTCGCTACCTTAAACCCGCAAGTATTAGTGGTTTCGTTCATGCTACGCCAGATTTACTTCCCATTAAGCTTAAAAGAAATTTTCTGTCTAATATTTTCACACTTCGTTGATAAATATTTTTTCTTATTGTAGACCCCGAATGCACGTTAACATTGCTATATTTGCCACTAATACATTTTTCCAAAAATTGTCTAAAAAGTGTATTGTCTAGTTGTGACCACAGTATGTTACATCCTATCATATATTCCACTAAATCTAAGTTAAAATTACGTGGCATGTCACTGTAAGTAAAGCCACTTATGCTCCATTTATGGTTTTCTGAGGAAATATGTCTATTAATATTTATATCGCATGACCAAGAAATTGCTTTGTTACATCTAATGCAATACAATTGTCTACCATTAAATTTTAAATCGGCAATATCGCGAATCCAAAAATTTACCGTAGTTTTTGTCTGTTTAGTACTTTGTGACATTTTAACTCCGCATTTTTAGTAACTACGTCCGAGTTAATTCACGTTATGCAAGATATTGTTTGACCGTGTTATATGTTTTCTTCCCTCCATGCTAGGGCCAGCCGTTGGCCTTCAGTAATGTAAATTATCAATGTACTGTAATTTAAAAAAATCTATTAAGCATTATGTTTTAATTTAATATCGTGCATTCCCTGACAAAACTAAGTTACCATGAACATTGTAAAATGAAATAAAATGCATGTAGCATTAAGAGGATTGTTTTTCTGAATATAGTTGCTACTTATCCAAAAGGATATGAGGTTTTCCGCATACTCCAAGGGCTTCTGGTAATCCAAAAGACTCTGATGATCCACTTACTCAATTTTAATTACCGGCGCCGGTGATGCTTTATTCGTAGGTTTAATATGAGAAATATGTAATATTTTAATTACACACGATGAAATCTTAACAAAACTGACTACTGAAGTCTCAATAAAAATCTTGAATGCTTCTTGCTTCGCGCGCATGCTCATACCTTTTGGTCAGGGAAAGAGAATATTCAAATTTAAATACGCGCTCAAAAGGCAACTAATAAATGACTCCTATTAAATCTACTTAAATTCTAATATTATATTAAACATAAAACTAGTACTTAGACTTTTAGGCAGTGAAAATAGAACAATGCACTTAATATGTTTTTGTAGTTTGGGAATGTTTCAGTAGGTACTTACAATATATCATAATATACCTGTAAAAGCCATCCGTGGGAACCGATCGATAAATCCCACGTATGATTGTAATACATAATCCAATATATCTACATCTAGTATGTATTGTGCATTATTTTTTAACATGGAAAACTAAATTTTTAATGGACCTGAAACAAGCGTTGAATGCCTAAACTAAAAAACTTTTCTATTTGAATGGTAAAAAAAAAATAATGGTCTTTTTTGATTTTGTGTTTTATATTGTCTGGATTTAATTTTGAAACTTTTCTTCATTCTGTTTTAGGGTCTGATGGAAAAATATTTTTATATCCTCTTGAGGTTGCTGATATGATGACAATACCAGGAGAACTATTTACAGTAATTGAATCTATCTCTACAAAGCATGCTGTTTCTATGTTATCTCTCGATGATAATTATATAGCCATGTACGGAGCTGATTGCAATGAGGAAGGAGCTGTATTAATTATTTACAATACTCAGTTTAAAGTAACACAATTACGGCAACCTTTTAAATTATTTACAAATGGTGCAAAACTATGGAGTATTGAAAACAATTTATTACTACCAGTGGGACAAAATTTAGCTGTTATTCCTTTTTATTTAGAAACTGAACAATTGGCAGCACTTGTTGGTAGTCACAAATTTGTGCCAAATGGAATAGATGCTGATATTACTGTTGTACAAGAATATGAGATAGCCTCTTGGGATAGCAAGTTTCACTTGAAAGATATACATATTCCAGAGAGATTTACATATAAAATCAATGAATTATTTAAACAGGGTTTGTCAGAAAGTACAGTTATTGGAGAACTATTACCAGATATTTTTAAAGAACAAGATATCAAATCATTATCATTATGCCTCAGTTATTTTTCTGATATTCCTGAAAAATATTTGTCAAAGATTTTGAAATATTTAGTAGTTTTGGACAGTACAATTTTCGATAACAGTATACAAAATTTATCAAAATTGTGTCCCCCCGAATTACAGCCCATTGCCAGAACTAAACTAATTGATAAAATTTTGTCTAAATCTTTTAGTGAAATTTTACTTCTTCCACATTTACGTTCAGAACTTGTTCTTAATGAGGTTCTCCTATTAATAAATTATATTTGTTTCTTGTGGTCCAAAGATGGTCATGAACTACCTTCCATGAACACTATAAAAACTGAGGCCAAACTTATTGATTGGGGGTATGTACTTATAGATTCAAATTACCAAAAGTTATTGTTATCTAAAGATGAATCAGTTAGGGATGTGTTAATTCAGTTTAGCAGAATTATTGATGAAAATTTAAAGTCTTTTGAAGATTTAACACTTGTGTCTACACTTTTGTCTCATTTTAGAAGAAAGAAATGTTTTAGTAAAGGTACAAATGTTATTAATTTAAAGTATTCAATTGAACAGATAAGCTTGTATTAACGGAAATATACAGGGTATCCAATAATTAAGTACCTTTCTTCAAGGGGGATATAACTAGAAAAAGTAAAATTAGTTTTGAACTGATTTAAGGCAAATGTTTATAACATTTGCCTAAAATCAGTTCATAAGGAAGTTACGACCCCCTTAAAAGGGATAAGTACAACAGTTATTTGCCAATAAATTCGAATCGCCTTAAATTGCAAAACTTAAATTTGGACAATTTATTAATTTCATAGTTACATATTTTTTTCAAATTTTTATCTAAATATGATTTGGGGTAAGTACAGGGGGTGAGGGTGAATTTTCGCTCTAATTTTTTTGTCTTGTTTTTTTAAACATTTAAAACTGAAAAATGCACCAGTTTTAAAACTGCATAAAATAGGTGCTCTTACTAAATTTCAATAGGAGCCATTGTTTTGGAGTATTTATATTTTAATATTGCAATACAGGATAGGTATTCCATAATGGAAGGTGACTACTACTGGACAAACATATCTCGGCAGTGAGATAAAGATGTGCAAAGGGTTAAGGTTGTTCAGAATGGGGACCATCATTCACATAACGTTTATATTAGTGTTTACATCGGTACACTATTGCAAAAGGTAACTTTCAGAAAATTGTGTTTCAATTTTAAATGTTCTGAAAAAAAAATAAAAAAATTATACTTAGCAAAAATACACCCACACCCCCTGTAACTACCCCAACGAATCATTATATTTAGATAAAAATTTGACAAAATATGTAACCTTGTGAACTGCAAATGTTTATATATGAAACTCAACTCATTTTTTCTCTTATCACCCCCTTGAAGAAAGGTAGGTAATTATGGTACACCCTGTATATGTGTATTTTAAAGGAACAACATTTTTCATTCCTCTGTCTGTGTGTTCTGAACACAAAAATTATAAGTAACTGAATTGTTATGTTGCATATTAGCAAGAAGTGTGTGTCTTCATTGATCAAAAATGTATATATGTATATATTACCATGGATAAATTAGTAAATATTTTGATTAGTTCCACCAAAACAGTCGTCTTGAATTAAATGTTATAGTAATAATAATAATTAATAATAGTTAATGTGATAGATGTTGATTGGCAAGAACTAAAATAAATATAATCATTATTTTTAAAATTTTTATTTTTTCTTAAAACATTAAAAATATAGTAAGTATTATTATTTTATTTTTGAACCCTACTATAAGTCTGTTCATTCATATGAGCACATAAAAAACTGTTTATCTGGGCTTGCAGAGGAACACTTTGTCGACTGTCAGTTTTGCATAACGACGCCCTTATTAGTTCTCCGCAACTTGCAGGTGAATGAGGGCTAACGTTTTCAGGCTCACCAGTTGGCGCCACTGATCGAGTAAAGTCGTGTCAAAAGTTACTCTTAGGCGCGGGAAAAAAAGTTTATAGTGTTTTAGTATAATTATTTTGTACACCAGCAAATAAAAACCCTTGTTAATTGTGCCTCAGTGTTGTGCAGTTCCATTTTGTTCGGAAACAAAAGGCGAATGTATGCTTCCGAAAGACAAAACTCGCCTAAAACAGTGGTTGATAGAGATAACTACTCCTTCGAAACATTCGTGTGTTTGTAAGAAACATTTTCATCCTGACGATTATGGGTTATCAATGGAGTCTACTATAGAAAATCGTGAGTAATAATCATGTACATTTCGTTGTTTTTATCATACTCATTCTTGATATAACCTAACTTTAATGACATAAGACATTTCTGAAGTACAATAATATCTCTACTGAGCAAGTAAATTATTACTTTCCCCTTCTGCCATCATTGTGTTAAATGTTTTTCAACTAATTTTTATAAAAATTACTAAAAACTCGCGTTAAAAAGCCATAGTGATATTGACCTTTCCGTACACTAGCACCTCTCGTGGTGAATTCAAGCGAGTTAACCCTCATTATATAACAATTCTTCTGTCCATATGGCTGGTAATCTTGGTGCAATTCCTGTAAATAATAATCTGAAACACATCACTTGTAATGCTAATTCGATCTTCTTATCTGAAACACAGAAGAATTCTGTGATATAACTTTTATGCTCTAGGTGAGCATAAAAGTTATATCTTACATAAATAAATAATTTTGAAAAAGGAAACAGGAAACGTTAGGGAATTATATTATTATTTTTGTCTCATTTTAGTTGTCAAAAAAATACCCTCTGACTAATCTTTTAACGTAAAGTCACAAGCGCAGAGGTTTATTTTTTCAGTTACATACTGGATAACTAACTATATTTTTTAGATAACGAAGAATTATTCATGTGGAATAAGTCCCAAAAAAGAGAAAGAAAAACAAAATATAACTTTCTAACTTTTTTCTTTTTCAACAATTATCTCAATATAAACTAAATAAAGTAACTTTTATTGTGCATCAAAATTAAACTGTGCCAAAATTTTGAACATGAAAATACAAGACAATTATTGTAAATAGAGCTCTTCGAGTGCAGAGAAGTATTAACAATGGTTGTTATAACCTATCGATTATCATTGGTTGAAATTAATTATGATTTTGAACTCAACCAATGATAATAAAGAAGTTCAAACTACTGGGTAAAACTTTTCGGCACCCGAAAAGCCCATATGTTTCGTCCGTGATTGGTATATTTTCTTCTAGTTTGTAACCCCTTTCGTCACAAAATGATTGGTTAATGTTTCCGTATTGAATGATTACTTACCATAGTATTTTTACATGCATTTTCTTTAGTTTGTATAATAATTTCTTCCACTCACACTGAACTAAACCGTTTTTGGTTCATTTTTAAAATTTAAGACAAAACTGATGACAGATGTCAAACAAGAAAACACGTCTAGTACAAAAACAAATTACTATAAAATATCCTCAGTAGGATAATATAACTAGCACAGACCAGAGACAAACAGACTACTCTGTGATAACTAGATTATTCTCATCATAAAAACGATCTAATGAGGGATAACGTTATTATGCTCACCAGTTGGCGTCACTGGCGAGTAAGGTCCTGCCAAAGTTATTGTTCGGCGAGGAACAAGTTTATAGGGTTTTATTGATTAATATGTAGCCAATAAAAAATGCCCACAGTATGGCAGCCTACATGTAGGGCATGGTCACGGTTTATAAACAATGAATCGGGGGCACGGTTTATAAACTAAACGGTTACCGCATTCACGCTCAAGCCTATCAGATCGCGAAACGTCTGTTTATGAGCCGTGGAGCAAGAGGTCTGTTCGCCGGTGGCCAATATACTCTAAACAAGATATTTTTATCCGATTTTTTGTATGCTAGTGGACAACAACGTCATCATATTTTACTCAGAACTAATCAATCATTTTTACTCTTGCTCCGAGGAATAAATATAAAGGAGGAAAACTGTTCGCTAGTTGCCATTTCCAGCGAGATCAAAATGGAACTAACCTGCTTGCTGACGTCATACTTAGAGTAAAAACACAACTTATAGTAACACCGGCGAACATGCCTACCTTCGACATGCCAACAGTTCATAAACAACGGTTGTCGCATATAATAAAATTATTGGAGGGGGGGGGCGTCAAAGACAAAAGGTATTCGCTTTCGTTCGAAGTGTTTATTTTTTGCATTTGTCATTTTCAGTTTTTAATATTGGTTTTTCTTCGATTCCTGCTTTGTTTGGACTTTTACTTGTTTCGCTAATATATAAGATAAACGATTATTACATTTTAACGAATAATTCTATGTGAATTTCAGTGAATTAAGACACTAGTACTTTATAAAGTTTGTGTATGTACATACCTACATATATTAATTTATAAAATCAGAGGTGAGTATTTTACTGTTTTCTGTGAGTGAATATGTTACCACGATGTATGCTTCAATATTAATGATTAATTAGTGTCCTTGTTTTATTAATTTTGGTATTGTAGCAAAAACAAGTCTACTTTGCAACTTCATTTAACAACTATCAAAAAAAGCAGGAAACATGGTTTAGATATTTCATTTCACTATTTACAACTTTCCAAAGGATGAAAATCAAAGAATTGATTGGATAAAAGCCTGCCACCGTAAAGACATTTGGGATGCTAAAACTGGTGTACTATTTGATGAATGCCAAAATAAAAAGATAGCTAAAACCGTCAGCTAATAAGTCATGCAACTAATTTTAAGAATAACATAAATAATAAACATTTATTTTTATAGCTGCAATGCCTTCAAAATTCTTAAAAACAATTAAAATTGACTGTAGGTCTAGCAAAAAAAAATTAGTATATGATATACTGGCTGACTGGCACAATCCACTATCTCTTAATAGGTATTAATTGAATGGAGTCAGCGGTTCTTGGTGAAACATACTTAAATAAAGTAAGATTGTCAATACAGTGAAGTGATCAGGAATTACAAAAAAGTCATAAAAAACGAGATGCTGCCCGAATTCAAAAGAAACTAGAGGATGCAAATATTTCTATCGAAGTTGTTAAAAGAAAAAACATTAAAAATATTTTCTCTTTTGTGTTAGTCTTACTTGGTCTGGTTTATCTTGTCTAAATATGTAACACTGTGTAATACATATACTATGATTACTACGAAGCCAGGGTAGCTAGCAGTAAGAAGAATTTTGTGAGACCACTTTCATTGTTATTATTTAAATAATAATTTGTTGTGTCAAATAGTTTGTAATTTAGTGATACTTTCTAAATTATGTATGCATAAGATATTTTTTATTAAACTTTCAAAATATGAACTTGTCTATAAGGTCAACTCGGGGAAGTGCGTACCTTATTTTTCAATATTTGCTTTTGCATATATACTGCCAATACAAATATTAAAATAATAAGGCGTCGATTTTTTTTTGGTGATATTTAAGTATTTACGAGTGCAGTAACGCGCGAATTTTTAATACGAACTTATAATGCTGTTTTTGAGAGTAATTTTTTTTGGTCACACTCAGTGTTGCGCTCTTGCCCCTATGCCGGGGGGCAAGTGCGTAACAAGTCGATAACTTTCTAATCAAGTGCTTGTATTAGGCAGTGGGGCATGTGCGCAAAATTCAATATTTACGGAAAACATTTTTGTTTACAGAACTGAAATATCTTTATTCGTTTAATTTTTACAAACTTTTAAAAATTTTAATTCTAGGGAAGAAACATAACTATCATTTTAATAAAGTGAAATTCAAATGGAAATATCACTGAATATGGAAAGAGGAGAACCCTACGGAAAATTTAATTTCACCTCGTCGCCCTATCACTGGTTTTGGCAAAATTGAAACGATGTCTTCGTCAGTTACATCACTCCTGTCCTCCTGAGAGGGGTAATGAAAAACAGTCACCCCTTTATATTCTGATGATCTTCGTACAAAATTCATAACAGCTTCCCCGTAAATATTCGTGGACACAATATTGCCTACGTAATACCTGACCGCATTTTTTGTGCAGAATTTAACAATAGCCCAATCTCCAACTTTCTTTTCTGCTACAATTCTGAAGTTTTCTTTCTCTTCTGCTTCTTCTTCTTCCTGTAGGCTCATAAATTCGGATAATGATTCATTATCTGAAGATGAACGCTGACTTAAACAATCTGAATCATTTTCATTTTCCTCTGAACTATCGCCTGAAATATCCTGTTTCTTAGTCTTTATCTTTTTTTCTTTTGTTGAGACGCGTTTTTCTTCTTTTGTAGTTTCATCTCTTCATTTTCTTTAAGTTTTTGTATTGCGTCATCCGTTGTGATAACTTCTGCACCAGGACATATGCGTCTTTTTTTAATTTTCTCGTTTGTGTTGTGAGTTTTCATAGTAGCAAGCAGCAGCTGTTCAAAACTGGTTTTATCAGGAGAATGATTGTGGGAGGTAGAAGGAATCGGTGTAGACTTATTTGAGTCACCATTATGAACCTGTAAAACAACATCTGGCATAGATGAGCACTGCGGTAGAATTTGTAGTGCAGAATTCGGTGGTGGTAAATTATTTCGCTGAACACCTTCAATTGGCGGTGTTGAGTCTACAGTTGATATAGATGAAGATATTTGATCTAGATTTTGATGTTTAGAATTCTGCTGCTTCCATCTATGAAGAGCTCTGGGGTCATACTTCTCTTCAGGAACAATTTCGTTGTTGAACGGAACTATGCCTCCCTTTTTAAATCCATTCTTAATGACCTGTTCATTTGTCTCAGTCCAAATTTCTCCAATAATTTTTGAAAATTCGTTCTTTGGCAATTTGACTCCAATATGATGTCTTTGCCATGCAGTCAGCCTAGCATCCCAACGATCTTTCAAAGATTTCATAACACTTAAGTCTAATGGCTGTAAGATGTGGCTAGAGTGTGGAGGCAGTTTAAGTATGACAATATTTTCTTCTCTGGCCATTTCGACCAGTGTTAGACCAACGTGCGTCGAATGACCGTCAAATAGGATGAGGACCGGTCTTTCCGCACCAATTGTTTTTAGGAAGCAATTCTTAAAATAATTTTCAAATACAGTTGTTTCCATCCAGCCGTTAGATGTCGCTGCATATGTCGTGCCGGGAAATCCTGTGTTTTTTGGGTGCCATAAATTGGTCCCACATATTCTTTCCCTTAAAAATTATTAGAGGTGGGGCCTTCTGTCCAGATGCACTACACCCTAAAAGTACAGAAACATTTTCTCTACCAGATGCATTTGTTGTACGTGTGGCAGGAACACCTTTTTTACCCACAATTTTGGTCTTCGAGGGATCTTTACAGAAACTGGTTTCGTCTAAATTCCACACAAGATGTGGTTTATCCATTAGATTCAGTTCACTAAGCGTATTTCTTAATAATGTAAAATAATCGCCAATAATGAATGGATCATAGGCTCTCCTTCGGGCATATTCCACGTTCTGCGGTTTTTTAATTGATAGTTTATGTCTATTTTTGAACGCTATAAACCAGTCTTTAGAGGGATATCCACCTTTGAACGGAGTCTTTATACCTTTACTGGTAACATATTGTCCCACCAAATCCAAAATCTCTTTCCTTGTAAGACCTCTTCATTCTCTTCATTCATAGGTAGTGCAGTCGATCTTCCGAAGGAGTTAGATTTTTTCTCCACGCCTTCCTTTGACATGATCGATAATAGTAGTTAAAGGAATATTATAATGTTTACTAGCTCTAAATGCAGTAAAAGTTCCAGATTTTACCTCATCTACAGCTCTTTTTAGAGTTTCTTTCGAGTACGTTGTACCTCTATTACCCTTTCGTACATAATTTCTGACCATTGTAGATAGGTGGTTTTATTCAGCATAAACTGGAATCGTTTTAATGCAAGCAAACCTGCAAAAAATAAATCTCTTTGAAATAGAGAATTTAGTGGGGCAAGTGCAATAGTAGCGGGGCAAGTGCGTAACTCGATATCGCACATGCCCCACCTGGCAATTACGCAGTTTCCCGCTTTTCTGTTTTTTTGAGGTTAAGTGCGTACCACATATTATTTTTTAAAAAGAGTGATACACGTAAAAAATAATTACATAGTTGAAAACTACACTTCAAAACACACAGAAGTAGTTAATTAAACTTACCGTAATTCGAATATACACAAGGATGAAACTGGATAATAAATAACACTACCAACTTTGACCACCTGTTTCATTCCCATGTCGTAAAATAGACGGTTTTATTTCAATGTCAAACAAGCCTAATGCTGCGATCTATTGATAAGTAGATAATACATGTTATATACAGTAGGTTTCTGTAGTGTAAGATCCCTAGAAGCAATATAAAGAAAATTGCAGCTTACTCACGCACTTACCCCATTTACGCACTTCCCCGAGTTGACCTTATTTATTTTAATATAAATGCCACATCAAAATACTATTTATGGAGTTTAATATCATAAATAATTATTGAAATACCTATAATTACTACCTACCTACATTAATTAAAAACCATTGAAAAAATTGTTGCATAATTGCTGAATAAGGGATGTGTAGTTTTCAGTGCTAAGTTAGACAACAAATTTCAATCCTGAACCTACATATTTATTATGTGATAGTATTAAATGCTTAAACTAATTATTAATCAGTCAATCAGTTAAAATTTCTTTATCTTCTCTAAATAATAATGGACTTTGATGTAAATTCGAGTTAGAAGTTAATGAAAGTGAGATGGAGAGAGCCCTTTGTGACGTTTCGCGATCTGATAGAGCGTGAATGCGGTAACCGTTTAGTCAGACAACCCGAGACGCGCAAGTACGTGCTAAAATTTAATCCGCAGTATTAAATTGGTCGATTGTAATGGAAGGTGAAAGTAGATGGCGCAAGAAGCAAACGCCCGCGAAAATTCAAAACCCCCCTTTTTATTATTTTATTGATATTATTTATAAGCTTTATTTCTGTAGCAGTTGGTGATCGTTTGTGGACCAGAAGTAGTCGATTAGTTGTTTTTAAATACTTCTATTCGCTGGAAGTTAAAAACTAACCGAGTGACTATCTCTGATGATCCACAAACGATCACCAACTGCTGCAGAAATAAAGCTATTTTAAAGTTAGAATACAAAACTAGAGGTCAATTCATTTTTATGTTAAACTAATCAAAAGGTTAATTGTAACCTTGTTGAACCGCTTAACATAAGATTTAAAAGAAATATGTTTTTGTATTGGATAATTAACATAACACTCAAAACACAAGTAGGTAGGTAATAATATTTTGTACAAAATTTATTAAAATCAGAAAAATACAAAAAAGCAAATTTAGGACATTTTGTCAATATATTACAGAAAATATCAAGAAAGCATGATAGTTATTTATGCAACAAGACCGGAAAGTGATTCTTAACAGGGCGAGCTGGCAATTTCCATTGCAAAAGCCCTGGCGAGTCCAGTAAAGTCACTTTCTGGGTGTGTTGTGTACAATGTTTTTTCTGCAATGGTTCCTGCTAGTCTCAAAAAACTTTTTAACTTTAATAAAATATAAAATCAACTGACAGACATCAGACACTTACTTTCAAGGAAGACTGGAATAATCATTTTTAATTGTTATTGGATACTTTTTGTCAACAGAAAATGACATAAGGAATCGGTAAAGACTTTACAAATCCTTATGTCACTTTGCCAGGCTAGACCTGTAAATATGTACTTTCCACTCAAAAAATTGATCACAGTTAAATTTCTAAAGGTTACAGAAAAAGAATATTATTTAATGATTATAATTAAATTTAAAATATTTATTAGGCTTGACTTGCAGAGACTACCTTAAAATGTTATTGTGCTAGATAAAAAAATTATGTTTGTGTGGCACGCAAAAAATTAAGGTTTTAATTATGCGAAAGAATCTTCAGTTTTCTCTTTGTCTCATGAGCACCATTTTTTTATGATTCTTTTATTCATTTTGCCTCACGAGCATCTTTTTTATTTTGCTTCTGTGCCTCATTGTGCCTCTTACACCACCAAGAAATCCCAATTCTAATAATTCCCCGGTCGTTTTCGAACGGTGACATTCTGATCTGATACAGAAGTGCTGGGAATCTCCTCCAAAAATTCACTAGCTGCCTTCACTATGCTAGGAAATTCCTCCGCCAACTCATAAGGTATATTCTTTGAAGTTGAGGCCTCGCTTGAGGCTAGATCTGAAGTAAAATAAGATAGATATTAGCGACCATGTTTATTGGTTCAAATCTATATTTCTTTATTTTGAATAAATTAAATAATAGTAAAAAGTCTGCGATAATTCTACCAAGCTAATTAGTAACAACTATGGATTGATATCTAAGGACCCCTCACCACCAATATTTTGTAAAACACATATTACCTGCTTGCACTTGGTATGTTGCCAACTGACGACATGGAAAAAGTGTGGGGACTGCATTGCGGGTCAACCTATGACTATTTAGGTCGACACAACTTTCAACAGTAAAATGACGGGAGCATATCCTATAATTTTGAAGAGTTTCTTCAGTGTAATGTATACCCATATTTTCTTGCCAAATTTTTGACCTGTAAAACATAAAAAATTGTGCTGTTAGAAGTGTTGTTAATTTAGTGCAGGCCTTAATTTACCTTTCCAACCTTGAGGGAAAATAATGAAGTTTTGCCACATCGTCCTCCGAAGACCCACACACATAACACAATTCTTGACTCTGTGGCCATCTCAAACAAAAAATAACCTACAACCAATTTCAAAGTTTATTATGAGGAATGAAATAAGTAAAGGATACAGTTAGCACATTTTCTAATACTGTTTATCCTTTCTGATTAATATATAGGTTAGATATAGCGGATAAAATTATTTATAATTTTATAACTTACCAGTTATATGAAATTGATAGTCTTTAAGAAGGGACATAGTCTTTAACACACAAATATCACAAAATACAACGAGAAATAATCAAAATCACGACAAAATAACAAACACTTCTTACGTCAGTTCAAGTTGACAGATAAATACCACAGAAAAAGCGCGGGATAGAACAGAAATGACAGCAGTGTAAGTGCTACCCTCTGCTTTCACCTTCCATTTTATCGGACTAGGACAGCTATATTTGACTATTCTTATATTAAATAGAGATAGCGAATAAATGTTAAAATCGGACAAAATTTTCTATCCACTTGCACGTCTCGGGTTGTCTCTGGTTTAGTTTACTACAAACCGTGCGCATATAAGCATCCTTTACAGTCATACGGAAATGGCAGTATCTCTAGCAATTTCATTGGCCGTTTCAAGGCCACGGCATGGCGTGCTCATCAGCGAGTATTGAAATAACGCAGACTTCTGTTATGAGGACTATTTCTAGCAATTTCATTGGCCGTTTTCCGCAGGGCATGCGCAGTTACATGACATGTCAAAGTGTATTAAATCCTTTTTGGAAATAAACAAACTATAATAAAGGGCAAGGAAAATAAACTATAATAAAGGGCAAGGAAAATCTTACTAACGAACTAAAAGATACTTATTTTTTTTTTTAAATAAGTTTGTGATTCGAACCCTGGACCTACCGCGTGCTGGGCGAGTATCTTCTCTATCGTCTAACAAGTTCCTTGCTGACAAGTGATTCCAAAAGGATTTAACACTTTGACATGTCATGTAACTGCGCATGCCCTGTGGCTATCTTAAAACGGCCAATGAAATTGCTAGAAATAGTCCTCATAACAGAAGTCTGCGTTATTTCAATACTCGCTGGTCATCAGATATCATTTTTAAAGGGGAATTCGGCACCGTGAAAATAAACTATAATAAAGGGCAAGGAAAATAAACAAACTATAATAAAGGGCAAGGAAAATCTTACTAACGAAAAAAATACTTATTTAAAAAAAAAAATAAAAAGTTTACGATTCGTACCCTGGACCTACCGCGTGTTAGGCGAGTATCTTCTCTATCGTCTAACGAATTCATTGCTGACAAATGATTCCAAAAGGATGTAATACACTTTGACATGTCATGTAACTGCGCATGCCCTGAGGCTATCTTAAAACGGCCAATGAAATTGCGATTAATACTTCCATTGTCATACGACTGTAAGGAATGCTTATATGCAAACCGTGCAGGTAGGGGACCATTTATTTGTATTGTATCAGAGATCCAGATTACCTGAATCAGTAAGAACCAGAGACTACCTCTCTGGTAAGAACGCACCTATTTGTCATTTTTGGTTTGTGACACAGAACAGAAAAAGAGTTTGTGACAGAAGTGTTTGTTATGCTATACTGCTGTGGTGCAGTTTTTTGTGATTTGATTTTTCGGTTGATGGATAGGAATCGCTAGACACAAATTTTTTATAATTTGCAGTTTAATTTAAGGGGTAAGGTTTTTGTATAAATATTTTCTAATAGTGGCAGATTTTAGAATTATATTCATAATGTAAATGTTACTGTAAAATTATGAATGAATCTATGGTTAGGTTTTAAAATTTTTAAAATTGTAGATTCGATAGATATAACTTCCCCACAAGTTCAGTGCTCGTATTATTTTTTCAAACAATCATGAGAATAATTTAACATTAATTGAAAGTTGTTAAAATTCCAAGTTATTTATCGGTACTGATGATGACTGATCAGTGATCACTGATCAATCACAATCATGAATTATTTTGTCCCACAAATAGGTACTTTTTTCTGAAGATAAATTTTCACTCAGATCATTCTATTTTTTAATTTTACAATATCTAGATATACATTTGTTTGGCATGCATCTAAACACCCTCTTGTAATCGGTACCTATTACAATAATCAATTGATTTGTGTCATATTTATTTTCAGTATAATAGATAGATTGTGCAATGTATTTTTCATTTGATTAACCAAAACCTCATGTTAATTTTATAACACAAAATTGATTAGTAGGTACTTAGGTAACCTATACACCGAAGAAAAAATAACCACTTCAGTTGTTTGTTTCCTTCACTGACAAGTTACAAATAAAAATTAAGGTCATTCTTTACAACAACCACTTCTGCCTGACGAAAAAAACATACACAGTACGATGCTCCGTCATGTTAGGAATACATCCCACATAATTATATGTTGTGCTTATGATGGCAAATGTCACAAAAAAAAATAATAAAATTTTTCAATGCGTTTGGTGAAATTTATGATAACCCTCATACGGCGCGTTTAACTTACACATATACATTCTATATCTGCTTTATATGACTCCTTATGGGTTGACAGCGCAGGTACAAAGTAACTATTAACATCTACGTATTTCCCTTGCCCCAAAACATAGTACGAAAATACGATATTGCAAATATCTTTCCCTTACCCTTTAATTTATTCTATTCAAGTCTGACATTTATCTATTATGTGAATGATAACACGACACAATCACTTATTTCCCTTGCCCTAAAACAGTGCGAAAATACGAAATACATTTGCGCAAAATTTCCTTTGCAGCAAATGTCTTCTATAGAGACACTTTACGCGTGTGTTAAAAAAAACACGAAAAATATAGAAGTGGCTGTTGTAAAGAATTATCAAAATTAATTTGCTTTCTTTGTCACATTTCGGTTCAATTCTCACTTTAACCAGTGTGTAGATTAAACTGAAGCTGAGCTACTCGGCTGTCAGCATTCCACAGTTTCGATTCGGATTGTAATTAAATTAAACTACTAAAATAATTGTTAGTGATAAAAAACAATTACATATTCTTGTTCAGCATACCTTATAATTTCGTTTATGATTAGTTTTTTATTTAGAATATCAAAATTTCGTACACCTGCTGATAAAGTATAAAATATTTAAAATAATACGTGTCGTGTTACCAGTATATCACAGTCCTGCTCTGTATTGGAAATGGGAATTCATACAGCTAGGAAATTAACAAAGCGTTGTTTGATAAGAAATATTTTATTTTATTTAGATAAATTTAAGACCCAGAAATGATCAGAATAAAAATGCTTAATAAAAAACTGTTAACTAAGGGCCGATCTTTCCATCGCCCATTAAATCTATTTGATTAATAAGTCCTGGAATGGGTTAGAACCTTTGATCTGAAGATAACACTGACGTAGTTTTCCACGAAACACCAAAACACTATATACTGCACTCGACGCGCGTTTCGCCAACCAAGTTGGCATCATCTGGAGATGATTAAAACTAAATTTATGCTAACAATCTACCCTATTTATACCTAAACTATTGTCACGGTGACCGTTCGGTGAACCATGACCCACTAACCAATAAAGAGGGCTATTTGGGATAGGCCCTCTGTCACTATTCTTACTATTTTTACACTTCATGATTTCCAAGCTTTCAAATGCATCCAGCTGCTTAGTATTTGTTACATTCCTAATTAATCTTAAATTGCTAATATCTATTTTATGGTTGTTCTCAAACGCATGTTGGGCAACACTAGACTTATCTGTTCTACCATATTTGAGATGGGCCATATGCTCTTTGAATCTAGTTTGAATTGATCGTCTAGTCTGTCCAATATATTTTTGATTACAGTCCTTACAGCTAATTTCGTAAATCGCCGACTTTTCCTTTGTTTCAATTTTGTCTTTTGGATTGCCTAGAAGTTGTTGTAGTTTGTTTCCCGATGAATGAACCACTGTCATACCTACATCTTTAAAAATCTTACCAATACCACAGGTGAATCGAATATCGAATGGAATCGATACAAATTTTGGATTTTCTCTTTTATTTTGACAGGTCGAGGAATTTCGAATTGACTTTAAACTTTCGTTTCCTAATTATTTTATCAATTAAACTTACAGAATATCCATTACTCGCAGCTATGTCCTTAATCAATGTCTTTTCTTTTTCAAACCTCTCCTTATTGAGGGGGAAGCTTAATAGAGATGGGCTAGAAAATTAAAACTCGCCATTTTGTGTTGAGCACAATGGTGAGAGTCCTTAGGGATATATCTTAGAGTATTGGTATATTTTCTGTATGTCAAATTCTAACTTATTTTCACTATTTCTAATTATTAATACATCTAAAAATGGTAGTTGTCCAGAGTTTTCAATTTCATATGTGAATTTAACTGACGCGAAACGACTGTTTAATTTAGATACAAAGTTATCAATATCAGCGACTTTTGTATCGAACTGCGAAAATATCATCCACATTAAATCTGTTAAAAATACCATTATTAAATCTTAACTCATCTGATCATAAAATGTGGACATAAAGTTGTTGACCCTTTATTGGAATGTGTTGTAACTAGTTACAGTTACATCACAGTGCATTTTTCAACTTATGATAATATGAAAAGTAATTTTATCATGAAACCAATTGTAACAGATGGCAATAAAGTTCTAAAATTGTGGAAACAGTTCTTCATTTTGTAATTTATATTTACAAAATTTATAAACAAAAACCAGTTGCGTGTATATTGGGTTGCATGTTCACTGTATACTCGTCGTTAATAAGAGGTGCTCACCTGTGGCCACAGGCACAGAGGACCTCGACTTGAAAAATCATTTACTTCACTTTGGTACACACGGTATACTACGATTTGTATTTATTTCAATTGTAAAACCGCTTTGAACAGATGTTTAGTTTATTTTATAATTCAATCACTTGGAATAATTTAATTATTTCTCAAGGCGTTTAAAACCAGTTCTTATCCCAGAAAATATTAGTTATTTTATTATATTCCTGTCCGCTATTAGTGACATTAACTATTGTGTTTATATTAAATACCGCCCACCTAAACCAAATAAGAGGAGAGGGTGTAATGAAGCCAATTTTAATTTTAGAAATTTAGCTAATACATATAATTATTTTAATTATATACAACCATTATCTTGCATTTTAGGATTCACCCAGGAATAATTAATTAGTTAAACTACAAAAATAATTCATAGTAATATTGCCAGTTGAGGAATTAATTAAGGAATGAAAATTATTTATTATTTTGCCGTTTAAGCCGATTCTTCTATTTTTCCAGTAAAATATTATTTAGTTTATAAATTAAATTCATTTTTAAATTGTACATTTAAAATGCCAGAGTATATTGGAAAAATCGCTAACTTGAAACACAAGCAGAGATAAGGTATTTTTTATGCGCGTTCCGTAGTTTGGCTCGCTTAAGCTTGGACTACATTGATCCGGTCGGAATCGGCTCGGACAGAAAAGAAAATTGCCGAAGAAATAAAAGAATTGATTTAAATGTGTACACCAACCCATACTTGATCGACGGGCACCGGATAGCAGTCGTTTCGGAATCCTCTAGGAGCATTCTATCGGAATATTTCCGATGGAATTCAAATTTGTCTACATATAAACGAAATTGACTGAGCAGAACACTAAACTATTTAAACTAAAACATTTTTTCTATGCTCTTCCACGAGATAATGCGCGTTCAACCATCGGCATCCGGAAATTCTGCTACTTTGTGAACTTGAACGTACGTTTCGAAGCCAATTCTGACCGCATCAGTGTGGCCCAAGCTTTAGTTGTGGACCACACTGATTGTTGACAAAAAAAGCTTTTCAAAATAGTATAAATTCACACGCTCTGAGCTCGAAATGACAGTATGAAATCCCGATATTTGATAGAATATCACCTGGACTGCTTAGAGTAAGAAAATTATTTTCCGGTTATTTATTTATATTTAATTTTTATTAGTTATTTATTGAATTAGAGCCGATCTTTTATTCTCCTATTCAATTTATTCGGTAAATAGTTTCCTTGGATACAATTGTATCAATTATTGTTTCCATGGATCTTATTTATCAAATATATTTAATAGGAGATGGAAATATCGGCCCTTATAGTTGCTTATTATTTAAAGAATAATTTTACTAATTTAGAGACTTAGTAAAAATCCTGTTAGCTGTTTTCCAAATTTATTTATTGACTTAGTTGAATTTTTGTTTAAAGTGCAATTTTTACTAGCTTGAGTACTTAGTAAAATCTTGCTAGCTGTTTTCCGTTAATTAATAGTTGAATTTTTATTTAAAGAATTTTTTACTATTTTAGACACTAGTACATTTTTTGCTAGCTGTTTTCGGTATTTAATTTTGAATGTTTATTTATCAATTTTTAAATATTTTTAACTTAGAATCATATCTGTCTGTGCACCTGTCTGTCCAAGAGAGCTTCATTTTCTTTGCAGTTAAATTTTGTTATTTAACAGTACGTCCATTGAGTACACACTAGCAATTTTAATTTTTCTGAAGACTGACTGTTTTGAACCAGGCCAATGCCAACGACTTGGTAGCAATCACGCCAGCATTAACAGTTAATGTGTTGAAATCAGACGCAAGAAAAAGGCCTTATTATTCTGCCTAGGTAATGGTTAACCCTTTAGGCAACCATAAAACCAAAAGAATATTAAGTTATCTTGTGTGGCTCTAAAGACTGACTGTTTCGACCCCGGCTGATTCTAACGATTAGAGACCCCTTGCGGTAGTTATCACACCAGAACTAACAGTGTGACACTCAGACTTTGTCTCTAAATAAGTATGGTTATAAACTACACTTTTAAAAGGCATAGCCGCTCACGTCCTGTACTCGCGCTGAACAGACCGGCTCTAAAAGTGAATAATTTTGACGTAGAGTAACCTTGGCTTGTAATTTTGCAAGTTAGTAGTTTTCCCGCCGCTTATCCACGTTTGCTTGCACGAATATACAATCTGACTTTAGTGAAAACACGCTTATTTCTACTTGGGTGTATGGCAGTAGGCTTTCGAAACAAAAATAAGTATTTATCTATATGTTAGGCAGTACCCGTTTACTTGCAATTGTTGTATTTACAGATTTGCGTAAATAAAACCAGTTTGTAAAATTTTTGGTGCCTTCTTTTTATATCCGGTTTACTTTTTCTAGACAACCCCAAAAATAGACCCATACCGTTTCTTCATTGCAGCTATCTAGCTTGTACCATACCGCTGATATATAATCTTTACGCTAATAGAATAAAGTGGCGTTCCTACACTTTAAAAGAGAACTGGTGCTTGAGACTGTATACTGAAACACAACCAGAAAATAACAGCATCAAAACTTCAGTTTTAAAATACATAGTTTTAAAAAATCGTTTTCAGATATAAAGTTAAATAATATCTACATAGAAAGAAAAAGCATTTTTAAATTGAAGATAAAAGCAAAATAGTCAAGCTGTTTTTATTAACAATATAAACCTTAGGTGCCTTCCTGGGTCAGGTCATGTCTAAGAATACAGAGTTTGTTTATATTAACATCAGAAAATTATTTTTAGGAAAAAAATAATACAATAATTATTGGGTATTACATAAGCATCCTTTCAAACTTAACATGATAACAATAATAAATACCTGAGTTTTTTATATTTTATACTGTCATTCTTATCTTAATGCACTAGTATAAAAGTTTTAAATAGATAGTAAATCAAACAACACTTCCAATACATTTTATTTAAAATATCCAAATAAATATGACAAAATTCATATTTTAAATTATGCGATTTAAATATTTTTGTAAATATTATCTTCGTGTGTACCAACCCTGAGGAGTTCCGGAAGAATGAAATACGATATATATCGGACTTGGTGTTTTCGCTTTTTTTTATTGTAACTGGAGGGAATCATTTCTTAAGTGTAAACATTTTTCTTTTTGGTGTTAATATTTTTTTTATATCAATGTTTTTTGCATCTAATACTAAGAGTATTATTTCAATGCAATTTTTGCTTCTAGATTGAGTAGTTCTTTTAATAGTTTCTATGATAAAATATATTGGAAGTTTTGTGTTTGATTTACTAATTATTATCTAAAACTTTTATACTAGCACATTCAGATAAGAATGACAGTATAAAATATAAGAACTATATGTAGTTATTATTGTTATCATGATAGGATTGAAAGGATGCTATGTAAAATATCTAATAAATATTTTAGTATTTTTTTTCTTTCTAGAAATGCATAAATAGGTACGAAGCAAATAAAATGTCAGATTTTTTAAAATATCATTAAATTCTTTTTCATATAAAAGTGTAGACTAAGGACAAATCAAGGAAGAAGAATAAGAGCAACTTATACCGCGAGAGACGAATTTTCACACCGCGCCAAAGTAGAAAGGCATACTCTTTGGGTAGGGATTTTTCTACAAAAGCATATATGCGTTTTAGGAGGATAGTTTAATTTTTATTAATTTAATACATAAAACTGTTACATCTGAACTGTGAATATGTACACATACATACGTTCATGATTCATTCGTTTTTGTAGTATTATTTATTTATGATGAATGACGATTTAAGATTCTTTGTTAATATTCTTATTGTTTTAACAGATCACTCTCTTAATATTAAAATGTAAGTGTCAAGTGATGATGATTTGAGAGTGAGTGAGAGTTAGTGCAGTTTGTTGGAAACTAATTTTTAATTGCCCTGAAGAAGGTAATAAATTTACTGAAATGTCGGTAAGTTGAAAACTGGGTTTTCTAAACATTGGACCTTTTTAGCCAAAAAAAGCTTTTCAGCTATAATTTATTGGTCTAAAATATTTATGTATATTTTAAAATAGTACCATTTTTTTAATATTTATTTATTTTTAGTTTTATTTATTTTTAGTTTTATTTATTTATTTTTAGTTTTATTTATTTATTTAGTTACAATATCCAACGGGTAGACCCCAATTACAGGATAAGGTCACAAATTACAATACTTTGAAGAAAAAAATACAAGAGAAAAATACAGTAAGAAGCAACAATATTTACTTATTAAATATAATTCAAATTATTTAAATGTGTAAAACTAGGTTACAAATGAGTATTACAAAGTTAACCATAAGATATCACATTATTGAAAAAAAACGTTTAATACTACCAACATTACAAAATAAAATATCTAAATCACTCTCAACATTTGAATAGCTATCAACCATATGATATACAGGGGACATTTTATATACATTAATAGTATGATTTCTTATACAGAATAGCTGTTTGTGTTGATAATTTATTCTGGCTACATGGAATGTTAACATTACAAGTAATAATTCACAGTTAATTATATTATTGACTATTTTGTATAAGAAAACAACAGAATGCATAGTACGGCGTTGAATCAAGCTGCTCATTTCAAATCTACCATAGAAATTTTTTTTGCGGAGTGCCTTTTTGAGGATACTGATTATAGCTGATAAATTGCTAATTTAAAAAATTTTCTCTGAACTCGCTCAATATTAGTAATATGAGTGTTATATATAGGATTCCAAATTATTGAGCCATTTCTAGTTGTGATCTTACAAAAGTAGTGAAAAGTATCAATGCTGTTAAATATCTTCATATTTCTCATGATAAAGCTAAGATTTAAGTAAGTTTCAGATGTCATTGTATCAATATGATAGGCAAAAGTAAACTTACTATCAAAAATTATACCTAAATCTTCAATGGTATTTGGACGAGGAAGTATTACATTATCAATGTTATAGTTGTATTCTATTACAGTATGTTCTTCCTTACGGCAGTATGACATTACGTTGAATTTAGCCGCGTTTAGTAGTAATATGTCTTCTTTACACCAAGAATTTAATGTGTTTTAATTATTTTACAGTATGACATCCATTGCAGTCTCAATTTTTGAAGAAAGTTTTAGGTCATCTGCATATACTAAATAGTTTACATTTAAGCCATTAGCAATGTCATTAATACAAATTAAGAATAATAGAGGCTCTAATACTGAGCCTTGCAGAACACCTGAGGATTGATTGAAAATGGATGATTTATATCCAAGATAATGGACATACTGGATACGGTGATATAAATATGATTGGAATGTCATCAACATATTATAACTTGGACCCATTCTATGTAACTTTATCAATAATAATAAACCATGATCTAGGCCATCAATAGAAAGTACTATAGTGCAATATTTTAACAGGAACACTGGAATTAGGTTGGGACCTGCAGCCATTTTGGGTTTGATTTGTTTTAATGCTAGTATGACTTCGTCTTCACTGACTTCACTTATGTTTATGTGTAAAGTACTGTTGCCATTATTATTTATAGATGCGTATTCAGTATATTATGTTATGGAATTAACAAAGTTATTGATAAAGAAGTCTGCAAATCCGTCTAAAATGTTTCGGAGAGTATCTAGTCTTATATCATCGTAGGTCATCGCAGATGGAATTGATGAGTCTCTTTTTTTTTCAGATAAATATGACCAGAATTTTCATGGGTTCGTCTTAATGTTAACGTCAATTTTAGCCACATAGCGTTGATAAGCCAGTCTAGTTTTATTTTTTACATCACTTATTGATTTATAGCAATTATTGTGTTGTTCAGTGCGGCAATTACGATATTGTTTCAGAGCTTTTTTTTTATCTAAGTATTTTAATAAGGTCCTTATCAAACCAGGGTAGGTAATGTTTATTAGTGGATATTTTTTTTCGTATATGGTTGCTGAATATTTCATTAAGTTATTCATAAAAAAATATCTACAGCCTTATTTACACACTCATAGGTATCTAGAATTGACCAGTCTGTTAGTATTACATGTTGATAATAACAACAATACTTACAACTGTTCTGTAATATTAAACATTGTTTATACATTTATGTGATATATTGAAATGTGATTATGTTAAACGATGAAAAAAATACTACTTGGTTAACCACAGCAAAATTGATATCTACTACTCTCAATTATTCTCATTTTGTGTCAAAATCATTACTAGTAGCCATGATTTTGGCTACTAGATCAGTTAGAAAAAATATATATATATAATAATTTAACGGTTTTTAATGAAAAAGTAAAAATATCTCTGTAAATATCGATTTTGGGTATGACACTATTCACAAAAATCAAAAATACAGTAATGTACAGAGTGATCCATTTGAAAAAATTGAGAAAATGCACTTTGAAATGTCCTAAATTAGCGCTAGTGTAAAAGACACCCTGTATAATAATAATCAATATTTGGTGGTTAGCCATTGAAGTACATTCCTTGTCTACATAATTGCAAACAAATTTTCTTAATTAATAGTAATATGCATACAGTGAATTATTTTAGTAAACCTTGTTTAGACCAATTTTTCATATTTTTTCGAATAACTCGGCAACACCACATCAAAGACCAAAAGTATGGAGGTCATTGGAAAGGTGATTTTATGCTGAAATCAAAAATGCAACAATATATAGGGTGTTCCATTAAAAAAATTGCCTCGAAGATGCTTCGCTGCAGCCAGTCACCCTATATTTAAAATATTTTTAAAATGTGCCCCTTTGAAGCTATACCACTTTCCTAAAATTGGACTTTGACGCACTATTGGGACACCCTGTATGTTCATAGAAACATTTCATTTTTTTTTAATTTAATTTTTTTCTACAGCTTACACTGACTATTAGAATTTTGTAAGAACACAAATAAAGATATACAATTTCTGTTATTGATGTCCTTTTGATAGTATTGTGTTTGTCTACAAAATTTAATAGTATATTTACATTTTATGGATCATCTCATTAGTAACATGTTAATTATTTTCCTTGATTTATAAATTTTTTGTTCTCTCTTAATTGTGAGCTCAGTGCCTTAACGCTTATACATAAGACTTGAGACCAAGGGGTCCTGGGTTCGAAAACTGGCTAGGACAGGGATGTATATTGGCTTTTTAAAATACGGGGATGGTAGCACAGAGATTTGTGTGGCAGAACACGATCTCTCCTGAGATCGAGTCTTAGCTGCGGCATTTGACAAATGTCAGAGGGAATGTTTGTTGTATGTGGGTCTATTCTGGTTGTGGTAAAATAATAATGTGCTAAACTCCATCAGAACGTTAATGAGACAAAGAAAATTCAAAAATTTCTGTTCTAATTTTGCTAATAATCCTGTTTTCTGTATTCAGGAAAACTTACTAAATACTCTTGTTGGACATGTACCTACGGAATTAAAATCGCACTTCAATAAACCTTTCAACTTGTTTAGTTATTCATGTAATAAAATAACTTTCTTCATCAAATAAACTGCTGACAAACAATACTTTGTTAATTTCTTTTTAATTTATTTGACGTCAAAGCTGTATTCATATACAGTTCTTTAAAAGTGTAATCTAAAGTAGGCTGGAACCTGGAACCTATAAGATGACAACATTAACACTGAAGTAGTTTTTACAGACACCAAAACATTCAATACTATTGTCAAAAGGACAATTCAGATAATATATAAAGAGCTTGGTAAAGAACAAATCAAATATTGGTCATTTGTTATTATTAGTATATCAAAAGAGTAATTCAAATATTAAATAATTTACACGGTATCATCAACATTTTAAAGGGCCGTTAGTCATTTATTTTTCGAAGTTAATTTAAAAGGGAAATATTAAAAAGAGTTTTATTTAGTTTATTTTTTAATTCAATAATAATTAATATGAAAATTATTGCTTAACAATTCAAATTTATAATAAAGCAATGAAATGCATAAAATATGGATATTTACTGTACCTATTGCTTAATTAACCTATTTAGCAATATTGCCATACTGCAGTATTGGTGGATGGGTTTATTGAACATTGAACGAGTATTAGTATTCTGGACGCGGCGGAAGAAGGTTGTGACTTGTGAATTGAGTGAACAAAAAAATACATATCAACCAAAGCCATGGGTGGACTGAAAAGAATGTAAGCAACAGTTTTGAGTAATTTGAGGTTAAGAACCTTTGATTTTACTGGAAGTATATTGTAAATAAATGATATATGTTTTTAAACTAGTTGTTTTATTTTAATTTACTACACCCCTAGCGTATGTTTGCGACAGTAACACAATACTCGTCTCGTTTCACCAACCAAGTTGGCATCGTGATTAAAAGTGAGTTTTAAACATATCCCAATGATGCAAACCTGATTGGCGAAACGCGCGTCGAGTATAATATTGAGTATTTTGGTGTTTGTAGAAACACATCAGTGCCATTGCTTGATTTTTCACCTAGAAAAAAAACCATGAGAAATCCAAATTCGAAAAGAAAAAACAATTGAGAATGTCAGTTACAAAGTTATGGTAGAAAAACTGATAAATACAAAAGTTGACACCCTGTTAATGCTGAAATGAATATGTGACATTCCATTGATTAAATGCTTATCACATAGATGTCCTTCACTTCAGGTTTGACCATAAATTAGTTCGTTTTTTTATTTTATGTGGCACACCCTGTATATTCAGTTCAGTTTAAAGAAAATTTCTGAATTCACCAATATACAATGGTGTTCGAATAACGTTCGCAACATGGAGATCTTGCTTATCTTGCGAGTTACAACATTGGTTAAATTAGAGAAAAGTTGCATGATATTCGTGCTAAGGCCTTGGGTTTAACAGAACTTATTATCTGATTTGGTTTTCAGATATCAGGAAAAAATTCGTGTTTTGTTTATCTCCAATATGTTGCTTATTTGACATTCAATCTTTATTCTGTAAAAACATTCTTACAGCAACATTTTGTGTTTTATATGATTTTTATAAAATAAAAGTATTACAATGTTTGGTTTACTCAGAATAGAGATAAGTGAGATCTCTGTATTGGGGATGTTAAAGCCGTGTATGATATATTACTATTATCTTCCAAATTTAATAGTAACAAGATATTGGGCTTTAAGAGGATAATTTACGTAGAGCTTATAGGATCAATATTGTATTCAGTTTATTTTTTAAGATTAAAACTTGAAATTTTACACACTTTTATTAAAAGATGTAAGTATTCCTTGATGTCACATTTTTAGTTTTTTGTTCTACTTGCAAACGTGATCAAAGAAAAAAAGAGTAGAAAAAATTTGAATTTACAAAGAATATAAACGTGCCCTCGTAGATGACTATGTGAATGAAATATAATTTCTTAATTTTCAAAAATAGATTAGAAATTTTCTAGATTCTCCAAATCAATACCTATAATATCCATAATAGGGCTAGTTTTGAAAACTAAAACGAACAATCTGTGTACTAACACATTAACTAAATTCATCTCTGTATAAGTGGTGTGACAGAGAACAGATGTCTGTGAACCTTTAAAAAACAGTAATAGTACCATTCACCCGGAAAAGAAAGCTGGAGGACTTAAAACCACCTTCTTTAATGGGTGAAATTCCTCCATTTGCAGAGGAGGTGAAATAACTAGGAATCACTAGATAAATCACTTAATTGGAAATCTCATCTGGAAAAGGTATTCAACAAAGCAAAACTGTCATTATGAACATGTCATATTTGTGGTAAATTCTGGGGCATGGGTCCCCAACAAATTTACTGGATCTATGTCATGGTCATCAGACCAATGATGATATACAGATCTATCGTTTGGTAACCAAAAGAATCACAACGGATGGCCAAAGCCAATCTCTCTGGTTTACAGAGATTAACATTCTTGACCATAATGGGTGCAATTAGCATCACACTGTCAGCTGCAATGAAAATCCTCCTGGACTTACCCCCTCTCCGTATATATTTGGAGAGAGGCCAGGTGGGCATCATATAGACTGCAACAAGTGACCATTAATATGCCGTAGACTAGTATCACCGAGTGGAACAGGCTGCTGGGTGATATGGAAAGTCATAGCATTCTGGGAATGCCCTCGGAGACTACGCCTACCATGATCAACTATAAGCTGACCTTCAACATCCTTTTCAGTGAAAGACATGAGTCGGATTGGAATAAAGCCGACCTACTAAAGGCAAAGAGTTGCTGGTTTACAGATAGCTTCAAAACTTCCAAGCGAACAGGAGCAGGGTGAGGATATCCTCAAACCTAGTTACTAATGCAACTATATTTCTGGACTGGAATATATGCATTCTGCACGCAGATCAATAAAAATTTTCTCAGATAGCCAAGCAGCTCTAAAAGCTTTTGGCTCTTACCGGTGTAACTCCAAAATAGTATGGAACTATCAGAAGGCTCTAAATCATTTGAGCAAAAACAGTAAAGGGACTCTGATCTCGATCCTTGGTCACTCTGACCTGGAAGGTAACGAAATAGTCGACTCCTTGGCCAGAATCATCGGACCCGAACCGATACTTCTAGTATTGCCAAGATGGCTATCTTAACCTGGGCTGAGAGGCAAACTCTTCAGTATTGGTAAGAGTTACCAGGATTAGTTCATTCAAAGGCGTTTATAAAATACTCTTTGAAGTCAAAAGCTAAGAAACTATAATTAGGAGTGAGCTACAACAGGCCTGCTGAAGGCCTCAATGAAGAGCCCAGAAGGATCAACTCACAAAAACTTGACCTAACCTAACTAATGTCATGCTTAGAATTTCAGTTTACAATGGTATAACACCATCCAAACTCCTGGGACACTGCCAAATGTCAATTATTGACAGTATTTGATGTGTCGCAGAGCTCGCATTATACTCTTAAATTTAAAATAACACCAATATCTTTTAAAACAAAATCATATCTATGAAACCTAAAAACATTTAAATAATTTATTTCAAAAATTAAAGTAATTCTGTATATTTAATTTCAACATATATTCAAAAACATTACTATTTTGCTGCAAACGGAGGGGAAGATGTTTAATCAAAGTAAAAATTCAACAAGAAATAGATTTATATAACAATCCCATTATTTTAAGCAGATGCAGAGAATTTGTTCAAACGCCTTCACCTCTGTTTGAATGAAATCTAGAATTACTTTAATTTTTGAAATAAACAAATTATTTAATTGTTTTTATTTGTTTTCACAGATGACTTATGTTTCAAAAGATTTGAGATTCTTAAATTTAAACCCCAATGTCTTATTAAATATGAAGGATAAGGATAATTTATTATATATTGCTGAACGCAAAAAGAAGTTTTCTTTAAACTGAGCTGAATATACAGCGTGTATCACTTAAAATAAAAAAGCTGACGTAATTTCCGGTTAAACTGGACCTGAAAAAATATGAATGCGATATTCATACTCATTTATAATTACTGGAATATCACGTCCATTTTCGCATTAAATATACACTCAATTTTTGTGTTTTTCAGTTTTTTCGTCCATAACATTGTTTATTTGAGTTCAATTATTTTCTCTTTTCGAATTTGGATTCCTGAGAAAAACCACTTAGGTGTAGTTTTGATTTTTTTCCTAGATGAAAAATCAAGTAATGAAATCCAGTGAGGCATTTAAAATGATCATCCTGTGCATCGTGTGTTATAAGAATAGGGAAAATGTGTTCATTGATGTCATACCCGTCTTATTTTTCATATTCAACATTTTAAACAAAATGGATTTATGCACACAAAATAAGACTATCTATTTGTGAATGAAACCACTAAGATATCACAGAAATTGTAAAAAAAGATGATTGAAAAACGTAATCAATCTATTCTATTCAAAAATAAATAACCATAATGGGGAAAAAATGGGTATTTTCATTTTTTGTGTGGATTGTAATTAAAAGAATTAAAAAAAAAAGCAATTCTGAGCACGATGGGAATGTTCCTCCTCTTATATCACTAACTAGAACACACCTTATTTTTCCTTTCTCCCTTTTATCTCCATTTGGAGAGCAGAAAACCATGATTCTTCATAAAGCAATGAACATAGTTATTATTAATCTGATTGCAGGTGCAATTTTAATTTTCTTTTATAAGATTCTCTTTGTGAATAAATAACAAACATATTTTCTGAAAAACGTGTATTCATTCTTTCAGATACAATATGGACCAAGTTAAGTGGAGAATAAAGAATATTGAAACTGGACAAATCTTGGATATATCAAAATCCATTTTTAAAATTGGAAGGCATGCTGATGCAGATTTAACATCGTTGAATAGTTCTTTATCAAGAAATCATGCTACGCTGTCTATTCTAATAGATGGTTCCCTGTATATTCAAGACAACAAAGTATGTATACTTTCTTAAACCTATAAATGTAACAATTCTATCTAATTTTACTACAATGTTTGCTTCCCTCTATTGTTCAAAATCTCGTATACAGGCTGGAACAAATTTGCTTCTCACTACAAGAGGTTTCATCTTTTCGCGACTATCATCAAGTACGTTATTTTAAATACGGACCTGTATTTTTTATTTGATTTTTTTGTAGTATTTGAACCTCAGACTTCATTGACATATTAAACTTTTGTGTTGCTAAACGTTTCGTAGCTGTAAACCATCATCAAGGAAAAAAATCACATGGTTTACAGCTACGAAATGTTTAGAAATATAAAAGTTTAATACATTAACGAAGTCTGAGAATCAAATGCTACAAAAAATGCAATAAAAAATACAGGTTCGTATTTGAAATAACGTACTTGATGATGGTCGCGAAAAGACGAAACGTCTTATAAAAAACAGTTTACGCTAAATGTAAAGGATAGAAAACGCCTTCAAATAATGCCAGGAAAAAATGAAAACGAAAATTCAAAATTTTACTTTTCTTTTTCAAAAATCTCAAGAACAACAAGAGATATTTCCGATTTCTCAACTGACCGCCAAATTCTACAATTTTAACCTAATTTAACCAATGATGTATCTCTGACCATTTACGAGATCTCCGTAGTGAGAATTTGTTACGGCCTGTATATACTGATATGAATAAAAACCACAGCACCTAGTATTAAGCAATTTATTTGAAATTTTTACAGAAAAGGTACTTCAATCTTACAAAGAAATGATTAAAATTTCATACAAAACTGTGATTTTTATGTAAAAAGTGTATATTTCGAAGGCTTCTTCTTAAAAATGAATAAATTCTCGTCAGTTCTGCGTTTACATTTCTGTCGCAAATATTACCCACAATGCTTAGAGTTCTACAAGTTCAAAATTATCGTCAGTTAAGTGACTTTGAACGTGGTCGGATTATTGGTATGAGGGAGGCCAGATTTTCATTTAGGGAAATTGCCAACCGGGTAGACGTTAACATGACAACTTGTTTAGAATGGTCTGAAGATCTTCACGAGCGCCGCAGTTGATCCGTACGTTCAAGGAGGACCACAGATCGTGTGTTAAGATTGGCTGTAAGAGACAGGTTTTCCACAACACGAGCCGTGTGAAATGATTAGATGGAAACTTTAGGACAAAGAATACCTATGGCGTCCGTATATCGACAATTAAGATATTTTGGGCTTCGTTCCAATTGGCCATTTTGTACAAGACAAACATAACATACGATATAATGTATGATTTATTTACATTAAAATGTATGGTCATAAGACTTGCAAATCATAATAGGCTTTAACGAGTAGCTTTTTTACTGCTTTTCTGAGGTCTTTCATAGAATTACTGACTTTAATATGACTTTAATATGATTCGGCAAGTGATTATACATTTTGTAGCCATTATAAATAATAGAATCCTTGATAAGTATGAATTACATTACTATCTTGTCGGATGGAATAGTTCAAGAAGTGGTATTAAAATTACTTATGTGTTTATGAATTAAATCCACTGTTTCTCGGATAAAAATTGAAGTGACTGTTAGAACCTGTTACAGTGAATTTTCCAACAAGATAATGCTTGCTCCCACATGGCAAGAGTTACTACATAGGAAGAAGCTAATGTGCATATGCTTCCATGGTTTGCACGTTCATCCGATCTCTCACCGTACGAACATGTCTAAGATATGGTCAGTATACAAGACATGGAGACTGTTCGAGTTAGAGAAAATTTGAGTTAAGGAAAATAGCTCTAAAACGAAGTATATGGAAAGAAAGCTGGAAAATCATTAATAAAATGAAGGCAAATTAAATATATATGTTTCTAAGAAATTAAATATTAAGAAAGAACATGTATCAGATATGAATACAATTTTAATCATTTTAATGATTTCTTTATGGACTTGCCATGTCTGAAACCTAAAATAAATAGTTTAAATTTGTCTACTTTCTCACCTCTAACGTTTTGTTTATACCACACCTTATGAAATTGAAGACTTAATAAAACCACCTCAAAACCAGCTGCCGGTATTGACGAAATCTGCGATCAAGCCTTAAAGACTGTTGGTAGTATAATAAGTGTTCCATTGTCACATTTAATTAATGAATTTTTATTACGGGGCATTACCCAAGTTTCTTAAATGCATCCAAATCAGTACCAATATTCAAAAATAAAGGATCCAGACATGAGGTCTATAATTATTGAAACATATGTCTTCAAAGTCAACTTGCAAAAATATTTGATATTAGCTATAGCACAAGATTAAATAATTTTTTAGAAAACCGTAATCTATTATTTAACTCTCAATATGGGTTTAAAAAAAATAAATCCACATCCACTGTAATAGTTGATTTATGCGAATATATGCGAATATCTAAATGACAAAAAAAATATTCAATAGCATTGCATTTTGACGTAAGCAGAGCATTTGATATTATCGACCACAGTCTGCTTCTGGAAAAGCTAAACCGTATCAGAGTTTGAGGGAAAGCTAATGAATGGGCTGCATCATATCTACATGGCAGAACTCAAACTGTGATCATAGAGACATATAAATCAGGATCAAAAAACGTTCTAATGGGTGTAACACAGAGCTCAGTTCTGGGTCCTTTATTTTTCTTGTTTTTATAAATGATGCTACATACTCTTGTATATCTTCAAACAAAATAATTATGTACGCAGACGATGCCAATATTTTGGTAGCCGAAAATGATGTTTTAAATGCAGTATTTAGAACTAATATTTCTGCCAATGAATTTTATCAATGGTGTAGTAATAATGGACTTCTAGCGAATACAAGTGAAACTTTTTTCATGTCTTTTTTTACCTAAAAATGTCATTCAAAATTCTAGTCCTCTCATTAAATTGAACAGAAAATCGATAGAACAATCTAGTTTCATTAAATTCGTGTGTATCTATAGATCAAAAAAATGACTTGGGAAAAACACATTGAGGCTTTATCATTGAAACTAAGCACTATATGTTTTATTATTAGGCAGTTATGCAACACTGTATCCTTTGGTATTTTAAAACTAGCCTATTGTGGTCTAGTTCAATCAAGAATAAGTGGGGCCACTCAGCTTAAATAAAATGTTCTTTCAACAGAAAAAAAACAGATGTATCACAGGAAGTAAACCACTAGCATCATGTAAATAAATATTTATAAACTTGTCTATTCTATTAGTCTCTTGCATTTAACATTCTTTAATTACCTTAAATATAAAAGAAGAAGAAGAAGATAAGTCTCCTAAAAAACAATTCGATGTAAAATTATAATACAAATAAGAGTGAAAATATATATCAGCTATTTTCAAGATTAAGTGTAGGTAAAAATTCACATATATATATCAAGGAACCATTTGTTTTAATAGATATAAAAACTTATTCGGAAACTTCGATAACTTTAAATGTTTTAAAAATAAATTATATACATACTTAATTGATAACGTATTTTATTCCATAGATGAATATTTATATACTTAAATGTAGTTTGTATCTTGCTTGTTTACCATGTTATTGTGTATTACTGTATTTTACCTAGATGAATATTTGTATACTTGTAGTTGTTTGTATTTTGCTCGTATATTATGTCATTGTGTATTATTACTGTATTTTACGTTATTTCATGTTATAGAATTTTGAATTTGTGACTAGTCCGATAAGTTTTATATAGCTGTGTAACTTGAGTGATGAATAAATAAATAATTATCTATCTATCTATCTACACATAGTGCCAAAAGTTTTGCATCACCCAGTTTTAGTGACAAATTTGATTCCCCGACGATTTTAACTATTGTAAGATGGTTTAATAGCCTTTTCTCACAATCTTTTTTGGCGAAGAATGAATTTAATGTGTCAATATACAGAGTGATTTAAAAAAGTGTACATTAGATATGTTTTATTAAACTAGTTAATTACAGTTATCACAACAAATATTACTAATACAACGTATTACCACCTCTCGCGTTAATGCAAGCTTGAATTCATCTCTCCATGCTCATAATTAACTCGTCGATGGTCTGGAAGGGTAGGTTTTGCCATTCTTCTATTGCAACTCTTATCAGCTCCTGCCTGGTCAGTGGAGGCTGTGGACGTTGAGCAATTGCCCTCTTAAGCACATCCCAGGCATGTTCGATGCGATTTAAGTCTGGCGACATAGGGGGCCACTCCATACGGTCGATTCCTTCCTCCTCTAGGAAATTACGGACAGTATTAGTTCTGTGGGGAGGGGCATTATCATTCATAAAAACAAAATGCTCTCCAACTGCTCCTCTCCATAGTCGAACATGTCTCCGGAGAATGTGTTCGATGTAATTTTGTCCATTTAACGTACCTGGAATAAGAACTAATGGCGTTCGTTCACCAATCATGATACCGGCCCAAAACATAACACTCCCTCCGCGATATGGAACAGTTTCAACAGCATATCTGAGTCGATTTTGATCTCCAAGCTCTCTCCAAACACGGCTTCTGCGGTTGTCGGAAGTTAGACAAACACGGGTCTCATCCGAAAACATCACGTGTCGCAAAAAAATCCATACCCCGCCCCTGGAATGTTCGGCACCACTCTAATCGAGTCTGTCGGTGTCGCAATGTTAATTTCGGCACTCTTGTGGGCCTCCTACGCCGTAATCCAAAGCCAGCTAATCGCCTTCGTATTGTAGTAAGGGATAACGCAACACCAGTACCTCGTCTAACTACTCCCTGAATGTTACCAATGGATGAAAATCTGTTCCGGCGGGCCACCAGTGACATGAATCTATCATAATTTGCATTACCAACACGGGGCCTGCAACTTCTTGGACGATCCTTTGTTGAATTCGTTGCTCTGAACCGATTCCAGGTTCGGGAGACATCACTTTGGTTAATTCCCAAATGTGCAGCAAGTTCTCTTTGAGAATAACTCTCTTCGATTAGGATCACTATTCTGGATCTGTCCAATTGCGAAATTACATTTCGGACCATTTTTGCACACTTTTAATCAGTGCTGATAGCAACAAAGTAAACACCACTTGAACACTGTCAAACATGAAATGATTCAAATTTGTTTACACGGCCAACTGTAACGTTTATTTGACATTTCTATCTTGCATGATGGTAAAAACTAAACAAAAAATCATGGCCTCCTTTACCCTTTCTTGATAAAAAATTTAAAGAGCTTAAAACTGGGTGATGCAAAACTTTTGGCACTATGTGTATATCAAGAGCACATAAACATATTCGGATTATGGAGAATTTCGATATATAGAAGTTTGGTTATAGAAGTATGACTGTAAATTGCTTAACTAATACTAGATGTTGCGGTTTTTAATCAAATCAGTATATTTATCACAAAATATTGACTTTAAAAAATATGCATAAGAAAATATAATTTTTCCAGCTGTATTTTTAAATGTTGTGTTCCATATTATGTTGAGGCCCTTATTCAAATAATTTATATTAATCCACAAAAAAATATAAATAGTACTTTTAATTAACTCTAAATTAGTATTCTTAATAGTATTACTTCATTTTATTTAAAATGGCTACCTAACGTCATGAATAACTTATGCAAAAATTTGAAAAAAGTTTTTAATTTTTTTTTCCTGGCAAAAAATAACGCCGCTCAAAAATTTTGGTTAAGTTTAACTCTTTATAAGTTTTTAATTTTCAATTAAATTTTTATGATTTTTTTAATATTTTGTATATAAATTTATTGAGATTATGCTGCATTGTTTTAATAATGAACATTTCTTTGTTTAGATGGTATTGTACTAGAGTAAATCAAAATGTTGTTTTTTGTTGTAAGTTCAAAACACCCAGTGGAAAATTTCAGGCTGAAATTAGTTTAAAAATTATTTGTTGTAAATTTGCATGTATTCCTAACATTTTGTTTTTTTGAATCATCTCATTATCTCTTTTATTGTAGGAGCTACACATTTTTAAATAAAACGATGATAATTTTACAGTATTTTTGTAAAAGGGGAATGGACTTCATGTAGCCCGGATCTAAACCCTATCGATCATTTCTGGAATGAACTAAAAAGAGCCGTTCGTCGTCGTCCTGTGCAACCAATGTCTTTGCAGGAGCTAAGCTTAGCACTGAGCGAGGAATTTTTTTAATTTATTTTATTAGTTTTTGTTAAGGCTTCAATAAAAGAACCTTTAAAATCATCATATTTAAAAATGTGTAGCTCCTGTAATAAAGGACATAATGGAATAATTCAAAAAACGAAATGTTATTAATACATGTAACTTTACAGCAAATAATTTTTAAACAAAAGTCAGTGCCTGAAATTTTCTACAGGGAGTTCTGAACTTACGAACAACAACATTTTGATTTACCTCGGTGTAACACCATTTAAACAAAGACATGTTCATTATTAAAACAATGCAGTATAATCCCAATAAATTTATCTATAATGTTAAAAAAATCAAATCCAGTTTTTAGGATTCAAAATTAAAAAGTTATAAAGAATCAAACAGCCAAAATTTTAGTGTGGCGGTATTTTTTGCCAGGGAGTGCAATATTAGTAATGGGTTATAATTTGGCAGGTTTTTTAATTTTAACATCAAAAATACTAGAAGAAGGAGAACCTACCGGAACCTTCTCTAGTCACCGCTTTTACTTAGATTCTAAACGTTTATATAAAAATGATTGACTATTTTACATTCTTTGTTTAGATTAGTTGTTATATTTTGTCTTGTTAACAATGAATTCGAGAAGTTTTAATCTAGGATTTCATTTTGATATTCACAGATTTTGTTCAAAACTATTAAATTTTAATTTCTTTTATCTTCAGAGTTCCAATGGTACTTTTGTTAACAAACAGAAAATACCTGCCACCGAAATGAAGTTACTGAAACATGGAGATATTATTGCATTTAGCTGTTGCCAAAAAACGTGTGTAGATGAAGCAAGCGTTGACACACAAAATCCTCTGATATTTGAGGTTTTAAAAAATGTTACTGATATAACAGACGTGACAGAGCCGAATACTTTGGTATGTATGTATTATTTATAGAATTAAAAGGTTTATGTTCTACAAATTTTATATAAATATATTGGACAAGTTGTTGAAAAATTTTGGACTTCTTTATAACTGGATGATCAAATTTTGACCACTTGCACATTACTGACTACTAAAAACATCCACATCTGTGCTAGCTTTTTTGTACAGACATCTTGTATACTTTATATTCAGTATCTTTAGTTGATACTTAAGTAATGAAGTATTTTCGAATGTAAAATAATGCTCGACAGATATCAAGAAATATTTCGAGACACAATTTTGTTTTAGGTATGTACATCTGAAGAGCAGCATAATGAAATTGAGAAACATTCAAACAAAGATGGTTTTTCCATAGGCTCTAATGATTGTATTATAATTTCTGATGGGGAGGATGATGATGAGCATCCATTTTCTAGTAGTCAAATATTTATGCTTTCCGAAAAAAATAAAAATTGAACAAACCTCTCTTAATGAAAGTGTAGACCCCTATGCACATATTAAGCAAGAACTTGAAGATTTGGATTCTTGTGAAAACATACAAAATGTTGATTTAACTAGTGATCAAGAGGGTTTTGAGAGCACAAATGAACTAATAAATATATTAGTAAGTAATAGAAAAATGTCTCTATTTCTAGTAAATATCCTTTATAACGTTAGGTAAATAAATAAATAAATATTTAACTTTATCATATCATATGACCATGAAACCAGGCATGTGTACTTTATACCTTTATTTTTTGAACAATTCGGGAATGAGAATGTAATATGTAGACATAGGGAATTTGGATATCATCCCAGAGATGAGTATAAACAATGACTTCAGAAATAGGATAGACAAAGTATCCTCTTGATTTGTTGTAGTTTGATGTAAATAACTCAGAAGATTATTGTAACTATTTCTTGTTTTTTTTTGTTTTTGTGTATAAATGTATGCAGTAGAAAACACAGCAGTCACTGGCAAAATTTTGGGTTGGCTATATCTTATATTTTGTAAAAGAAAATCAATCAAAATTTATGAAACATTTTTGCATGTAAATACATCACCTACCAGTTTTTATGAAACTATTTCTAAAGTATTTGTAAAATTATTTTTTTTTTTTTTAGAATTTGTAAGAGAATTTAAATTTCATTAAGAAATTTTGATTATTACAACCTTTTGAAATATTGTTTTTAGACTGATTTTTAATTTATCACATTATGTAGGTATATATCAATGACTTATTCTGTAGTCGTTGGTATATATCATATAGCCATCCAAAATTTCACCAGCCACTGCTGGTAGAGCATTTTTATTCATATCAAAAAACAATTTTATTTTAAAGCCAAATCAGGAGATCAATCAATGTGCATGTATATTGGACAAAAATTTAAATTTTGCACCCTCTCTAACACGCCACTGCCACCGAGTACGGTAATAAACAATGAACTATCTTCATCCTTTTAAAATAATAGGATGTCTCAAGATGATGCATAACACAACAGTTCCTGTGTATTAAGATAGGGAATTACTTGTCTATCTATTCTGAAGTCATTGAGTATAAACCTAATACTATATTCCAAAAAAGTCTTAGTATAATATTAATAAATTAAATTGTAATTTCTGACAGTGTACTTACACATTTATTAATTAAGCACCGATAAACCGACCGAGAATTATCTTGGCACTGATGAGCGGCCGAGAATTATATTATGTACATATGTATGTAATGTCGGAGAGCGATTATCGTTTGCGTCCTTAAGCCACTACCTGCTATTGACCTATTTATTTAGTAGGAAGGAATTACTTGCAAATTGTAGTTTGTTTAGTTCGAGAATGCTGTAGCTGGCGATCTGTTATGTGTACGGTGAGTATAAATGTTTATAAAACCTTTCTAGTCTACGAGACAAAGAACGAAATCACATAATCTTGTTTTTGAAAAAATTTCACAATCAAAAATAATAGTTATTTATGTAACAAGGCTGGATAGTGATTCTTTACTGGGCAGGCTGGCAATTTCCAGCCGTGAGGCCAGTAAAGATACTGTTACGTGTTTGCTATCCACACAAACACCTCTACTCGTAGATTTGTTGATTGAAAGTCCAGGTAACACTTACTCACTACTTTATTTACTAATTAACAATTAATAACAATAGATTAATTACTGTCTTAACTATAATCACACTAGAACACTTATAAGTCTCTTTCGTATTTCTTCTTTACTCGTTCACGTTCGACTTCAGACTAAGACTCGGCCCACCGTGCATCTTATTTATACATACATTCTCCCGGTCTAGAGCACTCCAGAATATTCCCGGCCGATCGTGTACAATTCCAGCCTAATCTAACCAGTCTGCACAGTCCAGTGGCGTAACACTTCCCCCTCCTTAAGCCTGAACGTCCCGATCAGGCAATTCATTATTCCCTGCATACTTGGCTAGTCTCTCTATATGCACCACCTTCATCTTAGATTTTGGATTTTGCTGAATTCTATATACAACGTCGTTTAGTCTGGTTACGACAGTGTAAGGACCTTCCCAGGGCGGGTGAAGCTTCGGGGATCTGCCTTTCTTTCGTTGTGGGTTATATAGCCAAACCAACTCTCCCACCTGGTACCGTCCTGAATTAGCCTTAAGATCATAACGAGCCTTCATACGGTCGCTTGCTATGACAATTCGCTCAAAAGGAGCCCTGGCGTTATTTTGCTTATTTCTTATTTGTGGCCCCATTCTTGCCGCGCAAACTTCACATTGGCGGCACCAAGCCTCCACATCTTGACGACTGTTTACCCAGTAGAAACGTTGTCTTATTTTTGTCAGGGTTTTGTTGACGCCAAAATGTCCGCCAGACGTTTCATTATGCACTTGCTGAAGTACATCTGCTACGTGACACCTGGGGATTAACAATTTCAAAGTAACTTTCCTCCCATCTGGACTTTCCCACGCTCTCCTCAGCAGTCCATCCTCTACTATAAGGGAATCCCATTGTGCCCATAAAGCCTTCAGCCCCACTGATTTATTTGAAATGTCCTTCCAATCGGGCCGAGTTCCTCTTTCTTTCCATTGCAGAATAGGACCAGTTTCCTTATCGTTTAACTGCGCTTCCCTTAACGACTCTTTTGTCCAATAATCCGGAACATCAATCTTAACGGTCTTCATTATTTGTACCTTTTGCTGTTCTTCCTTACGGTGGCAAGGCTTGCAGTCTTTCTGACACGGTCTTTTGGAAAGGCCATCTGCTGTATTCCGCGAAGTACCAGCTCGCCAGTTTTCCTGCGTCTTCTCCATTACTGCGACCCTCTCAGGGATGCGCTGACGACAGTTACTCTGAATATGGCCCACTCTGCCACACTTATAACAGCGCATACGTCCTCCACTCTGTCTCCCACTACTTTGCTGTTGGGTTTGTCTCGGATCTTGAATGTTGACCTCATGACAGTTCCTCTTAATATGGCCCAATCTGCCACACATATAACAACGGATGCCTCCATTCGGCCTCCCACTTCTTTGTTGTTGGTCTTGTGTCTTCTGGGAGTTCGATTTTGTCAGTAGTTGGGTCATCATCTTGTATAGATCAGATATCAGGTTTTGTGTTGTGTTGTATGGCTTGTCTTCCTCCACACTCACAGCTCGTACTCTCTGATTTGGTTGTGTGGTATCCTCATAGGCAGCTTCAATCTCCAGTGCATGTACTAAAGCCTCACTACTAAGCTTATGCCTGGCCAACTTAAGAATTCGCCTAACTTCCTGGTCCCTTACTCCATCAATAAATGTACCAACTGCTAACTGTTGTTGAAATTCCATTGGTGCATCAGGATAGGCTAGATGGGCTAATCTTTCTACCGCAGCCTCGAACTCCTGGAGGCTCTCCCCACCTCGTTGTCTGCGTGATTTGAGCTGAGCCTGATATACTTGGGCGAGATGTTGGTCGCCATATCTTAGTTCTAACGCTGCCTCCAAAATGCCAAAGTTTTGTTGCTGTGCGGCAGGAATTGTTTGGAGCAGGTCTAATGCTTGGCCCCTTAGTGCTAATACCAATGCTGTTGCCTTTTCCTCATCGTTCCAGTTATTTGAACGAGCAGCTGCCTCAAACTGTCTCTTATAAGTTGACCATGAACTTTGACCGTCGAAGGAAGGTGGTTGTAACCTAGCACCAGACGACACTACTAATTGGCCTCCGTTCTCTCTTAATTGTTGTTTCAACCGGGCTATCTCCCCTTCAACTTCACCAACTTTTCCTTTAACTTCAGTTATTTCTCCTCTAACTTCACTAACTTCTTCTTTAACTTCCATGACTTCAGCGTGTACATCTTCCTTCAATTGTTCAGTGACCGAGAGCATGACTTGATGCTGTCCCTCCATAATTTGTCTTAATTCTTTCTGGCGTTCCTTTTTTTGTTGTTCCCTTTCTTCCAGTCGTCTTCTCTCTTGTTCTTCTTTTTCTTCTTGTCGTCTTCTCTCTTGTTCTTCTTTTTCTTCTTGTCGTCTTCTCTCTTGTTCGTCTTTTTCTTCTTGTCGTCTTCTTTCTTGTTCTTCTTTTTCTTCTTGTCGTCTTATTTCCAGGCCTTCGATCATTTTTGTCAACTCTTCTTTTTCTTCCTGTCGCTTTCTTTCTTGATCTTCCATAATTTTTTCTTTGTTCTTGCATTTGTTGCACCAATGCTGCAAGTAAGTCTTGTGTTTGTTTCTCCGCCATGCTTCTTGTTGTTGGCATTAACTCACGACACGTAAATTAGTTCAGAATAAAGTTTATTACACTATAAAGTCTGTAAAATGTTGAAATCACGTCTATTTTGTTAATGGAATGTTCCAGAAAAATCTCGAAACAGCACTAGAAAGTCTTATTTAGAGTCTATACTTCTTTTGCGTTGACAAAATTCACTTATCTCCACTAATTGTCCAATGGAATGTTCGAGAATTTTCACGAAATATCACTAATAAGTCTTGTTTTGAGTCTATAACACGTTTCCGTTAACACTATTCACGTATCTTCTGTAGTTTCCAAATAGAATGTTCTAGAATTTTCCCGAAATTGCACTAGTAGTCCTTTTTCTCAGTCTACAACACGTTATTACTAGCGGCACTCGCGTATTTGCAACTATTTCTAAATCGAATGTTCTAGAAACTTCTCGAAAATCCACTTTAAAGTCACTATTCAGTCCAAAAATAGTCCTCCAACACTGTCCAGTAGTTTAATTCTTCGTGTTACCACTAATTTCTGAGAAGAACACTGTAGAACCTTCTCGATTATTCCAGAAATTTCTCTTCCAATCCACTTCCGACACCAAATTGTTACGTGTTTGCTATCCACACAAACACCTCTACTCGTAGATTCGTTGATTGAAAGTCCAGGTAACACTTACTCACTACTTTATTTACTAATTAACAATTAATAACAATAGATTAATTACTGTCTTAACTATAATCACACTAGAACACTTATAAGTCTCTTTCGTATTTCTTCTTTACTCGTTCACGTTCGACTTCAGACTAAGACTCGGCCCACCGTGCATCTTATTTATACATCCATTCTCCCGGTCTAGAGCACTCCAGAATATTCCCGGCCGATCGTGTACAATTCCAGCCTAATCTAACCAGTCTGCACAGTCCAGTGGCGTAACAATACTTTCTCGGTGTGTTCCATACAATATTTTTTCTGCAATCATTCTTGGTAGTCTGAAAATAGTACAGTCTCACCATATACCTGTTAAAACTATACTGCTACTTGCAATCACATTCTTAAGCCAAGATTGTGTACTAGACAATGCAGTATCCAGTTTTGCTGGTTCATATTGATACGGAACGAAATATTTTCTAGCTCTTCTGAAGTATAACGCAAGCTGCTGCCTGTTGGTTTTCCAACTCCTTTTTATTTTGTTGTTGGTACATATCGTATTGTGGGTGGTCATATTTATTTCTTTCCAAACAAAAATATAGGAAGATCACAAAATGTTATGTTCGACATTAATACAAAAATCAATATATTTCCAAAAAAATACTAATCCTTTTGGCACAGAGGTTTATTTAAAAAATTTTTAAAATAATTTATAGGACAGTATCTTATTACCAAAAGAAGGTGCGAGGAAACAAATCATCGATTTGATACCTTAATCAATATCAAATATCAAGTAAACCGGAAATTTTGCATGTGTGGTACAAAAAGAATCCCGAGAACGTAGCTACATGTGTACTATTTATTTTACAAAAAAAAAAATGGTAATCATTATCCAATTGAATAACGACAATCATCTCAACGACAGTGTTAGAAGACTAGGAAACGACAATCGTTATTATATGATACATTATGCAATGACGTTTTACAGAATAGACCTCTAAAAGTCAAAGTTGTATTTTGACATTGTTAACATGTAGATTTAATAGCGTGGCATTATATGATGCTTCTGAGGATAAAGATAACGAAATAGTGTTGTAAATTCAAAAATAACCTTCACATTATAATAGAAAAATTTTCTGGAAATATTTCTGAAAAGTTTCTGGAAGGTGTTTCTTTTCCACCTAGAAAATTTAGAAATATAAATATATGGTACAACACAGTAACAGATATAACATATACATATAAAAAATATAAAGTGGTATAAAATGTTAGATTCTTAATGATTCCATAAAATAATCCATAACCGTTTTAGTAAGCTCATTTAAGGTACATATATCATATAAATGAGGAATGTTGTTAAAGTTTTCACACATAACATACACTGAAGATTTTAACAATATATTTGTTCTGGCTCGGTTATTATAAAAAATAATATTTTCCAGTCTATGTATGTAATAGTTAATTTGAGCTAATAAATCAGGATAAATTTTATTATGTAATAACTTGTAATAAAAACAGTGAACTGCATTTTCTCCTTGTATCTAGGCTAATAATATTAAACCTTTCAGTTAGATAGTTATAGTCAATTCCTCTTGCTGGTATTCACCATCAATTTTAAATGCTATATACTTTAAAAATCTTATCTGTACTCGCTCTACTGCCTCTGTGGCAATCGTAAAATGGATACCAAATTAATAAACTGTATTCTAATTTCAAACGCACATATGAGTGATACAAAATCTTAAAAATATAGATTACAATAAAATTTCGGCAGTGTCTGACAATAAAACCAAGGAACTTCACTACTGATATTTTTCCTATTAAATAACTGATATAGGTTAATTGCGTATCTAATGTTATACCTAGATCATTGAAAGAAGTACAGCGTGTTAGTATAGTCATGTTGATATGATAGGAATATTCATAAACTGACTGCCTCCTTGTGAAACTTATAAATTTGCATTTAACATGATTTAAATGTACCTTATTATTGTTTCTTCATCAGGAATTCTACACACACACACACGCACGCACACGCACACATTTTATATATATATATATATATATATATATATATATATATATATATATATATATATATATAATATATACACGCGCTAATATATGAAACCTTTATAACGTAGTTAATTGTAATTAAACTGATTGACAATAATAATAAAAAAAAAAATGTTAACCAAAGGCAGGCAATCTGTCGCTGTTCAGCAAATTCATTTTCCATATAGCTATCGTAGTCAATATTGCACGCTGCTGCGATACAATGACAAATTTCAGTCTTCCTTACTTTAATACACGTACTAGATATTTTTTTTAGTGGAGAAATAAAGATTATTATTATTATTATAATTTTGCAGGAATCACCAGTTAACATAATTCAGCATGAAACTTTGAAACAAGAATCTAATACCCGTGTATCTCCAAAATCAAAATTCATTAAACCTCCCATTGTTGAACCACACTTCTATAACAAAGTTGGATCAGAGTTAAACAAAAATAATAAATTAAAAAAGGGGAAAAACATATCTGACACAAAAGATGAAGTTGAAAAGAATAATTCTTCATGTAAAAGGAAAAATATAGATACAAGTTCTGAAAGTAAAAAAAAATAAAACCTGCCAGCAGTTTTGTAGACAGTAGTTATGATAAGAAGTCTATTGTCGGAGAATTTAAAAAAACGAAATAAAGCAAAAAATAGTTCACTTAAAAGAGAAATTGATAAAGAAAGTAAAAAAATAATTGTAAAAGAAAGAAAGAAAAAACTGAAGGAAATATCAGAGAAAGATAGTAGTAAAAATTATGAACCCACTGTAAAAAATAATATATCTACTTCGAAAATTAAATGTTCAAATGGTAGAGGTGGTTTTTTATTAGAAGATACGTTATTAACCACAAAAGAAAATGTGAACTGTCATAAAGATGCGGCTCCATCTACATCTAAATGTCCGTTAATAAAAAATGGTATTAAAGCACACCAGTCATCTACATCTAAATTTAAAAACTCTAATGAGCAAGGTACATTAAAGGAAAACTTTGAGGATGACAAAATACAGGATACTACAATTTCTAGTAATTTTAGTCCTAAAAGTGATATGAATAAATTTCTATTACCTATTTCATCTGCAGTTTCAAATAAAACATTACACAATTTTCAAGGACCTGATTCAACAAGTAATGAGGACAAATCTGGATTAATTTGGAAAATTGCCTCAAACCATTCAAGATCTCCCATTAACAATATTAATAGAATTACCGCAAATATTGACGATGAAATAAGTAAAATTGTGCATTGGTCGGTAAAATGGTTAATGGAGCAAAATAACTGTGATATGAGTCCTCCTGTAAATGGTGAAAAGGAACCAGTAAAAATGCCTCTATCAATTAACAGTTTTTCAGATTATTATAACATTGTTGTTCCCTTAATTATGCTTGAACTCTGGCAATATATTTATCAAACTTTATACAATAAAGATGAAGAAAGGTAAGTGTTTGGACATCACATTATATTTATTACAAAAAATATGCATAATAATTTAAATAAGCATGGGCAAACGGACAACAGTTAAAATTGCATAAAATACAAACATGGTATTATTAGTTCAACCTTTCAATGTGTTATTATAAATAAGGTTTTATTAAGACTCGTGAGATTTGTGTGTTAAATTGTGATTTTAATTTAAAATGCTTAAAATAAGAACGGACCTCAAATAAACCAATTTGCAGGTTATATAACATGTCACCCACCGTGCAAAATATCCTCTTATGAACGTTAAACAATAAACTTTTTATAACAATGTAGTGTCTGTTTAATAGTTGTATCAATGTTGCCTTAACGTACTATAACACTCTTATGTCAGGGTAAACGAGACGTTCACCTCAACATTCTTTCAAGAAAATTGAAACAATCTCTTGTTTGTTCCGTTCACCTTAATATTTCAATATATAAGTTTAAATAACCTCTCAGATTGTACCTTTTGTAAACAAAAGGGTGCATTCGCGTTAAAAAAGTTTTCAGGTGCATTTAGTGCAAGTGAACTTCCTAATAAATTTATTTAGTTTACTGAAATCAACAACACGGCTCTGCCGTTTCCACCCAAACTTGGAACTATATACAAAATCTATGCTTGGAATGGTGAAAAGTAGAATTTCACCTTCTGTGTTTTATTGTGATGTTTTTTGTAGATTTTAAGGGCTTTGTGGTACCAAATTTTTTTCAACACGAACTAGTTCGTGGTAAAATATTGACATAGGCCAAAAAACAAGCGCGCCCTCAAACTGATGTTTATAGAAAATAAATGTTTAGCCTTTTTTCATGGATACACAAATTTGAGTGATTTAACTGTCAACACACACAATGAAATTAAATGAAAATTTTTATTGAAATAGGAAAATCCTAATATACAAAAAATTTAAAGTTTACATACTGAATATTATGTATTTTAAAGAAAGGTATTACTACAAATAAGCATACATACAGATATACACATACAATGTATCTGTAAATTATGAAATAAATTCATTAATTCTTAAACCAAAAAATCCTCGGATATGTCGATTTTTAATTTCAATTGCATACCTTATTTCTTTTTGGTTATGACGCCATCACTGTTTCCATTATGACGTCATCGATATATATTTTTTAATGTTTCTCCATTTTTGGATTCTGCTTCAACAGCTGATTCCAAATATGTATCACACTTAGGGTCTAAAATTGATATTGGAGGATACGGCGATTAAAAAAAAAAACAAGTAAAAAAAGTAAAAAAAAACACGTTTTTTATTAATTTTTGAAGTAGGCTAGTTTTTGTTTGTTTTTTTGTTTTATCATTATCGTCTTTGACAGTGAATCACTTAATAATGCTGTTATGTGTTTGATATCTCCACAAACACCTATACTCGTAGATTCGTTGATTGAAAGTCCAGGTAAGACTTACTCACTACTTTATTAACTAATTAATAATTAACAACAATAGATTAATGAATGTCTTAACTATAATCACAATTAAACACTTATAGTATCTTTCTTATTTCTTCTTTACTCATTCACTTTCAACTTAAGACCGTCTATCTAACCAGTCTATACAGTCCAGTGGCGTAACAATACTTTACCCCAGTAGTGGTTTTTCAATAATAGTGGATTTATTTTAATTTATAACATGAGTGTATCTGTAAAGCAGAAAATTGAAATTGTTACGATGATTGGGTATGGTGATAGGATGCGAATAAGAAGTATGTAATTTATTTAAAACTAAATATCCAGAACGACCCATAACTCAATCGACAGTGAGTAAAATTGAAAAATAAAATTAGAGAGACTGGTATGGTGGAAGATTTACAAGCAGGTCGCCCAGGTGTTGATGAGGATACAAAATTAAATATTTTTCTGGCTGTTGAAGAAAATTCACATACCAGGTTGCGCTTATGATGTTACTAAAACGTCAGTACATACAGTATTAAAATTAGAAAAATGGCATCACTTTAAGATTCAGCTTGTGCAAGAATTAAGTGATGACGATCCAGATCAGAAGATACAATTTTGTAAAACAGTGATGAACATGTGCAATGGTGATCCTCTTCTGATAAAAAATATTATTTTCTCCGATGAATGCACTTTCAAATTAAATGGTGAAATGAATCGTCAGAATTGTAGATACTGGACAAGGGAAAACCCTCGATGGATGCAGGAGCAGCACACACAATATCCACAAAAGATAAATGTGAGGGCGGGATTTGAGGAGAATAGAATCATCGGACCCTATTTTTTCGATGGAACTGTAAACGGACTGTCCATATCCAATTTTTAACGGGCTATCTCATCCCAACGTTATTAAATTTATTGTTCAGTAGAATTAATCCTGGAAATGTTGATGAAAGCCTGTGGTATTAACAGGGCGGTGCGCCTCCCCATTATGCAGTAGACGTTCAAAGGTATCTTGACCAAATATTTCTGAACAGCTGGATTGATAGACGTGGACCCATCAAATGGCAACCACGGTCACCGGACCTCAATCCATTAGAATTATTTACTGTGGGACCATCCGAAAAACTTAGTTTGTGAAACCAAACCGGAAAATATTGTTGAATTAAAAAAAGAGAATTAGAACAGAAATAAACAACATTTCTCAGGAAACTATAGACAAGGTTCAGCAACACTTTATTCATCGTTTAGGGTATTGTCAGCTACAACAAGGAGTACCGTTCGAACATTTACTATAAATTGTTTTTATTATTAACTAACCATTAGTTCTAGTGACTATTATTTGTTCAAGGAAAACATGAAAAATTGGTAAATTCTTATAATTTCAACATCAATTTTAGACCCTAAGTGTGATACATTTTTGGAATCAGCTGTTGATTCAGAATCCAAAATTTGAGAAACATACAGGGTGTTCCGTTAAAAAAATATCGATGACGTCATAACGGAAACATTTATGACGACATAACAAAAAAAAAGATAAGGTGCGCAATTGAAATTAAAAATCAACATGTCCGAGAATTTTTTTCTAAATATTTTTAGTTTGAGAAATAATGAATTTATTCCATACTTTACAGACACATTGTATAATATAGACAGAGAAGAAATATATACCTTAATTATTTGATTACCTACTAAACTAAATAAATAATAATAAATTTGAGCATTTACATCAAGGATTCATTTTTAAATTAATTTAAATTTAAATATTATAAGAGTTGGACTATTTTTTCGTATCAACTGCAGTTGATTGATTTGGTCACAGTCTCATAGAAGACACCATGCTGGGGTTTATCGACGTGCTGCCGAAACAGATTTTCCTGTTCGGCAGCTCTGATTCGGGCGTTCAGACAATTTGGCTGAAGTTCGGTGACTGACTCTACATCAGCACCTCGTCGGCCTCCTCGCCTGATGTCAAATGCGAGACCGAGTAGTGATGGGAATACTCGTTACTTTTGAATACTCGTATGTATTCGGTACTTCTACGGATAGTAATCGTTACTTTGTATTCGTTACTTTGTAATCATTAAGGTACATTGATCATTGCTGGTTATTAATTTAAAAAAAAACGTTTAAGAATAATATGTATTTATAATAATTTAAATTTACTGCCTTTTAACTAGTGCATTAGTTTCTAAAATTTGGCTTCTATTTCTTGAGTTGGCAATAATAAAATACTAAGCACCTTACTAGGTACATAAATGCACTAGCTAGGCGGCGTTACATTTAAATTATTGTGAATTACCTTCACGTTAAATTTATCTAATCATCTTGTCTACAAATAAAAAAAAATGTATTAAACAGTTTTTTTAATTTTTAAGTATGAGAAAAGAAAAATAAACTTCAAAGAGTAAAGTACATTTTGTAGAAATTTAGTACATTTTATCCTCCGCCAAATACAATTACCGATATGGAATCGAATAAAGAAACACCGAAATGACAGTTTGTGCGTGCACGGACCACTATTCTCTCACAAAGTTAAGAGTAACTACTACACCTACCGATTACTGCCAGCAGTTGCCAGTAACTACGTTTAATTATCGTCGGTACCTATATACCAATTCGTATGATTGCGCAGAATAGTAACTAGATGTACGTACTTGTATCAGCAATCAGCATAGGTACACATACGATATACGATGTAGGTAGGGTACGCTGCTTGTACCTACCGAGTAAAGTAACGATTACTTTTAAAAGCAGGTATTCGGTACTTCGGGTATTTGCGAGTAACGAATATAAAGTAACGAATACTCTATTACCCGCCCAACACTAAGACCGAGTTCATCTGCGGCTCTTTTTGCTGCCTTGAACAATCCTGCTCCCACTCCTACAGTTTAGTAATGTTTCACAAACCGCAAGAGGGGATCTGAGTTCCTGAGAATGTTAAATGCCATACTCAGTACTACTTTGCCATGCGTACACTCCAGGCTCAAGAGTCCTCGTCCACCCCGTTGACGTGGGAGGTACACACGAGGAACGGACGATCTAGGATGAATACTTCTGTGAATATTCATCATCTTGCGGGTGTCTCTGTCTAATTGGCGCATACCATCCACTTTACTACTCTGAAGGAGTAGAGCAGGACCGGAACGGCGAGCATATTAGTTGCAGACACCTTGTTCTTCCCCGAAAGTTCGGAAGACCAAATCTTTCGGAGACGGTGTCGGTACTTGCCGCGGAGAGAATCCTTTATTTGTGTTACATCCTGGATGTGCCTTTGTTGCACACCCAGATATGTGTAGGTCTCTCCGGCATCCAGATGTCTTAGGATGCTTCCGTCTGCGAGCTGCGCATCTTCAGGGAATTCCCCGCATCGTCCTCTCTTGAGGTGGACGACTGCACATTTGTCCAACCCGAACTCCATACCAATTGCCCGCGTATATTCTTCGACCACCCTAAGATCGTTTTGTAGTTCGCGCTCTCCGGAGGCATAAAGTTTAAGGTCATCCATATAAAATAAATGGGTGACTTTATGCCTCTGGTCGCTGGGTGGTCCACATTGATAATCGCGGGTTTGGCAGAGCCCAATAGACAACGGCAGCAGTGAGATGCAGAAGAGGAGAGGACTCAGGGAGTCACCCTTTAAGACTCCTCTCCTAAATGCCACCTGCTCTGTCGTGACCCGCTGTTCACCTGATGGTATGGTGAAGCGGGTCTTCCAGAGCGGCAGCAGCTGTTCTATGCATCTCACTAGTTGTGCTGGTACCGCAAGACATTCGAGCAAGTACAACAATAGCTCATGCGATGTTGTATCAAATGCCTTGCTGTAATCAATCCAGGCCATCGATAGATTCCTCTTGTATTGCACAGAATCCTGTATAATACAGCGGTCTATCAGCAGGCTGTCCTTGCAACCTGCCATGCCCTTCTTGGCACCACGCTGTTCGTGTATCTGCTGGAAGACCGGATCAACAGACCTCAGTGTCTTAGCATACAAGATACATATAAATATCTTGTAGCAGGAGTTGAGCAAGTGATCGGCCTATAATTCCTCGGGTCGGAGAGATCCCTCTTTTTGGGGATAAGCGCAGTACGTCCCTCGACGAACCAGTCCGGAATCTGCTGCCCCTCGTTCAACCATGAATTGAAAACTCGCGCCAGACGGCGGTGAGTGGAACGAAATTTCTTCCACCACCAGTTGTTACTGCCGTCTGGGCCCGGGGCAGCGAAGTTCTTGGTACCAACAAGTACTTGTTGGACTTCCTCCGTACTGATTGCCAGGCACACTTCTTCTGGCTCTTCAAGATGTCTGTGGCACAGAGCCTCGAAGTGTGCAATTGATGGAGTATCGCTATTGAATGGACGCGTCGTTTCGTAGATTCCCTTCCAGAAGGTTTCGACATCTTCTACAGTCGGCGGATACTCGACAACACGCTGTGGCTCTTGAAAGAGGCGGGAAGGATTCGTACAGAACAAATTGTTTTGTTCCATACTCTTCACCCGCCTCCTCAATGTTTTCTTTATCGCCATGAGCGCTCGGATCCTATCTAGAAAGTGTTGCTTGATGGTAAGCATCACTGTCAGATTTAGAGTATGGTGTTGACGTCTTAATCCGGCTGATATGCGCCGGATTCTGGGAGTAAAGACTCTACCACTCGTCTTGTAATCCACCACACTCTGGATCCGAGAGGCATACTGTATCTTGCCCTCGATTTTCTGTACACGCTGCTTGGCTTTCTCGACCCCGTGATTGGTTGACCTCTCACGAGGGACGAGTTGCTTCGCGGCGTTGTACACGGCACAGTTGACTTGCAAGATGTCTGCATCTTCTGGAAGTTCCTCATCGATGACCGCATCCATTCTAGCCAGGTCTTGTGGCTTTAGGTTAGCCCTGGTTTTAAGGCTTACCGTCGTCCATAAGTCTACATCGGTGAACTCTGGAGGATGTTTCCCATCAGCTGCTAATTGCCGCGGTGGAACTGCGGCTGGCAGTTCTTCTAGCTGATGGGGTGCCCTTACGTAACCTGTCCTGCGCAAAAAGGGTACTTGCTCTCTCAGGTGTTGTTGAGAGAAGGCGCGATGCTCTGGATGCATTTCGCACCAAAGTGCATGCAATCGCGCCATGTATCCTCTTCGCTCAGGTTCGCTACTTTCACGGCAGGTCAGCAAGTCATTCCGAAGTTTCCTCGTCGGTGAGGCCCCTCCCACCTGTCTCTGACCCCCATTCGCTTGAGGTCGGTCGTGAGTGGCCCTTCCTCTGAGGTTGTATGAAACCAGAGTTTATAAGTACCAGGGTGGTTAGCCCTGGTACCCCCGGCCGGCATTTGTCAGGCAGAATTGCCTCTGCCTGTCCAGGGTGCACCGCGCGGAGGTTGGCGGTCCTTTGCACATTATTATTATTATTATTATTATTATTATTAAAAGAATTAAATTAATGAAAGTCACATTTACTTCAAATGGAGTGGAAAGCGCATTTTAAAAGTTATCTCATGAATTACATTATTTCAAATACTTATACCATCTGTTACCAACCGTAACTTTTACACATTATCTTCGCGGAAATAATGTAATTTAAACCAGATGTAATCCTTATTCAAAGGACATTCCAATAAAGAAGTACAGATTAATTGTTCTATTGATGTTACAATTCACATAATTTTAGATAGACTTTCTTATGAAGAAAATGTTCATTGTATGAACTGCCCATAACATTTATTATACTAACCATAACCATTTACACATTATTTTAATGGAAATAGTAGAATGTAGTTTAAACCAAATTAAATCCTTGTTCAAATGGCTTTCTAATAGAGAAGTATAGATTTATCGTTCACTTGATGTTACAATTCATATATTTTTAGATGAACTTTATAAAGGAAATGTACATTGTGTGAATGGTATGATGTTAAATGTTTAGTGGGCATTTACTTCAAGTTGTGCACACAATAATTTTATAGTATAAATAGTACAAGTGATTAATGTAATAATTAATATGTTTGTGTGTAACCATTTCAAACTAGTTTTAAAAATTAATTACAGTTTTATGGTATATTGTATTAAAGGATTTGCAGTATTTTATTTTAACGCAAAAGGTAGCATTTTTAATACATAAATTATATAAAACCAATATGTAGCAAAATATTTCGGCATGTATCGCCTGTATTATTAGTATCGCAAATACCGACGGCAAGGCTGCTTGCATCTGGCAAAATCAACTTCATAGGTTATTATGTCACGGCCAGTAGAATCGCTCAAAAGGCAACCATTATCCGATCGTTTAAATTGTATATATATTATAACAAAAATTTGTTTTAAAGTAATTATTTATAGAAATTATGTATGATACTATACTAAATAAATGTCAATAAGAATAATATTAATGCTAATATTACTGATTATTTTCCATTTAAATATAGCTCTCTTATTTTTATTTTCGACTTCTCTACAGTCATTGTTTTTAAATTATTTGTAAATTTATTGTAGCTAATTAACATCCTAAAAAATGTGAAATATATTTACATATTATACAGGGTGTATAATGGGAAATGTACATAAGTTAACTGTGGATGTGGGCACTTAGGTGGTTCCAAATAACCCCTGGTTAATCAGTCTAACAACCTTCAATACCAAGATACAGGGTGTTATATCGATTTTGTATATTTTTTCTTAAACCACAGGATACGAGGCACTCTGTATAAAAGTTTGACATTCAGTAGGTATGTTTTACTTACTTTATGGAATTGATTAACGTATTAACCAAAGTGGAAATACAGGTTCGGCTTCATAAAAAAAATATCAATAATGTATATTCCAAAAACAATACTGTGTAACAGCATTTTGAAAATTAGTTTAAATATTTGAAAACAGGGGAAAAAAACTAGTACTTTCTACATTTCCGTAGTTTTATTTTTTGACAAATTCAATTTTATAGGATATTCCATGAGGTAAAATTTAAAAAACTATTTTTATTGTCATATTAACAAAATTACTCACCTTTGAGTAATTAAAACGTTAAAACATGTTGCTTTAGTGTCATAAAAATATTTGAAAAAGGATTACAGGTCCTACCTTTAACCAAGATTTTTCCAACTATTTTTCTTAATCATCATTTCAAAAACCCTGCATAACGTAATTTTAAAAATAATATTAATATTCACTTAATTAATGGGAAAAGAAGCATCCAATATGAATAAATAACTTTATTCTTTTTATGTTTCACCTTAACCCATGCATAAATGAATTAGAGAAATTAAGTGTAGGCAAATGGAAATAAAAACGACTCAGGGGCCAATGCTTATACGTTAGTTAGGCTTGAGACCAAAGGGTCTTGGGTACTAATTCTGGCTAGAGCGTAGATGTATAATGGCGCTTTTAAAATACCGAGACTGGAGCACAATTGGCTAGAGTGTTGTGTGGCAGAATATGGCTAATCACTGTCTATCTTTCCTGAGTTCGATTCTCAGCTGCGGTATCTGGCAAATGTGGGAGGGAATGGTTGTTGTATGTCTATTCTGATTTAGTGGTGAAATAGCAAATGCTAAACTGGGTCACAACGTTAATATAAATAAGACATTAAAAAAATAAATAAAACCATTGCATTAACCGAAACGTAAACACAGTAAAGTTATTTATTCATATTGTATGATTCTTTCCCCATTTATGAAGCAAATATTTAATACTATTTTTAAAATAATATTATGCAGGGTGTTTGAAATAATCATTAAGAGAAATAATATTTTTGTTTAAGCAAGTTTTCACATTTTAATTACTCAAAGTTTAGTAATCGTGTTAATTTGACATTAAAAATAGTTTTTTAAATTGTGCCTCATGGAATTTCTTATAAAATTGAGTTGTGTTAAAAAGTCAAATGTGTAGAATTAAATGCGGAAATATAGAAAGTATGCTATTTAGTTTCTTTCTGCTGTTTTCAATTATTTAAACATTTTAAAAATTTTATTATACAGGGTGTTGTTTTTGGGATATACGAAATTGATATTTTTTTTATGAAATCAGATCTGTATTCCCATTTGATAAGTTTTCTTTGGAACTTCCTTCAATGCCAATGACAAATTTGTGTTAATTTCATTTCAGAATATCTTACAGTTTATTTCAAACTTATTGGCAACATAAAAAAACGTCGGCTTTCTTTATCCCATTACCGCTGCCAAAGAAGCCGACTTTTTTTATGTTGCAAATAAGTTTGATATAAACTATAAATGAGCAAAGGAGTGCAGAATTTTATAATGCCCATTATTAAAGTGGTGTCCAGAAAACAATTGAATTCTAATTGGTTTAGATTTTATTTAGGACAAAGCCAAAATCTCCATTTTTAAAGATGCCTTGTAATTTTATTATTTGTAGTACAATTAAAAAATGTTTAAGATAAATAAACTTTGTTTTTTAAAGTCGACTAATATTTATTTGACAAATTTTTGCACCACGACCAAATTTCCATGGCCTTGCTATGTAAAATATTGTTTTTGTTAATACAATAATACAATATGGTGTCCGTGACAAAAAAAATGAAAATAAAATTAAAAAAAAAAACTACTGTTTGTAAAGTCCTTAAAAAATTATTGCAAAATAATCTTAAACATTTTTTAATTGAACCACAAATAAAAAAATTATGGCATTTTTAAAAATAGCGATTATAGCCTTTTTGTTAAAGAGAATCTAGGCCAATTGGAATTCAATTGTTTTCTGAACGCTATGCTAATGGGTATAAAATTCTGCACTACTTTGCTCATTTAAACGATTCTCTATCACCACTAATAACCAAGATACCCATGTAATCCCACATCTCATGAGACACACTTTATAGTATTGTAGCATTTTAAGTATATGATGATCCAAAGTTTTCAAAACCCCATTAAAGTATTCTGGCTTTAAACCATTCTAAATTTTGTGAATAAATCTCAATGCATTGAGCGCATTTAGCCATGCAGTGGCTGAGCTGCTTGTTGCATCATAATGTCATCATCGCATTGATTACTTCCTCACATAAGCAAATGCTTTGTAAGCAGTTCATCATATTTGATTTACACTGACGTGCTGGTGATTAGTTTGAACTATAAATTCAAACCTAATAATTGAAAATGTCGGATACATGTTATGATGAATATGTATTTAACGATACATATTTGAGTATTAATGAATCTCATCTTCATGAAAAGTTAGAAAATGGTAGGTACCGTTTAAATAACAAAATAATTGTAAAACAAAATAGCTTCAGCAGCACTACCTACGGTAGCATTAATGTTAACATCGTCTATAAACAGTTTCAAGACGATGTCTAGAAACTCCATAATTTTAAGCTTAGGTAAAAGAAGAATGTAGAATTAAAGATGTCACCCGCTGACCGTTCAATAATGACCCTGACTGATGGGTCTGAGACCAACTAATCACACTTGCAAGTTGGCACTTAACCGCTTGGCATGTCTAAATGCGTCCATTAGTTTCATATAAGTCCACAAGTTCTCAAGCATTCGTCTAGTGGAAGTGTACTGCAAAATTATTATCATTGATCTATTTTGGCAACCATTCCATATCACCGATATTTGACAAGAATTATTTTTGCAACAAAAGGTAAGGTAATTGTGTTATATAACTGTCTGACTGAGCAACTTATAAAGTTACTACATCTGTATATTACTCCCAACCTCATTGATATTCACTTGTAATCTATATAGTTTTTAAAACATGATAGCATATTGGCTATAATACCCAAGCATGATACAAATATGTAAGATATGATATCACGCAGGTAAGCGTACGTTACGTTGTGAGTTAAAGGGCCATAACCTATAACGCTAAGCAGAATTTGCAAAGGATATTGCATACAAATTTCTGTTTAAAGTCAATTTTTAATTGGTATATTAAAAAAAATTGGTCAAAAATGAGGTGTGCTGTGTATGGTTATGATGTCCAAATAACAAGAATCCCAATATTCTTAATTTGTGTAAGACCAGATTCTCAACAATTACAAATCGAAATTAATACATAATTAAAAATAAATTGATAATGTATTTCTCATTATTAAACTTATTCTCAGTTACGGAAATATCTGTATAAAATAAATGTATATTAAATGTTGTAGCAATTTATCAAATTTGTGTAACCTCTGGATTTTAATAAATTTCAAATTTATCATCTAAGATGTAATAATTTAAATAGCCGTTATTAAATTAGTATTACAATATAAGCAGTGAACGCATATGAATAAAAACAATAAAAATAGAGTTCCTAACTAACATAAAAGTAGATTTGACAATGCGGCATACATTTTAAAAAAATGTTTACAATGTGACGCCATAAGCAAACTGGACTAAATTTGAACCGCTACATATCATACCTAGTATTATATTATATTATGATAGAAATTACTTCCTCAATTTTCTTTCTATCTTATATCAACAATCCTTTTAAAACTGTTAATATGTGCACTTGTTTTCAACATGTTTTACCGCAATATCGTTGCTTTTGTTTTCGCTGCATTTACTTTTAATTAATTTATTTCTAGCCAGTAGGCACATATTTAAGAACATCTTTCCATTGTTTTGAATTTAAAAATAATCATAATGCAAATGTGCTTTTTTAGGACACCCATCAGAGTATTCTTAAATCACAAAAGAATCATTGGGAAACTGACATATTTAGACTGTGAATGTAAGTGATATCTTAAAACTAATAGTTTGTAGATTTATTCTTGAAATTATTTTTACAAGAAGAAGAGGGGAACCTTGTCTCTTAAGAACTTTTTAAAAAGTGGATATTAAATAATGAATTAATTTAAAAAATGCAAGAAATTTATATATTGTAATAATTATGTACATGTTTTGATACTTATTTTTAGGCTATATTTCAGAAGAGGACATAAGGAATAATAATGTGTTTAGGGTAGATGATTTTGCTCTAATTGAACTAAAGTTGAAAGATTCAGCAAATGGTTACATTTATACAGGATTTGGATATATTAAATTTTGTAGACGAATTAATTTGAAGGATGATACGATAATTAATAATGAAAGTAAGTTTTTAGCATGAGGTTTTCATTATATTGTTTGGCAATCATTTATGATGTTCTATACTGTTGGTCCTTTAGAATTTCTTCTGCTAACGATAAAAAAATATTTGCATATACAGTCAACAAGGATGCCTCAGTCGATATCTCCTTTAATATTTATTGTACAGAAAAAAACTCAAAAGTTGTAGAAGCCCAAGAGGACCATATTTTAAAATTCTTTCTAATCATACTGGCATACCAAATTTATGTTTTTTTAAATGGGATATATATTTTTGAATATTCTTATTCCCTTTTTAATTGCCTTTTTGAGTATATCTTGTTTGTGAAATTTCGTTGAAGCATTGTTGAATTATTCAACCTCTCTTAGGACCTGAACACCACCTCTTAAAAAAGTGGATATTTTTCATGGAACTTTCCATCTTCCAATTCTTCAAACAGGTTCTTCCTTATTCTTTCGTTATTTTGCATGTCATTTTCTAGTCAGTCTAAATAATTCGGCATCAAAAGCTTCCATCTTCACACAAGGACAAATGGCCACTTAAATTAACGACCTTTAATGGCCTGTTATATTTAACAAGTGTTGATAAAACTAGCATATCCTTAATCATTCCGGAAAAGTATCTTAACGGACTGTTGAATTTTAACGATAGTTGGTGAAACCGGCCCCTAGAGTTATTGTAAAATTTTGAAAAATTATTTGGATATGTTCAGTTTTCATTTAAAATCTGACATTTTATGCTTTGTTTCATGTATGGTTAGAAACATATTATTTAGGTGTTTAGTTGCAGTTGAGGTGGCACACCTGTAGCCGCATTAGTTGAGAACAATTTGCAGTTTATAAACTCATACTGTTGCCATTGCAGTATGATTTGCATCTGCCCTTGGCTACTTTTAGCGAACCAAAACTTGATTTAGTTCTGTGACCAAAACATAATTTAGACAAAGAAAATTGAGTTCGACAAACAACACTGAAACGAAACTATGAACTAAAGGAGGATTTGTTTGATATTGCGTGTACATGAAATCTACTTTATCGGTTTAAAATAATTGTAAAATTTCATTGGCTGTCTGCAGCTATAAATCTGTAGCAGTTGCCGTCCGAGATAAAAGATCATTATCTCTCCGCGGAACAGAAATTGCAACTGCCGCGGTCGCAGACTTTATAAATGGGAACAGTGATTTCCTATTCCTCAAATTGCTACAAGTGCGGCTGTTGCTGCGGCTGCGGCATAATTTAATAGGCGCGTGGACTCTTTTTTTTTTTTTTTTCATTATTTTAATATCACACTATTTTTGTGTGTAGAGTCATATTTTTTTTTTTTTTTTAATAGAAAAAAATCATAAACAATTGAAACAATCAGATATTGTCACAAATTTCCAAGCTATTCTATTTTCTGTGACGTAATAGGGAAACTTTTAAGCATGAACAATTAAATCAAAGTATGGCCCACAAAGAGGCGTATAGCACTATCGTCAAGGTTATAATTGAATGAGCACGCATATTTCCCTATTACGTCACTATACAACCGGCAATATGCGTTGTTTAAAGTTAGTCCTCATTTTAAGTATTTTCGTTTTACAATTAAATTAATAATAGTTGGTAAAATTATGTTAAAATATTAAAGTTTATTTAGCGACTTGCTATTATACAATCAATACATTAAGAATTTAACATTTGTGTAAAATATTTAAAAAATAAATAAAATATCTCTAATCTTGGGTACAATTAAATTAAATTACATGAGACTTAATAACTAATTTTAACATATCTATTAATTTCTCTTTTAAATGTATTCAGTTTCTTTATTTCTTTTTACATTGATAGGGAGAGCATTAAACATTATTAAACCTTTAAAAAATAGATAATTTTGTGTAAAATTTTTTTGTCTAAAATGTATATAAAAGTCATTTTGTTGTCTTGTGTTATGATCATGTCTTTCGAATATATAAGTGATACACTCTTGTAAGTATTCAGGCAACAGACGCTCTCTTATTTTAAAAATAAATATAAATGTATTGTAACATATTCTTTGTTTTACCGATATAAACTGTAGCGTTTTTAACATGTATCGTATAGGAGTATATCTATTACATTGTAATATAACATGTATCGCTCGATTCTGAAATTTTTGTAAAAGTTGTATATCCGTCTGATTTAAGAAATATAAGATGGAACCATAATATTCAAAATGAGGAAAAATAATACTTTTATATATAGTTATCCTTGTAAATGTAGATATGTCATTACTTAATCTAGACAAATAATTTTTTTAGCTACTTTTTTTACAGATATATTGAGCATGTGCTTTCAGATTTAGTTTATTATCTACTATTACTCCTAAATATTTAATTTCGGCAACTTGCTCTAACCTGTCACCACTCATATTAATGTGTAGATTTTGGTCTGCGTTACTACGAACACTATTTATTAACATACACTTGGTTTTACCGGAATTTGATTTCAAACTATTAAATGACATCCACTTGCCCATCTTCTGTAAGTCCTCATTTGAATTGTCTTTAATTGTTTTAATATCTTTCCCACGTTCAATACTAATGTATCATCCGCAAAACAAATTTATGGAGCAGTTTTTTATTGCATTTTTTATGTCATGTTATTAATATACAAACTAAACAGCACTGGACCCAATACTGACCCTTGTGGTACTCCATACTTCGTTTCTTTCTCACAAGATACTTCAGATCCATATTTAGTCTTTTGAAAATGTTCCGTCATATAACTTTGAAACCACTTTATGATCGTTCCATTCAGACAATACCTTTTTTAATTTTTCTACTAATCTTGCTTGATTTATTATTTCAAATGCCCATTTAAAATCAATAAAGACTACACCCACCGCACATCCTGTATCAATACTTTCCTTCCAATTCGATATTATGTTTTATAAAGATGTCTCGCAAGAATGATTTTTACGAAATCCTGATTGTTCTTGTACTACTATCTTATATTTTTCAATATGTTTCTCAAGTTGTTCTTTTACAACAATTTCTAGAATTTTTTTCATAAATGGGTAGGATATTAACTGGTCTAAATTCGTGAGCATTTCTGTACCATTTACTTTTGGTATTGGCAAAATAGTGGATGTCTTCCAATGTATTGGAAATTCACCTGTACGTAGTGAGTAATTTATAACACTTAACAGTACTTCTCCAATTATTTCAAACGAAATTTTGATAACTTGAACACTAATACCTTCATCTATTCTTGCTTTATTTGGTAAACTGTAAACAATTTGGTTTAAGTGATAGTAATCTATTTCCTCGAAGCATTCCCATTTCATGTTATTGTTAAAACCGTTTGACAAGTCATCTACTTTTATTGGTTTATCGATACTATCTACTACATTAGTTATACTGTTTATAAAGTACTCATTAAAAGTTTCTGCTATTTCTTTTTTCTATATTTTCAAAATATATGCTTTGTTCATCTATTTTTGGAAGTGGTTTTAACATGGTTTTCAACGTTTTCCACATTTCTTTAGGATCTTTCTTATGTTCATCTATTTGTCTTTCATAATATCTTGTTTTGTAATTCTTATCATTTTAGTAACTTCATTTTTTTCTTCTTAAATTTGTTTCAGTCATTTAAGTTTGTTATTTTTGCCCTTTTGTAACAGTCATCTCTTTTGATAAATTTTGAATATTCTCATTATACCATTTATTCTGGAGCATCTTAGTATTTAATTTCACTATTTTTAAAGGTGCTACCGCATCCAGTGCAGTAACAATGTCATTAATAAGAATATCCACATAAATATTTTCCTTAAATAATCGTGAATCAAAGTTTTTTGTTCTGATCTTAATTTTTTTGACTGTTTCTTTTATGATGTTTTTATTTTTTGTTGGGATTGTTATTTTTATTATGCTATGATGGGATAATTTGTGTGCATCTAATACATTTACTGTTACCTCAATATTTGAAATTGCCAAATCTATTAATGTTGCTGTGTCTTTTGTAATCCTGGTTTTTTGTTTTACTAGCTGTTTCATGCCATACATTTGTATCAATTGTTCTAATTTGTTTGAGTAGTATCTTTCAGTCGATAGATCTAAATTAAAATCACCAGTATATATAGTCATTATTTAAATGAAGATCGTCAAAAATTTCTTCAAGACAATTTAAAAAAAGAGCTTCACTAGAACTAGGTGATCGATATAATACTGTTAATGTAATACTTTTACATTCTCTATTTTTAATGCAGATTGTTGCTAACCAGTACACTGGATGATTTGAAACTTTCTTTGTTATATGATATTTCATATTGTTTTTTATGAAAAACATTACTCCTCCAGTTCTTCTATTGAAAGCATCACAGCGTTGAGTCTTATAATGTCTCAGTAATGTGTGTTTCTGAAATACATACAATTTGAAATTTGTTTTTCTTAATAAAACGTATTATTATGTGTTCTTTGTTTGCTATAAAACTTTGTGCATTTGAATGCACAAAACTAATTTTCGAATTGTCTAATTGCTACATTTCATACTTGGTTTTATCACTAGATTTTTGCAATCTTATTAGCATAGGACATTCATAATCAAATATCGAATGATGGACTTCTAAATTAAGTTTTAGTCTTTGATTATGTTCAACACAGTTTATACATTTTGTACTATTTTGACAGTTGATGGTATTGTGATTTTCATTAACTTCTTCTCTACAATTAATATATTACCATATTCTTATTTTTTGTAATTTTTGTTGTTGTCCACTAGCCTATTAAATTGAACTTAAAAAAACTCCATACTTTTAACCTTCAGTATAAGAAATTGCATATTTTATTATACATATATTGATGTTCTTTTTTGATCATGCTAAAATACAAATCGTCGCATGAGAACTATAAGGATCAAAGCGTTAAGGTTCTAATTGCTTAAAATAGAGATTTTTATTATAACCTACTGTAAATATTTTTCTGCATCTTTATGGCTAGGAAATTTCACTATTGAATGAAAGATGGTGCTATAAACTTAATTTTCATATAATCCTAAGTAATTATTTGCTAAAATCTATGTTTTTTGTTACTCTTTGAAATCACAAATAAAGACCGTTCATTTTTGCATGTTTTCTACCTTCTCTTTAATGAATAAAAATTACTAAAATTTATGTTACAATTTGCATTTTTTATACTAAGTACGCTTTACAGATGCATATGGTTCAAAGTACAAATGCAAAGGTTAGTTAATGTTTCTATAATTCCTACAATTTTGGAAAAACCATGTATCATGTCAAGTAAAAACTGAATTAGTTTCACTTTTCTAGACTATAATTTTAAATTCGTTCTTCTGTAAAAACAATGAATTTTTACTTAGAACCATGCGAACTCAAAACACAAATTATTGTAAAATCTACTTGTGATTTGTAACCAGAGTGAAGGATTTAATACAAAAAAAGGAAAGAAATTTTCTGGTGTGAATAAACTTTTTAATAATTTGATGTAAGTATTATTTTTTTTGCTTTAAAATGCTGTGGATTCTATTATTTAATCTAATTTTTCTAGTTAGTATTTACTAAGATGAGGTGGTTGTTTTAGTATATTCTATAATAGTTTGTGATTTGAAGTCACAACATACAGTCTGACCTGCAAAAGAAAGCTGGCGGAAAGAATGTGCCTTCTGCATTCCATTCTCCATAAAGCATAAATTAGTGCATTATAAATTTTTGTGATCTTTTGCATCCACACCTACTTATTGGGAGATATATACTATACTTCTAGTATATGGTTTCACAGAAAGCTGGCAACTTCTCGGTAATATTCCTCCTTGCCGCGCGGACCGTCTTTCCCCGGTCATACAGTACTTTGTAAATTGAATTAGATCTCAGAAGTAGACACATCATGAAATAAATGAATCGCGGAAAACTTTGCATTAAAAGTAGTAAATGAAAATTTTCATTTTTGACGTTTTTGACCCGTTAATTGACCTGTCAAAAATACCATTTATAATTATGTTAACCCTAACGTGAAATAATAAAAATGTCATATATCACCTATATTTTAAATAAAAATAGTGCAAAAGTGAAAGTGAATTTCCACCTTTATATAAGAATATATCAAATTTTCATATGTAATAGGCTACCAGCAACAAAAAAAATAGTTTTTAGTGAGCGGCGATAGTAGCCACGCACTCCGGACAACTAGTCGGCGAGGGAGTGGATAAGAAGGATGGTTCTCTGAATAATTAATTGTACTGGGGAGATATTAAGTGGTAAATAAATTAAAACAAAAGAATTAGGTAACTATCTTTAATAATAATTAATTTGCGAGTTATGATTCCTAAAAATCATCAACAAAAATAAGAAAAATTATATAGTTATTTGATAACGGAAAGGGTTATCGAACCCAAAATATATACACATAATAGATTCTGTAGGCGAATGTGATCACTTTCGTCGGTGCAGGCATTTATAAACAATTTCGTACAAATTATAGGTGGTGACACTTAAAAATCAAAAATATTCGCAAATAACCAAAAACATATATGTGGCTCCACAGGGATATTCAAATTATGACGTTAATGGAACTTGTATATAAGTAAAATATAAATAAAATATTCTTATATTGTAACGTTTAAATTTCCTACTAATTCTATTTAGGAGGGCACAGCTTTTAAATGACCTAAAATAGTGTGTATATTTCGTTGGTTTTGATTCCTGGGACAGGATTTCTACTTGTAGCCTGCACCTGGAACAGAATTTGTTGTTTAGACTAGATTTTTCCCCAGTTGTAGATATAAATTTTATTTATGTGTAGTTTAAGGTACCTTTGAAGGGGGTTATTAATTTATTAAGATTCCGATCTGAACATTCGTGTGACAAAATCCCTCGAAAATTGGTTTCTCTATTTTTTATTTTTACATAACCAACATATTTAGTGGCTATAACTGCATATAGTAGTTCTGATTAAAACCTAAAATAATTGTGGGTTACAATCCTTTAAAATAATGTTTAAATTCATATATTTTACCATTTCATCGTCGAACTTAATTCTGAATTTTCGTAAATAAAATCTTTCTATTTTTCTGTATTGTTCAAAATTCCAGTGTTTTATAGAATAATTACATCTATTGAAATTCATTTTACTATCCACAAGGATAAAACTTTGGCATACCTAAAAGAATAAATAAATTGTTTAGTAGCTGTATATTTCTAGTAAGTTATTTTGATGAGTCTATATTTTACTTACCTTTAGCCATAAAACCAACCTCTGAGAACAAATAAAAGTCATTCCTTTTTAGTTTCTACAATTATTTATAACAAATTTATATAACTTCATACTTTTTAGGCAGGTTGACCAACACTATTTTCGCTTTCCACTGTTTAAGTAAAAGGTAAATCAATAAATAATCAATTAATGAACAATTATTTTTATACAAACACTTTATTTAATCCTATAAGTAATAATAGATTACATTTTTATATTTTGTAAAGTAAACATTTAGAGAAGGTAATTTTATGTGTGGAGCCATCTTTTGAGAGTAGCTGAAACATTAGCTTGATTTATATAGATTTTTAGGCTATTGGGTTTTTATCAATGCTAGGGCGGTTTTTCAATATAGGATTTTAAATTTCAAGGGTGTTCTGGTAGAATTTTGACACTCTCTTTTCTAACGTGCTAAAGGCAATATCTATTCAAAGTTTTTGATATTTTAATTCATCCGTTTCGGGAGCAATCTTTGTGTAGATTTTACTTGTGATTTGACTATAGAAGGAATCAAGGTATTTGGGTTGATTCATATTTTATCAAATCACACTCGCTAAGAGGATTATTTTGCCCTTTGCACCAGCAACGTGTGAACACGTTTCCTTAAATTTTATTTGTTAAATACGTTTTTTGTTTTGAGGAAAACCCTTTGGAAAAGGTACGTAACTGTTTATTAGATATAGGTACTATTATAATTTGGATTTTCTATATATTTATTATACGGTTTTTTTTTTTTTTTTTGGGAGTCATTTTCCATCTGCTGTTTGAAATTGATAGCTGTTTGTTTATCTGCTGCTTTGGGACTCTGTCATGGTGTGGCATTGAGCCGCTTCTCGATTGTTGCTGTCGACGAGGGAGTCAGTATTGTTTTATTGGGGTATCGCCACCTGGAGGTGCGATCTTGACCGTATTGTCAGTTTTCTTTTGGTGATCCACCGCTGCTCTATGATAAGGGACCAGGAGTTACGCAAGTTTTTTTGAACATATTTGTCTTTAATATTTTATTTAAAATTACTGGTTCTTACAAATACTAGAAAATAACAATAAAAAAATAGGGATTAGTAATAAGCTACTTTTGTCACAACATTTTAAGCACTGGTACTGGTATATATTTATTTGGTCACAATATATTTTTTTTATTATTTATATACAGGTGAAACTTAAGCTTAAACTACGCCGTATAAATATAATGTATTCTCTGCTTTATGGTATATAGGTATTACTATTACTGCGTGCCTTGTTTTCTTATTTATTTACTATTATTTTCTTTATATATATATATTGTCAATCTACTACTCAGTGGAATAAATTTGTGATATTTAGCTTGTCGTTTCCTTTGGTAATTTGTTTGGTAGGTTTGATAGTTACCTTACTTATTTTTTTTGGGTATTGCTAATAATCTAAAATTTACCTGGCGCCCAGATATATCTGCAACGAGTGCAGATATATATATGTATATATATAGTTGAAGTAGTAAACGAATAAGGAACTCCGCCCGTCTCCTCTGTTGCCTGGCCGGAGCATACCCAACTGTCATCAGGACAGCTGGTTTCATGTAACGCTTCTCATAGGGAGTTGAACATTGCAATATAATCAATTGTAAGTATTGCCACCCTAAATATTTAAACAGTTAAACAGTAAATTTTTCTTATAAATAAATAATGGCTACTATATTACTCCTTGCCCATGGTCGAATATATTACTAATTGCAAAAAATATATATCTACATTATATGTGGCACTTAGCTGTGTTCTTGAAGCGTAGAGGGTAGTTTCCACAATACGAATAGTTGTTATGACTCAAGAATACCACACAGAGGGGTTATAGGGATGAACCAACAATAATCTGGATGATGAATATGTAAAACTTTTGCCAGGTAAGTCTTCCACAGGGTGCTAGGCAAACTTCCTTAAAAGGGGTTGCTCATGATGCAGCTTGTCAAAAATCGACGAATGATGCTTTCATTCACCGTACATACAGGATAACTGAGGTTAACATAAACGGTAACCGTTTAAGGAATTAAAATTAGAATATAGAAAAAAAAAGAAAAGAAGAGACAAATAAAGAAAGGAACCATTACATAACTAAAAGGCAAACAAAAAAAATAGTTACTCACTTCTACGCCAAGTAGAGGGCTCCTTTGAATTTTTATAAACTTGTCTGAGGGTTAGCTCTCATGTTTTTTCTGACCTGATGACGAATCCGTATAAAACGACAATTGCAGGAACCACCAAATACACAAAAATCTATAGATAATATTCCTAACAATTTTTACATTAATTTTTTTTAAGATTCAATGGATATTTCACACGATTAGTACAAAAATAACACAGCTCGATAATTTAACGGTCTGAACAACTCAACGCCTCAAACGAAAAACCAGGACTCGAAACAAAGTGTAAGAATGTCACTAAAGACAAAAAAAAACATAATAGACCTACAAAAAAGATGAAACATTCTAAAAACCCTAATAATAATCTTAGTATGATATGAAGGATTCTAGTACAATTAAATTATCTTATATAAATACTATAATTAGAAAATAATTAATAATTTACGTAGGTACTATTTTTCGATTGAGGAATGTTGGGCTCTGTTAAAATATGTATAGTAATAAGTGTCAGATAAGGATAATTTTAAATTATTAATTAATAAAATTACTAATAACAACGATGAAATTGGATAAATCAGCAATAAATAATAAACCTAAAATGATGCAAATAAATAAACATAAAGAATAATATAATTTATAACCTTTATAATAATAATGTTCGCATAATAGATGGAATATTAATGAATTTTTATTTAAATTGATATTAACCCGTAAAAATTATAATTATATTATATCCTCATACTATAGATTGAGAAAGGTAAACATGTGCAAGGAATAGAAGAACACCCAATACAGTAATTAATATTGTTTTCTTTTTCAACGTGCTGAATAGCTTAATAATTATATAGACTGACTCATGAGAGCTCGTTAGAAAATTATTATTCTGTTAATGTTTGTTAATGTGAAGTTTTAAAATTAAAATAAAGGTGAATATAATAAATTAGTGTTGTTATTGTGCCAAGCTTACACATGCTTATCTATTTCTAGTTTCTAGAGAAATTAATTAATTATTTGGGTGTTATGTTAGCATTTTTTCAAACCTAATATGACAACAATCAGTGCCGTAACTAGCTCAAATTTAAAGGTGGGCCGCTGGGTGGGTCATAAGTATTCTTCATTTAATCTTGGCAGTTATATCTTAAAATATGGCATGGCTTCCCTGTTCCAATGGATAAATATGGCATGACGCAGTGCGCCTGCCGCTTTACAATTTTTTTTCATAGGGTCAGGCTAGGCCTAGAAATTGAATAAAAAAAGTTGAATCCTCCATTACTTCAGCTTTAAGGGATGGCAAAAAACTTTCTTGGCCTATGGGCGGCAAAACTGTAAATGTGACTGGCTATGAAGAAAGGGACCTTATGCTTAAAGTGCTTGAATCCGGGTGACTAACAGCTGTCACCATCAGAAGGTCGATTAAAACGACCTGAAAAAAATTATTGGCTCACAGCTAAAAAGATGATCACACTACTGGCAATTGAGGGCATTCAAATCCTTCCAACCATTCAAATTACCAGGAGAGGACGGAGTTTTTCTAGCTCTACAACAAAATGGACTGGAAATATTGCTCCCATTCCTCATTAAACTATTCAGAGCTAGTCTGGTATGGAACTATATCCCATCCAGTTGGTCGGCGGTAGTATATATCTAAATGGGTAAGAAAGAACCAAGCCCTAAATCGCTTGAACCAATTAACCTGACATCATTTCTGGTAAAAGGCCTGGAGGAGGTGCTGGATGGATATATCAGGCGGATCATCATACCATCAGTATGCTTATCAGACAGGAAAATCAACAGAATTAGCATTCAACAACCTAGTCGAGAAGATCACCCAATTCCTTCAAATGAAGGAAATTGTGGTGGGAGCCTTTCTCGACATTGAGGGAGCATTTAATAATGCACTGCCCGACTCCTTATATGCATCAGTGGCTGCCAAAGAAATTGAACGTACTATAGGCGACTGGATTCGGTGCTATGCTATCAAACAGCCATAACGTTTCTACAGGGAGAAACAGTTAAGTTTACGGCCACAAGAGGATGCCCGCAGGGTGGGGTTCACTCCCCCTTTTTGTGGCCACTTATTGTTGCCAATCTACTGGCTATTCTCATACTGGGGGGGGGGTGTGTGTGAGGTTCTAGCATATGCAGATGATTTAGTCATACTAGTCAGAAGAAACTGAAGGAGTAATATCGAGTACCCTTCAAGAGACACTGGATGCAGTGAGTAACTGGTGTGACAGGGAACAGATGTCTGTAAATCCTCAAAAAACAATAATAGTACCATTCACCTGGAAAAGGAAGCTGGAGGACTTAAGACCTCCTTCCTAAATGGGTGAAACTATTCCATTTGCGGAGGTGAAATGTCTAGGAATCACTCTAGATAGATCACTTAATTGGAACTCCCATCTGGAAAAGGTAATCCACAAAGCAATGCTGTCCTTATGGACATGCCGTCGTATTTGTGACAAATCCTGGGGTATGGATCCCCAGCAAATTTACTGGATCTATATCACGATCATTAGATCAATGATAACATATGGATCCATTGTTTAATGGCCGAAAGGATAACGTTTGGCCAAAGCCAAACTCTCCGGACTGCAGAGATTAGCATGCATGACCATAATGTGAGCAATTAGCACCACACCATTAGCCGCAATGGAAATTCTCCTGGATTTACCCCCTGTTCATATATATTTAGAGAGAGAGGCCAGGTGGGCAACCTACAGACTGCAACAAGTGGCCATTAATATGCTGCAGACTAGTATCATGGAGTGGCACAGATTGCTGGAAGACATAGAGAATCACAGCATCCTGGGAATGCTCTCGGATACTATGCCTACCATGACCAACTACGAGCTAACCTTCAACATCCTTTCTCCGGAAAGAGATGTGTGGGATTGGAATAAAATTGACCTACTAATGGCATACAGTTGCTGGTTTACAGACGGCTCCAAATCCTGAGGAACAGGAGCTGGAGTACATAGCTACAGACCAAGGGTGAGGATATCCTCATGCCTAGGTACTTATACAACTGTTTTTCAGACTGAGGTTCATGCCATTGAACTGTGTGTGCGAAGGCTGGAATATATGCATCTTACACGCAGATCGATAAAAATTTTCTCAGATAGCCAAGCCGCTCTAAAAGCTGTTGGCTCCTACTGGTGTAACTCCAAAATGGTATGAAATTGTCAGAAGGCTTTAAATCATTTGAGTAAAAACAACAAAGTGACTCTGGTCTGGATACCCAGCCGCTCTGGTATGGAAGGTAACGAAATAGCCGACTCCTTGACCAGAGAAGGAATCACGAATCATCTGACCAGAACCGATACTTGGCATATCATCAAGTACTGCTAAGATGGCTATCTTAACCTGAGCTGAAAAGAAAACTCTCCAGTATTGGCAAGAGTTACCAGGATTAGTTTATTCGAAAGCGTTTATAAAATACCCTTTGAAATCAAGAGCTAAGAAACAGAGTAAACCTGAAAATTCTAAAAGGCCTATATACCGCGCACTGCCGACTAAACTATCCTCTGCATAAACTTGGCCTAGTGGAAAACACCGAGTGCTGTCTATGCCTGGAGAATGATGAGAAGGCAGACCACATATTATGCACCTGTCCCGCTGTGGAGAGGATCCAATTCTCAATATTTGGCAAAAGGCAACTGTTGCCAGAGGATCTGGACACATTCTTACCCAATAAAGTTATCAGTTATCAGACTGAACTTATTGGATGAAATATAACTAGGTGTGAGCCACAATAGGCCTGCTGATGGCCGCAGTGGAGGGTCCACAGGGACCCACTCACAAGAAACCCAACCTAACCTAACCTATGCCTAAAATCCAGTTTTTGAGAAATACGCGTTTAATGTGTTCTGTTGTTGAGAAACAGTTTTCTTCAAACCTCTGTATCTTCACAAAAAATTAATATTTCGAATTACGGTAAATTACATGTGAAAGTAGAAGGGTTCACTTATATTGAAATCATCAATACACTAAAATCGAAATTTTACTGGTTACAAATGTACACTGTCATTCTTATGCCTATCTAATTGTATGTTCGAAGGTGATATCTCTATAGTACTTTCATTCAATTTTAGGAATTTTGAATGACAATTATCGATAAAACAGATTATTTAAATTTGTTATTTGATATGGATTATTTTTTTTTGCCATTGAACCATGTGTACCATGTGTTAAATTATTCATGGTTTATACATTTATTTTTAATTTTTAGTTGCAAAACTCTGTCCTGGTATTCCATGTGCAAATTTGAGGTTTAGTTTAATTACAAGAAATTTGTCTGAGAAGAAAATAATTGGTGAACAAATCATAGTGAAAGTTGTAGCTAATATAGCTAGTTCCTTAAGATTACTTAAAACAGTAAAATTTTTGGAGGCATCTCCAATATTAAAACAAGTTTTGCACCCTAATATAGAAGCCTACAAAGTGTCATCAGAAGCTAAAAATCTTGTCATTGAGGTAAGTTTTAATTTGGCTCCCCTTGTTGATAAAAGAATTAAATAGGTGTTGAATTTTATTTGCATTTTATCACAGAAACTATTAAGACAACTATTTAATCTAGGAGCAAGATTACATTAAATTAAATAATAGAATTCTTAATATTAGAAGCAAACAAATATTGAGATTAAAAAAATATTGACTTGCCAAAAAGAAAAAAATGTTTAAGAAATGATTCCCTCCAGTTTCAATACAAAAATGAAAATCCCTAGGCCGCTATATAACATCTTTCATTCTTTCGGAACTCAGGGAACTGGTAAACACGAATATATTATTTTTTAAAAAATATTTACCCATCTATGCCTAAACTCTATTCCCTTAAACTTTGCAGTGTTGGGTTGGACTTAGTGAGCCTGCTTTACAATGGGCAAAGTAACGAGTGTTATATTTCTTATTTCCAGGCATAATAAATATATTATCAACGGACAATACAGCGAACTCTATAGTTCACGCATTTTATCGCACATTTTGTTCCCTATCCAGGCTAACGCTGCAAAGTTTAAGTGAACAGAGTGTAATTAAATGTTAACCTCCTTTCTTACAAACTCATCCATTACAGTTTTGATAACAATTCATTATTGTTACATAATAAGATATTTGTACGCATTTCTGGAAATTTCCTCTAAAAATTAAAATTTTACAATACTACTTTTATATCGTGTATTTAGTATCAATGCGTTTGTGTAAATTTTTGTGTGTGTCATATTTCTATTTTGACTTATTATTTTTTTTATTTTAGGTTAATCTAAATGCTCAACAGAAGAAAATTGTGTTAGAAGCATGCAATTTATCTTTAAGAAATAGACCAGGGATATACCTAATTAAAGGTCCTCCAGGGACAGGAAAATCAACAGTTATCATAAATATTGTTTTACAAATTTTATTCAGCAGCATTAATAATGGCAGAAAACCACCACTTATCCTATTAACTGCCCCTTCTAATGCAGCTGTTGATGGTTTAATTTTAAAATTAGCAGAGACTAGATTAAAATTATCAGGTAAATATAATTCTACTAATTCTTAATATTAAATTTATTAGACATTTTGGCATATACATAATCTTAAAGATGGAACTTCAAATCATTTTTAGAATAGTTACAGGTGTAACTATAGTCCTTTTTTTATATGATCTCTCTCAAAGTGTTATAACAACATTGGTAGATGTACAGGTTAGGCAATTGCGAAATTTCTGCACCTTTTATTGGAAATATTTAAAAATTTTGCAGTTTGACAAAAAAAAATTCGAAATGCAGTACTAAAAGGTCTTAAAATGAAATAATGATAAGAAATCTGATGTATAAATCTATATAATTAACACAATTATTCTTCTAGCAGTTCTAGTTGTACATTACAGTACTTAAATTTTGTTCCCAAATTATTCGAGTTATGGTAAACTTGACTTAAAAGTGGAGGGTCAGATGTTCAAGCCACTGATTTGAACGAAACATTGTGAGCTTAAAGTTCTTAATACAAACAACTATTTATCAAAATAATAGGGCCCGCCTCTCAAGTGTTTCCGATAACAGCCTCTGAACAATTACTATTTCGTTTAAGGATTTGAGATATTCATTCTGCCACGACCGCAGGTAGCACAGTGACTAATCACTACATCCGAAGCATTAGATTGATCCAACATATGTAATTTTTTTTGTTTAAATTTTTTTTTTAATTCCTTGTGCATAATAATACATAGTATTATACTCGCGAAAGTGTGTAGCGTTATGAAGGTCTAACATATACAGTAGTAGTAGGACAATAGGAGTACTGCTCTACTCTTTATTTTTATAATAAATATCATGCATTGATAAGGCCCACTAAAGCAGAGATTAATGTATTCAAATATAGTGAAAAGTATAAAGTAATAAATGTTATTAAGTTAAGTTTAAAAATATCGCATTTTGGGTAAGACTTCGCCAAAATCATCCTTTTGTGTTTAATTAATTTTTTGAAGATATTAACTGTATTTAACTGTACTAGATGAATAAAGACGCATTATTATTATTCCATGCCATTTACAAGTAATTTTTATTTATTTCTATTTATATTTATTCGTATTCATTTTCAACGATGTTGGTATTTCTGTATATTATTATGCATGAAGTATTAAAGAAAATTGAAACAATAGAAAAAAAACTTGAACAGGGAATCGATCCAGTGAAGTAGCACTCTGGAGTCTAGCATCTTATAGTCACTGTGTTACCTGTGGCTCGTGACAGACTGTATATAAGCTAAATGTAATGTTCAGAGGCCTGTTTTTCTGAAACTCTTGAGAGAGGCATCCTATTATTTGGACAATTAGTTGTTTGCATTAAGGACTGCAAGCTCACGAAGTTTCATTCGATTCGGAGACTTGAACGTCTGACCCTCTTGTCAGTAGGTACTTCTTGTTTGTTTTGTGGTCATATACTTTATTTTATATTGTTTCCTTGTTTAAAACTGTAATATTTTGTTGAAATAGTATTGTATACACTGCGTGTGTGTCGTGTCACTTTGGCACCCTTCAGTACAGTAGCTGCACTTTTGAACTTTTTTATTTCAGTAACGGTCTCGAGCGCCAGTTCTTGTTTTAAAGTGTAGGAACACCATTTTATTCTATCAGCGGTATAATAGAAACTAGGGTAACTCTGTGAAGATACAGAATGCCAGGCGGTCTGTGTGTGTGGTTGTCATTTGTGTAGCAATGGACAACTTCACCTTACCTGCCGAAAATGATTCTCGATGTACCAACAAATTTATTACTTATACCTTTGTCTGAATAAAAGTCAAAATTTAAACTGTACTTATCCTTTTTATTTAAGATTGATTTCATCGAAGAATAAAAAAAAACCAAATACACAGACAAAAGAAATTAATATCTATATATTCATATTCATATTCACTTTATTCATCTATAAGATCATGTTACATGATATTAGATATGTCAAATAATATATAATATACAGAAAACTGCATATTTGCATTATATAAATAAATATATCAGATATGTGCTAATAATATATAAGGTATGAAACTAACAATAAGAATAAATAATAAAAAACAACAACGTATCATATATATACACACATATACATATACATGTATATATACACACACACAAACACATTACATATACACATATACATATAATATATACACACATACATAACATACAAAAATGAGGAAACTAACCATCAGGTTTATTTAAAAATTCATCTACACTATAATAACCCCTTAGTAATAATAGTTTTTTAACTTCCATTTTAAATTTATTCATTTTAAGACATTTTATATTGTCAGGTAAGCTATTATACAGTGTAATGCAATTATAATATGGCGAGTGTTTAAAATTAGATGTTTTGTGATGTGGTATCATTAACAATTCATTGTTTCTTGTGTGATAGGTGTGTCGATCTGATAATGTACAGAAATCTTTAAAATTGTATTTGACAAAAATTAAGCACTTATATATATAGATGCAGGGAACTGTAAATATTTTCTTATTAACAAATGTATCTTTACAGCTCTCTTTGTATTTTATTTTGAATATTAATCTGATCAATCTTTTTTGGTGAACAAACACGCGATATAACTGATTTGACCTGCCCCACACCATGATATTAAAAGACATATGGGAGACTGCTAAAGCATAGTAAACAGTTCTTAGTCCAGCCTCGTTAAGCGTATCTGATAACTGCAATATCGCGTAATATGCGGAACTTAGCTTGTTACACACTTTGTTTATTTGTAAGTCCCACAGTAAATTTGAGTCTACTTGTGTACCCAAGAATGTGGCATTGTCTTTTAATGGTAATTCTTCAAGTAAACACGGTCTTCTGAGATTAAAATTAATGAAAACAGTTTTGTTGGTATTAAGTATCAGTCTGTTTCTAAAACACCAGTCGTTCATTTGAGATAGAACATTAGCAACCCTCAAACACAGTTCCACAGGGGAGTCAGCTGAGACTGATACCGATGTATCATCTGCATAGATGACAGTGAATCCTTCCTGTATATGGTCAGGCAGATCATTAATATATAACAGAAATAGCAATGGCCCCAGTATGGAACCTTGGGGTACTCCCAGGGAGACATCTTTTGTTTCAGAGTTAACACCATTATAATTTACTAAGATTTTCCTGGATTCCATATAGGACTTGAGGACATTTAAAATATTTCCTCTAATGCCTAAAGCTTGTAATTTATTTATCAGAATTGTTGGATCTACCGAATCGAAAGCCTTTGATAGGTCAAATAATATTGACATTACATATTTGCCTTTATCTAGCTCACTATAAACAAAATTAAAGAGACTGGTCGAAGCAGATTCTATTGATCTTCCTGTTCGAAACCCGTGTTGTGAGGTACAAAGTAAATTGTTTATGTTGATAAAAGCCACTAAGTGATTATATATAACCTTTTCAAATCCCTTCGATAGTGAAGTTAATAAAGATATTTGCCTGTAGTTTTCGATATCACTCTTACATCCCTTCTTAAAAACTGACACTACTTTAGAAGTTTTGAATATTTCTGGAAAAACTCCATTTTGGATTGCTTCATTTAACAGATAGATTAAAGGGTTGATTAAACTTAAAATAATATTTTTTAGTAATGGTGCTGATATGCCATCCAGTCCGAATGATTTTTTATTCTTTAATCCATAGATTGCGTTTAACAGTTCATTTCTTGATATCTCATAGAAATACATAGAATTTATATTATATTTGGAGTTCGTGCATGGAAGTGATGTAATATTTCCAAAAAGATTGGATATATTAACACTGGCAATATTTGCAAAATGCGAACAGAAATAGTTGCTTATTTTAGAACTGTCCATAACCATTTCCCCATTTACGTTAAGTATTATTTGCCTATTAAATGAGGAATCTGTCCTATTTAGTTTTTTGTTAACAATGTTCCAAGTTTCCTTAGATTTATTTTCAGAGTTTTTTATTTTAGTGGAATAATAATTTACCTTAGCGGCTTTAATATTTTTTTTATGCATTTTTTTTTTTTTTTTTTTTTTATTTTGTATGTCTCGAGCAGCTCAGAATTATTTGAGTTTTTGGCTTTAAAAAAATAAAGCTCTTAGGAAACTGGATTCTTCTCTTAGTTCCGTAGTTAACCAGTTTTTATTGTACTGAAATTTTAAATCTTTAATTTTTACACGTTTAAACGGACAGGCGACATCGAAACACCAGGTTACATTCTCCATAAACAAATTAAATGATATATTTATATCCGATTGGTAAAACGAAACTCCAATCGGTAGACTTTAGACGATTGTTAAATTCTGTTATGTTTTCGTTACTTAAGATTCTCTTATAATCATATTTAGCTTCAGTGAGTTTGAAAGTTGATTTTAATGTATCCACCTCAAACGAAAGAATGTGAGCAAGGTGATCAGCCAGTAGAGCATCATATAACTCAACACTGCAGTTTTCAAGGGGTATGTTTGTTAAGACATAGTCAATCGCAGTAGAACTAACACTGCCATTTTTATTTTTAAATATCCTGGTAGGTTCATTTGTAGTCACATTTAAATAAAAGGAATTAATTATATCTTAGTAATTTTACAGAGGCTGAATTTTCAAAAAGGTTAATATTTAAATCCCCACATAATATTGTGAAATCAAATTTTTTTATGCACATATTTAAAGCAGCAGTTACATTACTAAAGAAAATATCTAAATTTCCATTTGGAGGTCTATATACAGTGCATATTAAATATTTGACTTTTTTATTAATTAATACAGACACTGCACACATTTCTATGTGACACTCAACAGAGAATTCTCTGAACAATTTAACATTTTCTACTTCAATGTTACTTCTAACAAAGATTAATGATCCACCATGAATGTGATTACTTCTTGAAAAATTACACACAAGATTGTAATTAGGCATACATATGGTGTCAATATTTTTATCTAATACCCAGTGTTCAGAGATACACAAAATATCTATATCTTTATCATTCACAAAGAACTCAATTGCATCTAATTTATTTACCAAGCTTTGAACATTTACGTGTGAAATTTTGTAGCATTTTGATTTTACACTACTCCCAGATATAACTGGGATAACCGTGGGTATAAAAAATTTACAACTCTATAGAATAAAGAAGAAAAAATGTGAATATTAGGTTTTTTATGTACACTCAATCAGCCTAGGAACCAAGCAAGAGGTTTATGATATATCGAAGTTTCGGAGACTACATCTATGGTTATAAGCAGGCAATATCAAAATAATTATTACAAGCAGTTATGAAAGCAATCTATGGTTACTGGTGTCTACAGCAAGCGGTTAATGACTTTATGGTCGCTGGTGCTTAAAGCGGAATTACAGCGGCCGGACGGTGCAGAAATATCCAGGTAGTAGTGGTTACGGAGTGCAGGCGTGCCACAACGGGAGGATGTCAATCCAGGGATAAACGGTATATTTGACTGGCTTCTCGCGGACGTGCTATATTGTTAGCTCAGCAACTTATGGCTCTAGTGAATATAATTATCAAACGATATGGTTACGCCACGCAGCACGGTGAGGTTCCTATCACAGTTCTAGAACAAAAACTTACTTGTGCTGAACAAAACAGTTATTACTTTCCCCGGCACGGTAAGATTCCTTTAATAGTTCTAGAAAAAAACCTTACTCGTGCTGAATCTACTAATGAAATCCAGATATGCTTGATGCTGACCTCGTGATATAGCACTAGGTTCTAATTTACTAATTCGCGTTTTTAAAGCACACCATCCCTTAAAACTGATTAGACCAGAGATATGCAGGCGGAGTTAAAGCATATTTTCGCACTAGGTGTCGATGAAATGAGAGGTTATCTGCGAGCCTTCTTGTTTCACCACTCAGAGGGAGTGGCTACGGATTGACAATTACTCCACTGTGCACGGTAAGGTCCCTCTCACAGTTCTAGAGAAAAATCTTTAACGCGCTGAACAGAACGGTTCATGTATTCCTTTCTGGGGCACGGTGAGAGTCCTCTCATAGTTCTAGAGAAAATTCTTACACGCACAATATCTACTAATGGAATCCCGATATGCTCGTAGCTAAAATAGATAACCCGGAGTTACTTGTTAAACCACGATATTTTCCGGGTATCTCGGATCGTACGGTATTTGTAGACAATTAACGGACAAGAGAATATAGCAGAAATGCGGACACAAGCGATAAATGACGGAAATGCACCAAAATCAACAATAAAGAATAAAATGAAAAAGAATTCTTACCACTGGAGGATTCGTTGGAGCACCCTGGAGTTCAGAAGCGGATTTTATGGTATGGCCGGTATGTTTGACCAGTTGTCAGAAGATGATATTTGTGGCTCGTGCTTGTGGTTTTTTTCACAAATCCCCCACCCAGAAATCACGTGCCTACGTGTTTCAGAGGAAACTGAACAAATTGCACGCATCGTAACTGTATTCCAAGCAAGCTTGGCGTACTGTGAATAAACAAATCCTCTGCGTTATTTACCATACCCAAAAGTTTATAAAATATTCAGACGCCGAAAATCGTTTTCTCATAATTTTAAACCTAAAAAGAAATCTTTAAAACCGGTCATGGATTAATATTTTACTATAAATCCAACAATAATTTATTCTATAAATTATTTAAATAAAAACAGAGGCATACCCTTTTATCATTAATAACTACTCTCAACTTGCCTATTTTCGATTGATAAACTATATTAAATTCCATTTTCAACGTCTTACTTGGCGTCTGTTTTTTTTTTAACACAACTAATGGTTTACCATTAAGATAATAAAATAACTAAAGATTGCCCTGAAAATAAACCGGTTTGAAACAATTAGTTTAGTAAATAATTGTTATTCCACATACTGGACTTCTAAAAGAACTTTATGTCAGGCTCAAAATGGTTTTAACTGAAACATTGATACTAGTTAAAGTATACAGGGTGTACCAAAGTGAAAGATGAACCCAATTAGATCTTATTAATTCCGAAAATAGTTACCGGAAAAATCACTTCGTTACAAGACGATTCTACAGCGGCCAAATAAAATTTTTTAAATGAAATGCCATGTATATCAGAACATTTTTTTAAACCTCTTTATGGCCTCCTTTCACTCCTGTATTATTATTGACTTTCTCCCAACCACTTAGATGTAATTATTTTTTTTGTTGAAATTATGCCATTTACACGTGCATATTAAAAATATCAATCACTACAGACAATTATCGATTTTAAGAAAAAATATGTTAGTACCAGTTATGAGACATCTGTGTGATGACAGTCAGCCATTTTCACTTCCTAAAATGCCCAAAAATTTTTTTAAATTTACAACTTTTTTTAACTGAATTTTCTCAATTTTTGGATGATGTGATGTAGGATTGAAAAACGAACATTTTTTTGCGGCAATAAAAATTAAAAATGAGTTTTTTTTTTTCAAATTCAAGAGAAGGTATTATAATAAGCGTGTTACATGATGCCCATAAAAACATCACACCAACAACAATTCAAAATTTGAAGGAAAGGATAATAAATGCTTTTAGAAGTATCACTAAAAAAAAATATATATAATATATATATATATATATATATATATATATATATATATATATATATATATATATATATATATATATATATATATATATATATATATATATATATATATATATATATATATATATATATACACAGGTGTTCGTTAGTCTTTATTAGACTTAAGAGAACTTAACGAATCTTTACGACGTTTTTCGAGTTATTGTATTTAATTCGGAATACTAAATAGTAGTTGTAAACGAAAAGACAAAATATGAGTAACAAACGCACAGAAACGTCAGAAGATTTACGCAAAGTTATAATAACCCTACGAAACGAGGGAAAATCGTTCCGCGAAAACGGAAATTTGGTAAAAAGACATTATAGAACAATTAAAAAAATTGTTGATAAATATGAAGCAACAGGTAGTGTGCGTAATAAGCCTCGTTCTGGGCGTCTCCGAAAATTAACGCCAACGGACGTGCGTGGGATTACAAGGGAGGTCAAAAACAATCCGACCACAAGTGCCGTTACATTAGCAGTAAATATTTCACAGCAAAAGCAAACTTCTATAAGTGCAAGTACTATCCGAAGGGCACTTAATTCACAAGGTTTTCACGGTCGCACTCCACGCAAAAAGCCAGCAATAAGTGCAAAAAAACAGACTCCGCAGGCTGGAATTTGCAAAGCAACATTTGTCGTCATCTCTAGAATTTTGGAATAATGTCCTTTTCACCGATGAGAGTAAGTTTGAGATTTTTGGGGCGAAAAAAGAAGAAAAGTGTGGCGAACCAAGAATTCAGAGCTTGAACCTAAAAACCTTGTAAGTACTGTGAAGCATGGGGGAGGCTCTGTTATGGTTTGGGGTTCCATGGCGGCTTCTGGAGCGGGACAGCTAAGCTTTGTTGTATTATGAACAAAGACATATTTTTAAAGGTTAATTTACCTGAGAGTGTCGCTAAACTAGGACTGACTACAGAGGGCATGGGTGTTTCAACAAGACAACGACCCCAAACACACGGCTAAGGTTGTCAAACATTGGCTTCTATATAATACACCAAAACAATTAAATTCTCCTCCCTCAATCCCCAGATCTCAATCCGATTGAGCATCTGTGGGATTTTTAGATACTAAAATACGTTCCAGAGTAATTACAAGTGCGAGTACCCTTAAAGATGCATTAACAGAAGAATGGAATAAGATTCCAGTCAGTTTGACACAACGACTGGTTTCAGTCCATGCATAGGCAGTTAGAAGCTGTGATTAAAGCTAAAGGTGGACCAACAAAGTATTAAAACTATAGTTTTTATTTTGTTAGAATAAGAAATTAACTACTGTGTACTCACTTTTTTGACTCTGACTGTATATATATATATATATATATATATATATATATATATATATATATATATATATATATATATATATATATATATATATATATATATATATATATATATATATATATATATATATATATATATATATATATATATATATATATATATATATATATATATATATATATATATATATATATATATATATATATATATATATATATATATATATATATATATATATATATATATATATATATATATATATATATATATATATATATATATATATATATATATATATATATATATATATATATATATATATATATATATATATATATATATATATATATATATATATATATATATATATATATATATATATATATATATATATATATATATATATATATATATATATATATATATATATATATATATATATATATATATATATATATATATATATATATATATATATATATATATATATATATATATATATATATATATATATATATATATATATATATATATATATATATATATATATATATATATATATATATATATATATATATATATATATATATATATATATATATATATATATATATATATATATATATATATATATATATATATATATATATATATATATATATATATATATATATATATATATATATATATATATATATATATATATATATATATATATATATATATATATATATATATATATATATATATATATATATATATATATATATATATATATATATATATATATATATATATATATATATATATATATATAATAATAATAATAATAATAATAATAACACCACATGAAATTACAACCCCTTTATCCCTGAAGGTCTGGAATGACCTTGTGTGGGAGAGGGCTACACATTTAGAGACAATGGACACACACCCAATATCCGAGTATACTACGATTAATCTCTCTCACAGAAAAATCCCAGTTCCTCGACCGGGAATCGAACCCGGGACCCCGAGGTTTCGAGGCAAGCACGCTACTCTAGACCACGGAGCCACATATATATATATATATATATATATATATATATATATATATATATATATATATATATATATATATATATATATATATATATATATGTGTGTGATTGGGAAAAACTGAAAATAAACTAAAACCTCAACGCCCTCTATCTAGCAAACTGAGCATTTTTAACTATAAGTTTATATGACAAATCCATATTATTTTGGCGTGTTCTATATACGCTGTATATAAATTTTGTAATACTTTTGTTTTTGTAGAGAATCAAAGAAGATTTTTAAAGCTTGTAAACGTATTGGACCGGATTCCAGTATCAGTAAAAGTGTCGATAAATTTAAATTGAGCTCATTGGCTCGAAATAATATACTAATGGAAAAGGGGTTGATTACTTTTAGAAGAATATAAGAATGCTCTAGACGCAGGTATTACTGTGGAACAATTTTTAAGAAAACATCTTGGTTATAATTATTTTTATGAAATGAAATGTGCTGAGGATATATTACTTTTTCGTAGTAACGTAATTTGTACCACTTTGAATAGTTGCGTCAGTTCTCGGATTATGGATCCTATTAGGAAGTATATTGATAATAAAAACATAGTGATTATGTTTAATATATAATTTTATTGCAGGGACCAACTAAAATTTTCTTGTTGTATAATTGATGAAGCCACACAGTGTTGTGAAGCTGAATCGTTACTACCTATTCAATTAGGAATTGACAAATTTATACTTGTTGGAGATCCACAGCAACTACCGGCAGTAGTGTGTAACAAGGTGAGTAATATTAACATCGAGTTTATAGTCATAACAAGATGTAAGTGAATTTTTTTTTAAAGAAAATTAGTTGTCCATAAAATTAATATTAGCCTACTAGGTGGCCGCGTAAAAATTACGGAATAACTTGCTTATTATGAAAGATGCCATCTTGAATTTTTGAATATTTATAAAATGTGACTAAAGTTAAAATTTCATGTAATTTTCACACCAAAATTAATTTCCGGTCTAACCGGAAGTCATATAAACTTTCTCATTTCAAATGGCAATACCCAATTATTTTGCTATGATATTCAGCTTTAAATTCCCTATCCGATGATGTATCACAACTTACAATTTGTTCGATAAATAACTACGTAGGCCGTGAAACGGTAATAACAACTAAACTTCAAAGAGTTGGCTATGGAATAGTTACATTGCTTACAAACATCATTTATTTGTGAAACGTTAAGTGACAATGACACGAAAAAATTGATAATTTTAAAAATTCAGAAATAAAAACTAATTTCAAAATTTTTAATAGAAACCATATTTCTGTTTCACAGTATGTGCTTTTGTGACAGTGTGTTTTTTCGATAGCAATTTATCATCTTACTAATAGTCTTTTCTCGGTATGTTTAGAGGATAAGCTCATTAGTGCTTGTTGCCTGTGTAAGCCTCCAAAATGGAAATTTTGTCGAACGCCCATTTTGTCATGGGGTAGAGATCTAATAAAATGATATGAAATTGACATTCTGTCACCATTCATACTATTTTTACTTTTTACATTTTGTAATTTCTAAGCTTTTTGTATTTGTTACATTCCTAATTAATCTTAGATGGATACCATATGTTCTACCATATACATAATGCATTTTCTGGGTAAAAGAACATGGCCATTTTACCATTAAAATATGAATTTATGCTACTGGTAAAATATAATTGTACCATTTTAGTGATCAGTTTTAGTCTATTATTATTTCATAGTAGAAATGCAATATCATATAATTTTTTTTATTCTTAATTTTTAGGATGCCCAAAAATTAGGTTATGGAAAATCATTATTTGCAAGAATTGATGACAATTTTAAAGAACATGTGGACAATCCAATTAAAATGTTATATGAACAATACCGAATGAAACCCGAAATATGTGAATATCCAAATAAAACATTTTATGATGGAAAATTGAAATCATTTCCTATACACATTAACAAAATTATTCCAGAATTAAAGCCATATTTACTTTTTAACTTAATGAATGCGGGAAATGAAGATAATTCTGCTTATAAAAATTCTGAAGAAGTTCAGTTAATTTATAACCTACTTGATACACTAAAAAAATATATACAAAGTAAATGTAATTATACTATTGGAATTATTACTCCTTATAGAGCACAAAAAGAACTTTTGATAAGGCATATATCAGATATCAGGTAAGTTTTTTAAAAATATTTTTCATTTAATAATAGTAATAAAAAAAAATTACTTCATTGACAACAAAAAACTGTATGGCAGGAGTCCAAAAGTTCTTCTGCATGGTTCATTATTGCTTCTTTTTTTCAAAATTTTATTTTTTCAAAAACTGAAAAATATCGAAAAACCCATGCTTTTCTAATAAAATTTGGAAAATTCAAAAATGATAAATTTTTTTGTCCATAGACGTAGAAGCTGTTGAGTAAATAAAGGGGTTTATGTCCCCTGCATCTACATCATTGGAAAAAAAAATTGTTAACCAAACCTTTTATCATTTCGTCAGCTCTAACCTAAAATAACCAATCCCTAAATATGAAATAAATTTATTGAAAGATGCATAAGTTGTTGTTTGGTTCTTGTGAGTGGGTCCTTGTGAACACTCCACTACGGCCATTAGCAGGCCTATCGTGGCTCACTCCTATATATTTCACCCAGTAAGTTCAGTCTCTTGATGAAACTTATGACTTTATTGGTGTCCAGAAACATTATTGGGTGAGAGTGTGTCCAGATCAGCAATTGCCGTTTACCAAATATTGAGAATCGGATTTTCTCCACAGCGGGACAGGTGCACAAGAGGTGGCCTGCCTTCTCATCATCCTTCATGCGTAAGTTATGAGACGAAAATATCTCATGAGAAAAACTACATCTCAGAAACTATAGTGTTTTCGTAAATTCTGTAGTGTGGAACAAAAAATTTTTCAGCTATTTATCAAAGTAAAAGAGCATTTATTTAAATACAGGGAGGCACATGATAAGATAAGATAATCTTTATTAGTTCTTAAAAAAATATACCTAAAGTGTAGAACATGTCAACAGTTACAAAGAATAAAATACGTAGATACTTAAATATACAAACAACATATTAAAATTGTAATTAAAAAAAAATTAAATAAAATAAATTCACTTGAAAACTGCCTAGATCGTTACTGTTATGCAACATTACATCGCCAATCTAAATGACAATCAATTTGAATCCCCAAGAATTTTACGTTGTTTACAGTAGTGATCTGCTTGTTATCATTAGTAACTATTAACTCATTATTTTGTAGATTATAATCAAATTTTATTAATTGGGTTTTATTTATATTGAGTAAAAGGTTATTTGCAGCAAACCAATTTTCTAGAGTTTCAGGTGTAGAAAGGATATGTTTATCAAGATTCATTGTTGAATGGTCACTAAAAATTAGCGAAGTATCAATAGCAAATTAAATCACATCCTCGTCAAGGATGCAAGAAAGATTGTTAGTGTAGATAAGTTAAAGGAGAGGGCCAAGTACAGAGCCTTAAGAAACGCCCCTTTTAACAGTGATTGATCTCTGATTTCATTATTTCTCCATTCTTATCTCGCTCAACTACTCTGTGCATCCTATTCCAAAGATATGATTCCATCAATTGTAACGATACCCCCCTACTCCATAACATTCAAGTTTATTTAACAATATTGTAGTTTACACTGTCGAATGCTTTCGACAAATCTAAACACATTAGAAATGTAGTTTGACATGTATTTTGTGCGTCAATGATCATACATAGGGCTTGATATATAGCAGTGATTGTTGATTTATTTTTCCTAAATCCATTTTGTGATGGAGATATAATATTAAAGCGATCAAAGAAAGATATTAGTCTGTTGTATATAAATCAATCAAATATCTTGCTTATATTTGATAGCAATGCAATTGGCCTATAATTGGAGAGTAAATTTTTATCTCCTTTTTTTTGTATATCGCTATTATTTCTGCTACTTTTAACCTATCTGGAAAATAGCCAGTATCAAGAGTTAATTTTATAATGTATACTAAAGTTGGAGTTATTTCAGATGCTATCGTTTTGAAAAGTTTAACAGGTATTTCATCCTCACCAACTGAATTGGTATTTTTGAGTGACATAATAGCATTGTATACTTTGTTAAAATGAGTAGGAGTTAATATTCCTTCGAATATGGTACAACGCATAATTTTCATTCCTCTCAGTTAAATCTAAACATTGACTACAAAAATATTTATTCACAATATGCAAAATATAAAATCTGTACACGCGTCTCAAGCAATTTATATACACCCGTCTCTTTTGTTTGAGTGATAAAAATAAAAACCTTGCTGGAAATCGCTACAGTGACAAGACGAATGTTAAGACCGTTGGACGACTTGCGCTTCTTGGAAAACAGGTAGAAAATAAAATTAGTTGGCATGAACCCGAGTGAAGCGGTGCAGTCAGGGGTGTAAAGACACATTGGACATAGTATAGATAGATGTGAAAATGAATTGGTTTTTTAAAATTGTATATTGATAGATAATAACAATAACAACAATAACAATAATATTTATTTATAATTTGACATCGTAATTACATTACAAAATGAGATATTCAAAGAAATAAGTTTATGAATAAATAGAACTTACAGACACCCATTTAAGTTTTGGAGACTTGCTTATGGGCACAGGCAAAAACCATTCATTTAATCATGTTCATTTTTTTTTTGTGATATCAAATCAGATCTTATTAAATAATTGGTAATCTACATTGTGTACAAAGGAAAAAAATATATATACATATATAAACACACCCGCATATACATATATACACACACATACACGTGCACACATACATACATATGCATACATACATACATACATACATATATACACATATACATATACATACACACATATACACATACTCATGCATACCCATACACACATACACATATATACGCGCATACACACATTTTTTAATCTATCATTAATCTTATACTATTCCTATCTTCTAATCTTAACCATTTATTCACATCCTTCTTAAATTTTAGTATTTTATTATTTTCCCTTATTGTTAGCGGCAAACGATTATATAACTTTTGTCCTATTTAAAGAAAACATTTTTGACCAATGGTTTTATTGCTTTTGTATGTTTTTATGTGTTGTTTATTTTTTTCCTAGTATTATGGCAGTGATCTATTAATTCCAAAAATTTTTTATTTTTAAATAAGTAAATTAATGTATTTTTAGCATATAACTGTCTCACATCTAATATTAAAGACTCTTGATAGAGCCGCTCTGTTGGATACATCATGGATTTGTTCAACATTATTTTTATAATTCGTTTTTGCTTTACTTCCAAGGGAGCCAAATAGGTTTTTTTAACACCACCCCAAGCTATTATTCCATATTACAAAATAGACTCAACTAGTGCGTAATAGATTACATTTAATTGCTTGATTGTCATAAACTGTTTCAGAGTTTTAAATTTATAAATTAAAAATCTAATTTTTTTAATTACATTTTCGACTTGTTTGTCCCATCTTAAAAAACCATCAATAATTATACCTAGATATTTGATGTTAGTTGTGGATGTGATCTCATTTCCATCAACATTAATTTTACTGTAGAGGGGTAGATATTTTTCATATGAAGTAAAAGGCACGTATTTGGTTTTTTCCCAATTAATTGTTAACAGATTTGCATTAAACCATTTTTTTATTTTAGCCAATGATTCTGAGATCGTGGGCTGCATTTCCTCGCAGTTATTACCTTCAAAGATTATTACGGTGTCATCCGCGTAGGAGATTAAATTCCCTTCTGTAATTAAATTAAACAGGTTATTCAGGTATATGGTAAATAATACTGGTCCAAGTACCGTACCTTGTGGCACCCCGTATTTTATAGTTTTTACATCACTAACTACATCATCAATCACTACACGGTGTGTTCTATTTTCTATATAACTGCGAAACAATTTCAAAGCCATGCCTCTGATTCCCATTTTCTCCAATTTTTTTCAGCAAAAGCCGAAGACACACCGCGTCAAAAGCTTTTGCTAGATCTATAAAACCAGCTATAACTTGTTTTTTCTTATCAACCGCTTGGTATATTTTTATTTATTAAAGTTGCTATAGCGTCTTGTGTACTATTGCCTTCACAAAAGCATATCGTGTAATATTTTATTTTTTTCTAAATAACTATTTAATCTCAATATGATAATTTTTTCAAATATTTTTGCGTTTGCAGATATCAGTGATATTGGCCTGAAATTGTTAAGTTTAGTTTTATCTCCTCCCTTAGAAATAAGTTTGACAGCAGCTTTTTTTTAAAGTGAGATGGCACACACTTATTATTTATAATAAACGCAAGTGGATGGGATATATACACTGCATTTTTCTTTAGTACTTCGTATTTATTCCATCTAAACCAGGTGCTTTACCATCCTTTAACTTTAAAATAGTGTTATAAACTTCATGATTGTTGGTAGGTGTCAAATACATTGTGTGATACATGTATATAGTTATCACCATTATTATTATTTTTTTGGAATTTGTTCTGCTAGTTTTTCTCCTATAACAGTAAAAAAATTACAAAATTCATTTGCAATTTTTTGTTTGTCATATGTTTCCCTATTGTCTTCTGATGTTATTTTAATTTCCTCGTATTTTTCCATTTTTATGTATAGATAGATAGATATTTCCCAAAACTTTTTTTTTACAATAAATCAATACATTACTTTATTTAACTAAAATTGTAGAAAGACAAAATGAAAGGCGTAGGGAAAAAGTAGTTACAAAGTAACTAAGATTATTTAATGTATATACCTAAGATTAAATAATTGTGAAAAGTAAAAATATGTTATTTATAATTTACTATATGGGTTACTAAAGTTGCAAAATGTTCATAATCGCCCACTTTCGGATATTTCACTAAGGATAAAAATTAACAAAAAAATGTATATAAGCAAATGAATCAATAATGTAATTTAATTTTCTACTGAGAGAAAAAGTAAAATGATATTTAGAATATTTTAGTAAAAATAGCATTTAAATTATAAAAACAATTATCATGTAGACAAAATTTTAGCTGTTTTTTAATTTTTTTATCATTTAAAGTTTTCTTGTTTTTCTGGTAATTTATTATAGATTTGGGTGCCTGTGTATAATGGACCTTTTCGCGTAGTGATAATTATATATAGGAATAGAATAGAATAGAATAGAATTTTATTAGCGAACTTGATTACAAAAAATCTTACAATTTAAGTGTGTTACATGTCCAAAATTCTAGAGAAGATAGAAATACAGGTAAAAACAAAGAAGAACTACTACTACTACTAATTAAACAAACAAAAATGCAACTTAAAATTTAAAACTTTAAAGAGCGATACAATCTTATATAAAAGTTGTTTCATTCACTTCCTCTAAAACATAGGGTTCTGCAGATATTAAGTGGTTTTTTATGGTGTTTTTGAAGATACTTATAGATGTAATATTTTTCATTTCGGTAGGTAACATATTGTAAAAATGCAGACATTTATAAAAACATCCTTTTTCTAAGACGGTTGTAGTGTGTATTGGGTAAGTGAGAGTATCTTTGTGTCTTGTTTCATAGTTATGATCTCTGATGTTGAATTTAAACTCTCTCATATGTTTGAAAACAAAACAAAGACATTCATAAATAAAAAGAGCCGGAACTGTTAATAGTTTTAATGCTTTAAAATGTTGACGACACGATTCACTTACTTTTAAATCGGATAAGATTCGTATTGCCCTTTTTTTGAACTATGAATATATTTTGAATATGAGAACCACCCCAGAATATTATTCCATATGACATTAAGCTGTAAAAATGTCCATAATAAGCTGTAAGAAGCGTATTGTGATTCACTACCTTCTTCAGTTCTTTTAATGTGTAACAAACCGAACTAAGCCTACCACAAAGCGTTTGTACATGATACCCCCAGTCCATATGTTCATCAATTGTCACTCCTAAAAATTTTGTGCTTTCCGTGTAGTTAATATTTACATCATTTATATCTATCTCTTTCGGTATGCATTTTTGTTTCTACTATGTTTAAACAAAATACAATTAGTTTTATCATTATTTAATATCAACCAATTTTGTTTAAACCATTTTGATATTTTTTGCATCACATTAGCTACTTTAATTTCTAAACTATCATACTCCTTATCAAAAATTAGAATATTTGTGTCGTCAGCATAGGTTGTTATACAAACTGAGTCATTATTTAGATAATGTTGCAAATCATTAATGTACAATAAAAACAGTATGGGCCCAAGCACACTGCCCTGTGGCACACCTAGTAGTACTTTTTGGGTACTGGAATAATACTCCGATGAATTTGCTGTAATACACACTTTTTGATATCTCTCATTAAGATAAGAACTGAACCAGTTATGAGCAATTCCTCGTATACCTAGCTTATCCAATTTACTGAGAAGTGTAGTGTGATCAACACAATCAAAAAGCTTTTGATAGATCGAGAAATATACCAAGAGCAATATATCCATTGTCTAGATAGTCCAATATCCTTCTCACAAAATCAAAGGTAGCTGTTGTTGTAGATTTATTTTTCTGATATGCATGTTGGCTTTCAGTTATGACATTGTGTGATTCTAAAAAATGGAATTAATCTTCTACACATGACAATTTCAAGTAACTTGGACAAAGAAGATAGCATACTTATAGGTCTGTGGTTTTCTGTTAATGAAGGATCACCTTTTTTGTATAGAGGTTTCACAACAGCTGTCTTTAATCTTGTTGGAAAAACACCTTTTCTCAAAGACTGATTTACTACATAAGTCAACGGTTCAACTATATAACAGCCGATTCTTTTTAACATGACATTGCTTATATTATCCTCACCACTGGAATACTTATTTTTTAAATTATTAATGATTTCAAATATTTCATTCTGTGTTACTTCAAACAGAAAAATTGAATTAGGATTACTAGTGATAAGTTCAACTGTATTATTTGCAGGAATAGTTCCAACCAGATCAGTAGCCATATTAACAAAGGTATTGTTAAAAATTTCACTTGCCAGTTGTGGTGATGTAATAGTAGCACCATTATCATTAATTTCTGTAAATGACTGATTTTTATTTTTATTTTTTTCCCTTTTCCGTATTTACTATATTCCAAATAGTCTTAGATTTATTACAAGAATTATTAATTTGAGTTTCATAATAATTAGACTTTTCATGTGTAAGAAGAGTAGTATAATAATTTTTATAATCTACATAAGTTTGTTTTGTGACCCTACCTTGCTGATATGATTCATGTATTAAAGTTAATGTTTCTTTGGCATTATAAATATTTCTTGGAAATCCATTTGCTGTTTTTGTTATTTTGTATTTTAACAGATTTTAGAGGAAATGATGAGTTAAAGTAGCTTAATAAAATTCGAATAAAAACATTGTACATGTCATCAACAGTTGCGGCTTCGTACACTGACAGCCATGTCTCCTGTGATAGTAGACTATAAAAAAATTTGTAGTTTTCTGTACTGAAAATGCGCCTATATTCGTATGTTTTATTATTAGTCATTACATTATCTTTAATACCTATTAGCTGAGCAAAGTGATCAGATATATTTACATCTAGTACCTCTGTATTACATTCTATCAAATTTGAAACAAAAATATTATCAAGACATGTTGCAGTTGTTTTAGTTACTCTAGTAGGTGTATTTACTGTGATTTTCATATAAGAATTCAACAAATTCATGATGCCATCTTTATTGTTGGCATTTTTTGTAGATAACATGTCAATATTAAAATCTCCTGCTACTATTACCAATTTATCATTTTCTGTTGCTATCTCTAACAAATAATCTAATTTATCAATAAAGATATTAATATCGGTAGAAGGAGGTCTATATACAACACATATTACATAACATATACCCCTAATTTTAACCTCGATCGCAGCACATTCAAATAAATAATCCTCGCTTAATGCATTTATGTCCTCACGAATAATTGTAGATAGTGAGTTTAAAGCATATATCACAACACCACCGTGAGCATTTTTTGCCGATCTGCAATAAGACGAAACTAATTTATAATTTTCTAACTGAAATGCATTAATACTAAGACTATTCTGCCAATGCTCGCTGAGTGTTATGAAATGAGCATTTAAATCGCTTACAGCTACATTAATATTATTAATACAATTTGAAATTCCTTGAACATTCAAGTGAAAGAGGCTTAAGCATGTATTCAAGCTTTCATTTTCCTTCTCAAAATGTTGGATAAATCTCTTCGACTTTAATTGCTAAGTTTGCATCGTTTTTCTTTCTTCTAAATTTATAATTCTCTGATAACATGGACAGGTTGAATCAGTTACTGCATGGTTGGTGTGTAGAGATTTTTTTTAATCTTATGTTTGTTTCTACACAATTAATGCACTTTAAGGAATTTGACGTACAATCTGCTGTTTTGTGAGAGTTTCCACAGTTGAAACAAGTTACGTTATTTTCACATTTGGCTACAACGTGGCCATATCTCTCACACTTGAAACATCTTACAACTGTAAAATATTCATGAACGACACACCTTCTCCAGCCAATGTTCAATTTTCCATATTGACATTTTATTTTTTTAGAGTCACATCAACAGTAAGTATGATATTCCCCTTGTCGATTTTTCCTTTCTGTTTATACTTGGAATGGACGGTAAAAATTGAATTATCAGTAACACCTATTTCATTTTGTTCGCTTAAAGATTTTATGATCATTTCATCATTTCCATCAATAAATTCTTCTTCAACTCCTCTTATGATGATTTTTGGATTTTTTCTTTATTCCGTCAATCACACTATATGGTACCAAGTTCTTGTTGCACTGTTTTCTTTATTTTCTCCTTGGAATTAGTGTTACTACAGTTGATTATGATCGCACCCTCTTTTCCATCCTTTATATTTTCCACCGCGATGGCCATATAGGGAGCCTATAATCATTAAAGAAAATTTTAATGAATGTAATTAGTAATCAGCACAGAATAATTAAATTTAGTTCTCTAAAATATGTACCTGTAATTGAAAATATTTTAGAATATGTTGCTTTATTTAGCCAATAACAATTTAACGAAATAAAACTGTTATTCATAGCAAAAAATACGACACCTCATTAGAAAATTGTTATTGCTCAGCATGGACCATGTGGAGGTAAATGCATCCCTTGCCAGGAGGTGAAATGAGTAGAGGGACATATTAGTATAGGTAGGACAGTTAATAAAATCAACAATAAACTTTTGAGAAGTGGGAGAAAACATCTGGAGTAAGACAGACCAGCGAGTAAGAAAGATATTCTTTGTTTTTATTCGGGTGTTGTAAATACAATTTTTTATAAGGAAAATCACAAATAATCCATTTGTGACTTTTTTTTAATTAGAACTTTTAATCAATACCTATATTTGTAAATAATAAATAATATATTGTTTAATGTTTATAAAATTCAGATCATATAAGTAAATGTATTTAATTACAACATAACTTTCCCTAATGATTGTTTTTTCATACCTAAAATGAAATGTATTGATTTATAAGAGAAAATATTAATAATCATCAATATGAGTTCATAGGTATTCTTAATCAAATTATTTCATATTTATTATTGTATTATTCTTTCCTCAGCATGCACACCATTGAATCCGCATTCCCTTACGCTACAGAATTTACGAAAAATACTTTTAAGCACTTTTCAAAAAAGCGTTATGAGACTCATACTACACTTATTTTTCACTGGTGTTCGATTCTGTAAGTAAAACTGAATCTCCGTTTGCATATACAGGGTGCTTCATTATGAAATGTACATACATTAACCGTGGATGTGGGACACCTGGATGGTTCCAAATAACCCATGGTTAATGGGTCGACAACCTTCATTACCAAGATACGGGGTGTTTTATCGTTTTTGCCTATTTTTCTTAAGCCACAGCATACGAACCACTCTGTATAAAGATTTTATATTCAGTAGGTATGTTTTACATACTTTATTGAATCGATTTATATATTAACCAAAGTGGAAATACAGGTCTGGCTTAATAAGAAAAATATTAATTCCGTATATTCCGAAAAAACAACATTATCTGTATAAAAAAATTTGAAAATCTATAGGTATTTGAAAACAGAGGAAAAAAATAAACCTAAATAGTATACTTTCTATATTTCCGCATTTAATTCTACAAGTTTTATTTTTTAACACAAATTCAATTTTATAGGAAATTCAATGAAGTAAAATTAAAAAAAAAATATATATTTTTATTGTCAAATTAACAAGATTATTCACATTTGAGTAATAAAAACGCCAAGACATGTTCCCGATAATTATGGCAAATGATGAAATAACTAACATTGCTTATCTTTTATGTTTTAACGACTGGAAACAATAGCTGAGATTGCAAGATCAGGAACATTCGCATGAGTAACACAGTTTCTATGTTTTCTGCTGAAAAATATCCCTTTTTGGGGTAAACGTGTGTAAAGCGAAAAGGATTTTTTAACATCTACCGATGTAATATTTGCAAACTTAAACTTTCTAAATCACTTGTAGGGTGTTTCTCATTAAGATACCAATTAATGTTACATAACGCTTCATATCCCACATTTTTATATATAAATGTCATTATACCTATAGAAGAATAGTCTGTCATGGATATACAATAGAATTTATTTATTTGTTTTTTTGCCATTGAATGTATTCATTTTTAAGTATTACAAAAAATGTTATATTTGAACATAAATATTGTAAAAAAATTGGCTGAAGGACCCTGGTCGACAGCCTTGTGGGTAGTTATTGTATATTTATCCATTAAAAAAATGTTTATTATTATTATTTTTGTCATTATATCGTTTACTTGCTTACATACAAGGGTCGTTTTTTAGAGTTTGTTATTAATTTTGTATATTATGAATTGTATGTAAGGACTTTTAATGATGATAAAGAATTTTCTAATAGTTGAATACTGTGCAATACCACTGTATAATTGTTGTGAATCACATGTATTGCTGCTTCTATTTTAGAATTTTTTAAATAGTTTTGGAACTGGTTTTTGAATTTAACTGTAGAATAAAATCCTTTACTCATTGAAAATACTCATGGTAGTATCTAACTGCTGCTGTCATATCCCCCAATGTGTTAAAATAGGTTGCGGTGGAAGTGGTGTCAGAACAACTTACTTAAAATTTGTAACCCGTTTAGAGATAGAGATATTTGTTTGGTATTTGCAATTAATGTATCAACTTCGGGATAATTTCCGCTACCAAATGAACAAGACAGGATATGTTTATTCAATTTGGGTATATATTTTTCAGCAATTGTCCAGCTTTAACCATATATCATGCTGCATCAGTGACTAACATCCATAACTGTGAACTATCTACACACATTATGTCAAGCGTTTGTGTAACAAGTTTTTGTACAGGTTCTGCATTGAGACTAATCTTTTACAAGCAAGTGAATATGGTGACGTGGGTCTACCATGGTCTAATACGCGTGCTAAAATATTTGTCACATGGTTTTTTTGTGGGTCTGTTGTCGTCCACTGTTATCCAAAATTTTTTATTTTTTTAATACACTTAGGTTTGTGTTATTAAATTTTTCATATGGTTCGGTTCACGACCAGCTGTTTTTCTTGATGGTAAATCCTAGTTGGGCACTTTTATATCAAAATGTTCTAAATTGTTCTTTCTTCAATATATGTAGTGGAATGTTACATATACAATACATAAATATAAAGTCACATACTTTTTTTTTGTTTCATAAGTGGGCTGCATATTTTGTCTTTTTGTATTTTCCAGTTAAAAGGGTCGTCGATACCAGTGTTACAAGAGATCGATGTGCCATTACATTTTAGATCTTAATATTTGTCTGTATGCTTAAAAATGTAAGAAGCAATTCTTAAACCGGCACGCTGTGGCATTGTTATTTTTATCAGTTTATGTGGTTGTGACGAAATACTTGTTGACTGCAGGCTGGAATATGACTTGTGGAGAATTCAGTTATGTCTGCCGCATACGCGCATATAATGTTGCCTACATACATACATCTAGGACCAGGTACATGCGTCTATGGCCAGCGATAGATTTGTCACATTTTACTCATTACGACATAACTTATTTCTAAATTTTTTTATATTTCATTGTTACTATTTGAAATGAGCCAAAAATTAATTTGACTTAAGTGGCACTCACCAAATAGGTATATATTTTTAGGTTTAATCCAAATGTTTCAATCAGTGTGAATACCGTTGATAGTTTTCAAGGCATGGAAAATGATGTTGTTATTATATCGTGTGTGAGATATGCTCCCAACTATTTTCTACAAAATGACCAACGATTGAATGTTGCTCTTACACGTGCAAGGCAGGCATTATATGTTATTGGTAATTATACATTATTTAAGGTAAGAACAGTTGTGTATACATTATTTTTTTATTAACGTAAAATCTTCCTTCCAGCATTGCAGACTATTGTATGATTTGCGTGAAGATGCAAAAAAACGAAAACTTTGTATCGATTTAAATGAAAATCCAAGAAATGTTACTAATTTATATAAATATATAATACAGAGGTAATAAATTGGATGTGTTAAAAAAAATTGTATTTGTAAACATTTTCATTCCATTCTACAATTTAGAATGTATGTGATACAATAGTATCTTCTTGAAGAACATGTATTTGTTATAATTTCCATTTTTTAAGTTCTCGTAACAGATATTTACATCTTATTTTGTAGTTTTCTATAGGGTATAAAACATTATTATTTTTTTGTATAAAAAAGTATGACAATGGCAGGTATAGACTTTGGCCTAGATAAATTGGCACAAACATGTTTTAGAGCCTACCGCCCGCTCCAATACAAAAATTGTTACTTAATCTGCCACTGCATAATAAATATCATTTCATTATACTGTATATCTATTGTATTCATTCTGTGGCATAACTAAAGCTTATCTAAATATTGTCTATTTAGATTATATTCTTGAATTATATAAATTGTGTATTCGAATATTAATATGAAAAAATTTTCATGTATCTTAAATTTATGAAAATTTTCATATACCTATTGTATTTATTCCACATCCTTTATAATGTATTAATTTCAAATATGAAATAATGTATTTGTTGTTTGTATATACTTTTTTTTTTTTTAAGGAAAAGAAAAGTTCTTAATCATTAGGTAAAGCGTGTAGACGCTTAATATAAGTGAGTGTAATATAAGTGTCAAAATATCTATTATGTTAATCAGTTATGTATTCATAAGTCGCAACAAACTACCTGATACTTTTGAATTTTTAACATAGGCATAGCGAAGTTATTTAATTATTATTTTGTGATAAATAAAAATAAGTTGTTTTGCAGTATAATTTATTATTTCAATTGTTATGTAATTTTTCAAAAATAATCCACTGATTCATTGGTGTGACGGATAGTGGCGCGATCATTTGCCCAGATGGCTTGGCTTCAAATCGTCTTTTAGCTGTACATTTAATATAACTCGTAAGTATTTTATTTCATTTACTTTTTCTAGCATTTATATATTTTAATGTTTTTATCTATAACATTTTTTAATACTTTTCCCTAGTACCATCTATTTACATTTATCAATATTTACTTTAAGGTGGCTATGACATAAATACATATATAGTGTAGCACTAATTCAACTCGAACAGGAGTTGAAGGAAAGCAAATGGTGTACGACGGTAGATTTCTTATGTGGAATATCGATGACGGTTCTTACTGCAGGTGGAGAGGGCATAATCCATTCTTTTTAATGCTTGTTCGACTTGGAACAACTCTCACTGTATATATTTTTAAAGTTGATTATTCTTTATATTTACCATCTCTTTGGTATTTTCCCTGTATTGTTATCTGTAAAAAGGTATAGTTTACAATTTGCAATAGATTTCAATATTATTAATAAAAATGATAAATAGCACTCAACCTAGGACATATCCTTGTGGCACTCCATGTTCTGTTTCCTTTTCACCGGATGCATGTGCCAAATTTTGTCTGTTGACACCCACCACTTTCCAGCTAATGCTAATATTCTTTAACTGGAACAGAAGCAGACATCAATCTATTGTCTCGAATGTCCATTTGATATCTAAGAATACATCCACAATAATATTGTCATTATAATTTAATTTACACAATCATCTAGTATGTTTTGTAATGCACTTTTGCATAAATGAGCTTCTCTCAATCGAGCTTGCATCGGTATTAAGATGTTGCTTGCATCACAATAGCAAATTAACTGTTCCTATACCGCCAATTTTAATATGTTTTCATATATGGGTTATAAGTTTATAAGGCGATGTTGTTCGCTGAATACAGTGTTAATAATTTTTGGGATTCAGGGGCGGCAAACGTAGTTTTTCAAATAAAAAACTTTCAAAGAATGCTGACAATTAGCAGAGGTGAAGATTGGGGAAATATAATTTTCTTTAAGTAAAAATAGTCAGTATAACTTATTTTAAAAAATCATTATGCTTATATTAAGTAATCTTAACAGAAAACCAATCAAAAATAGATGTCCAAATTGAATGTGACTGCTAACCCAACATTGATATTGCTCTTCAAATTTTAGTGACACTTCCAATAAGTAGTGGTGACTGGCGAACACAGTTTCTCCAAATAATAAAAATCAATTTAAGGTCAACAATGAGTGAAGTGCGTTTGGTGAACTTGGCAACCATTTCGATTGAACATAAGTTTGGTGAAAGTTTGGATTATATAGTCAACGAGGGCTTGTGATACAATTGAAAACTTGAGGCTATTGTGATACATTCGAAAAGAAAATTAAGAATATAGTGTGTAGTGATGTAAAATTCTTGAGAATTTATTTTTGGGCAACGTTTCCAGAGAATAAACGAATAGAGAACAAATAAAAATTTTTAAAAAATTGTACTTGAAAGTGTGATGATAATAGATGTGGGTTGTTCTTTAATAAAGGTATCATATATTTCTAGAACAGGATCATTTATTTTAAAATTTTTATGAGAATTCTCAAATTGCCCATTTTCTCCTTTTTTAGGAAATATTCTCAAAGCTCTCAATTGATGATCCTATTCTCAACTAGCACGCTGACTGGTCTTATAAATGTAGATTAAATGACTAAGCAGTCATATAATTTGTAGTATACTACATCAGCTATGTGTATATGAGTGTTTGGTCATTTAATTTAAATTAATACGACCAGTGTGCTAGTTGGGATATCTGTATAAAATAAAATATATCGTTAAAGTTGAAAACATGCCATGAACAAAACATCACATACCATTTAATTAGGTATCTTCCATTTCTTCATCGCTAAAACTTTTGGGACCTAGAATTTTCCTTGTATTGTTTTTTGTTCATAATATTTAAAATATATGCTTTTCTTTCTAGGAATTTTATATTGCTTAGATAAAACTTAATAACATATATTATTAACTCTAAACTAATTAACTACACACTACACAACGCATTTCGTGACGGGACTGGTTACGGCGCGGCGTATCAACAATATGGATGGAGTAATAATATTGGTATTGTACGTGATGCACAAAACGTGCAAACTTTCAGCGAGAATGTGCAAATTTTGGGGAATGTTGAGGACTATTCGTAAATATACCAGATTTTGAGAATTTTGAAGAGAACTTTCCCGCACTTTCACGTTTGAACACGAGTTTGGGCACAAAACACAGTGGGCTAAAAAATACGAGTCGCCGGCCAAAATTCTAAAACTTTCTGTACGCATCAGGTATATGTAGGAGTTAATACGAAAATATAAAAAAAAATTAGAGATTTTACGGGGCGAAATATAAGGGTAAAAAAAATCTTGAAATTCCTAAAGTTATAATTTGATGTTTTTGTAAAGTATATATATATATATATATATATATATATATATATATATATATATATATATATATATATATATATATATATATATATATATATATATATATATATATATTTATATATATATATATATATATATATATATATATATATATATATATATATATATATTTATATTTATATATATATTTATATTTATATATATATTTATATATTTATATTTATATATATATTTATATATATATATTTATATATATATATATTTATATATATATATATTTATATATATATATATTTATATATATATATATTTATATATATATATATTTATATATATATATTTATATATATATATTTATATATATATATATTTATATATATATATATTTATATATATATATATATTTATATATATATATTATATATATATATATATATTTATATATATTTATATATATATATATATATATATATATATATATATATATATATATATATATATATATATATATATATATATATATATATATATATATATATTTATATATATATATATTTATATATATATATATTTATATATATATATTTATATATATATATTTATATATATATATTTATATATATATATTTATATATATATTTATATATATATATATATATTTATATATATATATTTATATATATATATTTATATATATATGTATATATTTATATATATATATATATATATATATATATATATATATATATATATATATATATATATATATATATATATATATATATATATATATATATATATATATATATATATATATATATATAATGTCATAAAGAACATTTTAATAATTACAAAACTAATTCTGACACCCTATATATTTTATAAAAATATTTTAGTTAATAATGTAGACTATGCTGATCTATTTAAAATAATTAAAACAGTACTAATTTTATCACACGACAACTCTAGTGTGGAAAGTGGTTTTTCTATAAATAAGAACATGTTGGTTGAAAACATGCATGAAAAATCATTAATTGCCAGACGGCAAGTGTATGATGCAATCTTATATAATGGAGGTGCAATAAATATTAAGATTGATAACAAAATGAAACTTTATGCAAAAAATTTGCACTTCAGATATACAACGGCTTTAGATGATCAAAAGGAAGAAGATTTAGAGAAGAAACGAAAATTAGCGGAAAGAAAACGTGCAGCATCAGAAATTGTTGCATTGGAAAAAAGAAAGCAAAAATATCAGATATGGCAAATTCTGAAGAAAATGATATTGATAGGCGCTTATCTGATTTGAGGAAATGCATTATAAATTTTGAAAGTTTTTCCAATGAATTCTAATATGCCACAATTTATTTCAAAGATGTGAATCAATTATATTAAAAAAGACATATATGTATTTATAAATAGATGTATCATATTTTTAGAATATTTGAATTGTTTTATGTTTCTGTAAGACTAAAGTTTATGTTTGTTATATGTAACTATTACTATAATAATACCTTCCTATGTTCGTAAACAATAGACTGGCAAAATAGTATTTCTTTTACATGCAGGTTCCTTAAAAGTTCTGCAAAATAGGGCATTATTTCATTTTCCTTGCAAATATATTTATGTATGTTATATGATGATTTTTATGTGCAGGGACAGCTACTGGATTCGTTATCATTTTATATATTTTATGTTATAATAAAAAATTATTTCTTATGCCGTTATTGCATTTAATTTGGAAATATGATAATATGCTGAATATACCTATATTATCATAAAATGAAGTTCAACACAAGGAATTATTTTGTCAAAAATTACTTTATTTAAAAAATACATGGAAATTAATATTTTCGGTTATGGAAAACCTGGAAAATTCAGGGAATTTGTTCAGCTTCACAAAGTCTGAACCCTGTCTGTGGATTCAGGCGTTTTATAGTATTTTTGTTGTTTCCACTTAATTGCAATCAGCAAATCTAAAACATCTTTAGATAGACTGACAGAAGGTTTTTTTGGAAGTGGCCTTAAACTTGTGATCAGTGGTCCCGAAGATACTAATAGGGCGTGAAATAAATCGGTATTAGTAGTCACTCTAGATATTTTTCGAGTGTGTTTTTCGCGATAGAATTTCAAATCTATGTTACGGACCTCCTGCGCTTTTTCGGATAACTGTCCTTAGGGTAAAATAGCATTGTCTATCACCTGCGCCCCATGGATTAACACCTTGTGGACACTTGCAAGCAGATAATACCATGGGTACTCCTGCACAAGGAGTTGAGCAGTTTGTTTTTGTAAAAAATAATTCGTATCTATTTGGGGGTATGAATCAATCTGCAAATTGTGGGAAGTATTACCACTTGTCAAGTACAGAGTTGATATGCTGAAAAGACAACATTTTGCAAATTATTTTAAAATTCTGCGGCAAGGGTTACAATCTCAAGGAGACAATGTGTTTAAGAATGTAATGAATCTGATTCGTCCGAACGAAAATCTTAACAGTGAGAGTACTTCTATGGTCATGGAGTTTATTCACGTTTATCTAGAAGTATTTGAAGGTGAATGCTATGAGTGAGTGTAAGGATGAAGAAAGTAACGTTTAATGAAAGTCAAAATAAAAGTCATTTTATGGTAACATGGAATTTCGCTTACAATTCTTCTAGGAAAAGATACTGTCAAATTTTGACAATTGACCGAATTCGTTTTCATAGAAGAATAGAACAAGTTTCAAATGTAATCAATCCTATGTTAGATAGTATTCATAGATTAACGTGTACACTGACAGATTTTGTTGATATCTAAATGCCATTGTACTTATGAGGTTGATAAAATAAAAATAAAATATTTTTTGATTTAATTTTTGTTTTATTAAGATAAAAAAAATACAGTTTATGTTAATGCAATATTACTTTTTGAAATCCATGAATTGTATTTATTGTTCGACCCGACTTATTTAACGTAGAGTAGTTTCCTTGTAAGCTGAAATTTCTCCAGATTTTATTTTTTAAAGTTCGATTTACTATTTCCACAATGCTTGCTTTAAGATTTGCTTGCGGCGTTCGGCCTTCCGCAGGAGCTAGAAATCAGTGCAGCCGATTTCTAATTTTTTTCATATAATCAGTGTAAATAACATATTTTTAGTCATTTTATAATAAACTGTTAATGCGATAATGTCTTTTACTTTTTTTCTTAGTGGAGAATCCTCAGTATTAAATTACAATTTCAGTCCTATATATTTAGAACACGATTTAGATTATAAAGTCGGATTGACAAATTTTGATACTTACAATATTATTCCAAACATTGACAACAGTAACAATAAATTTGCATAGGTGGAAAATGACGAACATGCAGTCGAAATTCCCGAAGGTTGTTACGAAATTGATGATATTATAAACTATATAATAAGAGAGTAAAATAACAGAAGAAGATGAAAAAATCAGTTATCAGGATTACCACAAATATTAACACATGTAAAGTAACTATACGTACAAATAGAAAAATAAATTTTAAAGTAAAGGATTCAATAGGTTCTGTATTAGGATTCGAGAAAAGAGAGTTAGAGAGGAATAATAATAATATTTCTGATCATGTGGTAAAAATTTCAAATCTGAATGCTATCTGTGTCGACTGTAACATTGCAGTCGGTTCCTTTTTTTAATGGAGAACCGGTACATATCATTCATCAGTTCTTCTCAATAGTACCTGTTGGGTATAAAATAGTGGAGTCACCTTTAAACATTATTTCCTTCCCCGCGAGTGTCAAAATTATAAACAATATCACAGATTAGTTGATCAAGAAGGACGTCTTGTCAATTTTCAAAAAAGAAACGTTAACCGTTAGACTACATATTAAAAAATCAATCCTGTAATAAAATGGTATTGCTATTTAATTCAACGTCATTTTATATGCATCAACCATACTATAAATAGAAAATTTAAGAAAAGGAAGAGAAAAACCTCAGTGACAATCTTTCAGAGTACAGTTTCATACAATCCAATATATCCGACAGCCTAGGTTACAATAATGAAACAAGAATTCCCATCCAAGATCTAGATGCTTACACTGCACCGTGCAATAGTTATTTCTAAATCAAAGGAAAACTCATGAAAGAAGATGAAAGTGAATTAACCAAATTAGAGTTTATTAATAATGTCATTGATTTTTTGTTTCGGGAATTTATATATGAAATGAATAGAATAGTAATAGATTCTGTGAGAAATGTTGGTTTAGTTTCAACTCTAAAAAATTATCTGTTACAATGAAAATAAAAGCAGAATGCTGGATATATTCCAAAAAAGAAGAAAGGAGTGACAGAAAAAGTTATTACAGATGCAAACGGTAATTTCAATGTCTGCATTCCATTAAAATCACTGGTTGTATTTGTTGAAGATTTTCGAAAGATCATCAATAATATGAAGCAAAAATTAGTATTGATACGCAATAGCAATGATTACAAATACTGATGATATGAAAAGCCTAAAATAACTATCATTAAAATATTTTGAAGTGCCACATGTTACTGTTACCATGTCAGAACAGCTAAGATTAAATAAAATTACAATTCGAAACGTCGACCTTCTTATAAAATTTAGAAGTTGGGAGTTAATTGAATACTCATCTTTACCTCCCGCAAGCAGACATACGTGGCATGGCAAGACGTCTATTAAAGTTGAAACTCCTAGATATGTGATAACATTACAAAAAGACAGAAAAGGGAAAACTACAACTGATATGAGTAAATTTGATGATTGTGAGCTTACAAGTTTTTTTTTTTTGAATTCAGAGAGATACCCATACAACGATTTATATTTTAGACTTCAAAAATAATAAATATGCCACTCTATGAAATGTTTGTTAATTTTCAAGAATCCTATTACCCTTATAAAATAAATCAACTTATTATCACCACGACAATTCAAAGAGTTCGTACCAATAACCCGCATTGATTATTCCTGCCAAAAAGCGCTTTACAAACGGGGTCTGTGGTTATGAGAATTGAATTTGAGACTGACACCCACACTAGTTCGGATATTACTTCATATTGTCTCATATTGCATGAGAAACATTTTACCTATAATCCGTTAACTAAAATTGTTCGTCAGCACTGAACTGCGCATGACGGATATTACATACATAAGGAAAAAATACTGCAAATCTTTCAGTAACATAATGCGGTCAGAATATATACGAGCATTAAAAGAACATAGAAACAAATTAAGAAACTTGAGAAAAACTGTCGAGTTATATTGCATGAAAGTGAGAGTATTAAAAAAATTGTGCAATCTATTTGAGATGCTCTCACCAGACATACAAAAACAAGTTCACCGGTTAACAAGTAATTATCACTGCATTAAATGGGATGAAGGGTTTACACCATTACATCTGTTTAGTAAAATTATTCAGAGTTTGACAGCATCAGCAGATTGTGTTTATGTAAAAAAGAAGAAAAGGCAAATTACATCAGACAATTTATTTCATAACCTGTTCTTGAATTTGAGGAACAACCACCTAATGTAAAGTCTACTTCAAAATGTTTTTAACATTTGAATGATAAATGTATATGTGCACTTTCTAATGTCTATTATTTGTATGAAAATTTTATAATGTTATAAGATTAAAATAAATAAAACAAAAAATCGATTTTGTGTTCATTTAATATTAAACTAGTAATAAAAATATTAAAAATGGAAGAACTTATTATACAATAATTTTAGTACACCTTTTTGGTGTACTACAACTAGGCTATACATAACGAAATTTTTAAAATGTCAATTAGTTATTTAGTCAGCTTCATTATAATTAATTTCACCACGGTTACCATCACTTTCATCTTCAAAATTTAATCTTTCTACAAGGTACTCTCTTATAAAGTCTTTTAATGGATACAGAAATCCACCTAAATTTAGCTTCATCAACTCGTTAACAAAGCACTCCTCACATTTAGTTTTCATTAAAAATTGTTGACATGCTTCGCATGCTTCTTGTTATTACAAACTAAAAAATACATTTGTTAGTAATATAATACAATATTATTTATTAATCATAAATTTTATCCCATAAATAAAATTACTTCTGCAAAAGGTGTATAAAACAGTAAAAATGCTACAGACTGCATAAAACACTAAACATAAAATATGTGTGTGCACCAATAAGCACATATGTACAATTTTTAAATGTACCCAATTGACATATCAATAAATCGGCACATAACCTAAACTAAAATAACTTACAATAAACCAATATCAAAATCAATGTCTTGATTTTCCATTTCAATAATCTCATTAGTTAATTATTGTGTATATTACTGATAGTATGATGACCCCATGCTAACGTCTTTGTGCTTCCGGTTATTACATATCGTTTATTATCTTGCGCAAAGAGTGCGACTTTATTTTTTAATTCGTTATACAGTGTATGAATATGTAAAGAGAACACATACATTTTACGATATGTCAGCCCTCCGTCTTCCACAACTTGTTTATAATCAACCAAATGTAAATTATTTTTTATAACACTTTTTGATACTCCCTTTAGCTTTCTTCGTAACATTGTCAATTACCTTAATATAGCAAACTTTAGCTCCGAAAAAGCATTCTATTGGAGTACCTGCATACTCGTCTTTGATTTTCCCAACGGCCGATTGTGTTTTGGGGGATATTATGCATATTTTTAAGGGAATAATTTGAAGTATTGAACAGTTCTATATTTTCTTTAATATCGTCGTAAACATTGTCACTGCAAATTTCTAAAATTAGAGAATTGGTATCAGTATAGCAATAGTGTAGCTTTCTCATCATATTCTCTCTTTATGAAATTGTAAAAAAATTCATAAATTATAGTTTTAGATATATCTAAATAGGTAAAACCTACAAGAGTGGCTTATTGTAATACACTTTAAGTGGAGATATTTGTACTGCTACTAAATTTTTCGTAAGTACTTACAAGTCCTGAAATTAGGTTTTGCTATAAGTCCTTCAGCACCTTTGCTGCCTACACTATTTTTCCAATGAGTTACTAACCTCACATCAACCTTAATATCGACATTTTCCATCGTCTTGCCAAATATGGAATTTATTAAAAATTTATAGATTTCGCTCAAACACATTTTTAGAAAAATTTCGAAGTTCCGTATTCAAATCGGGTAAAAAACGGAACGAGTCCACGAATCTTAATTTCATGAAAACTTTTTTCGTTTTTCATCATTTGATTTATCCACGAAAATATTATTCTTTATTTTGCGCAACAACTTGTATGATTTCCTGATTTAGCGCTAGTTTTTTTATAAACAAATGTGAATCATAATTTGTCAGGTTGTGGAAAAAAACTGGTATAAATTTAGGTATTTTAAAATTTAAATTACAATAAAAGTGAGCTGGTCCTCGAAATCACCTGTAAGATGACAATGGTCGCGAACCTTTTCCTCACCGTTCTCAAAATGTTTATCACAAAAATATGAATATGATATAACTGACTGACTGATGTTGAAAAATTGTTGTTGTTCTGATGTGGCTTCATTTCTAAAAATATGTTTTAAATGATTATGATATAATTCTTTAACATTTTCTTCTAATCTTTTAATAAAAACCTCAGCAGCATCAATAACGATAATATTCTAGTTTTGAAAGTTTGTCGTCAAAATTACATTTTATATATAAGCAGAATGAATACGGTTCATGTTGATATGTTTTAACAGTGAAAGATTGACTATCACAAGGTTTATTGTGGTGAACTGGTTTTAAATGCGTGTATCACAAAAGGAACAGATATTTTTTCTCAATATTTACAAATTTCAAGATATTTCCAGCAATTAATTCACCACATTTATTGACTAGGATCTAATTTTGGTAATTCAGTTCATAAATGATTACAATCAAACTTTTCATGGGCCAGCAATATCTCAGAAGAGCTGAAGGATAGTAGGCAACCGTCATAAATATAAATCCGACCGTTAAGTTAAAATTTTTGTATTGAAACTAGCCGTAACAAGTCCTTAATAAGAGTGTAATGACTGTTACCTTCAGCATCCGTAATAAGTAATAAGATTACATGCGTATTTTGTGTAACATGTAAAGGACCCACAATCTCACAGATAATTTTGCCATTTTTAAATTGATTGTTTATACCAAACACATTCACAGAGATATTGCTTAAAACTTCAAATTTATGAATGTCTTTCAGTTTAACAGGAAAATCAATACCCTGAAAGTTTAATAGTGTAGAGTAATGTAGATAGGAGGATACTCTTCGTGGGTTTCCATTTGCTGGAAAAATGGCAGCGTTAACAGCCCAAGCGAAACATTTGTCCATATTATGAATATTCAAAACAGCTTTCTTGTTTTCTATTTGTTTTGGTAACTTAATGTAAGATGATGCAGATAGCGGATTGTACTTGTTGATGTTGACTTCGAGAAAACTAACATGGGTTAGTGCCCATTCTAAGAATAATTAATCGCTATATAAAAATGAAATAAAATTAAACATATTTGTAAACTGAGATGAGTAAAACTTTAGCATGCATACCTGAATCTCGCTACTGAAAAGTCTTTAAATTCATTAAAAAGGTTAAATGAATCTGTTGTGTTACAATTCTGTTTTTGGTATTAAATGATTTTATATCAGATAATTCTTTCTCTTCTATAAATACAGACCAAATAACTCTACATTAATTTTCAAACTGAGGAACGTTTGAATGTATCCTTCAATCATTGAAAAAAAATTCTTCTTCACTTCTTCCAAAAACTGGGAAATAATAATAATAATAATAATCCTTTATTAATCCAAGAGATCATAAAATGATATAGGACAAGTCAACTAGATAGTAATACTAGTAATATACAAAGATACATAGGATGTATTAAAACATTAAAAATTCTTCAACAGAATAAAATGCATTACTTATAAGAAATTTTTTTAGAGTTCACAAAAACCTGTTTAGACTAGACACATTTTTCAATTCGCTACTTAATTTATTATAGAGTACACATCCCATATAATACGGGTTATGTTTAAATAATTCAAGTCTGTGGATCTTGTACTGCAAATTATAACCATGCCGTGTTGGATAGGCATGGTTAGCATTTAAAAGACTGAATGTAGAAAAGTTATTCTTTACAAATTTTAAAGTTTCAAATATATAAAGGCAGGGTAATGTTAAAATCCTTTGTTCAATAAAGGTGGATTTACATGATTCTCTAAAGCTTAAATTAAACATATTACGGATGGCTCTTTTTTTGCAGTATAAATAAACGATTAGCAGAAGGTGAATTTCCCCAAAACATAATGCCATATCTTAGCCTAGATTCAAAATTTGCAAAATAAAATATCTTTACAGGATTTAAATTAGTTATGAGACGTAATCTTTTAAGCGCAAAACAGTTACTTGCACACTTATTGAAAATGTAGGAGACATGATATTTCCAGTCAAGCGCTATATATATATAGATACCTAAAAGTTTAAAAGAATCCATCTGCTGTATTGATTTCCTATTTAACTTTAAAAGTAAACTTGAGGTAAAATGAGCCCGGACAGGATGGAATTGTATAGAGACTGTTTTTTCTTGGTTCATTACTAATGAACAAAATAGTTGTTTATGTTATTTAAAGTAATGTTTAATTTCTCAATGAGAATCTCTATATTTTCGTCACACACAGCAATGGAGATATCATCAGCAAACGCACAAAAAAAGTCTGATATACACTCATCTAAGTCATTAATATAGAGACGGAAAAGTAGTGGCCCTAATACACTACCTTGAGGTACCCCCGTGTTTGTTGATTGAAATTCCGAGCAAGTATCAAAAAAGTTAACATATTGTTTTCTGTTGCTTAAATAAGATTTTAATAAGTCGTTACATTTTCCACGTATCCCGTAATTTTTAAAGTATTTAAAAGAATTTCATGATTTACGCAATCAAATGCCTTAGAGAGATCAATAAATAACGCAACAACTTTTTTACCACTGTCAGTATTTGTGTAGATAAAGTCCAAAAAGGTTACCAGAGCAGACATAGTTGATTTATTTTTCCTAAAGCCATGTTGCTTATCTGAAAAAACTGAATTACTATCTAAAAATTCGGTTATTCTAATTGCAATTAGCTTTTCAAAAATTTTTGAAAAAATTGATAAAATGGCTATTGGACGATAATTACACAGCAGTTTACGATCACCCTTTTTAAATAAGGGAATGATTTTGGCTAACTTTAATAAATCCGGAAAAGTGCCCTCTGAAAAACAATGATTTATAATGTCAGTTAACGGTTTAGCTAATTGACTAGCACATTTTTAAATATATTCCAAACTATTAATTATATTCCAAACTGCTCTAGACTTATTCGAAGAGTTTACTATAATTTTATCAAAGTACATTTTTTTAGCTTGCTGAATAATTTGACTGTAAATCTTTTTGTACTTTTTATAATAATTAATATCAATAAAACCTATTTTTTGCAACCTAAACAGTTCTTTTAGACGAACCGATGACACCTTGATCCCAGCAGTTATCCAATTTTTATTATTATTATCCAGGTTTTTTGTGACAAACCTAAATGATAAATTATAATACTGATTAAGAGTGGTATTAAATTCTATATATTTATTCTCAACTGTTTTCTTGCTTAAAACAATATGCCAAGTCTCATTGTTTAAAAAATCTTTAAATTTCAAAATATTTTTTCCGGGAAAAAGATCTAAAAGTATGGCAGTTATTGTTCTGTGGATCATTCACCTCAAAAACAATTTTTTTGACAAGCGTGGTCCGATAGACCCGTCTCAATAACAGATTTGTCTATCAAACCTTTATTAAAATTTGTTAATACATAATCAATAGCTGTTTTGGAATTATTATGAAAACGTGTGGGCTCTGTGAAAACTGGCTGCATACAATAAGCCTTTACAAGGTCTAACAAATCTATAGTATAATTATTTATACATAAAAAGTTTATATTAAAATCACCACAAATTATTACATAAGCAGGATCGTTTTTACAAAACAAAATAGTTAAAGATTCCTCAAATTTCAACATAAATTCTTTGACATGCGTGTTAGGAGCTCTATAAATGCACATGATATAATAGACAGTTTTGTCTATTGTAACTTTAACAGCTGAACATTCAAAAATTTGTTCAACACTTACATTAACTAAATCAGAGATTTTCACTGCGTTTATTGAATTTTTAGTTAGTATTAATGTCCCACCGTGGATAGATGCTGACCTGGAAAAATAACTTGATATATTGTACCCCGGAATATTTATAGTCAATTTCCTCTGGTAGGATCCAAGTTTCAGAGACACATAAAATATCAATGTTCTCTTGATATAGAAGTAGTTCCACTTCCTCAATTTTATTTTTTATACACTGCAAATTATGGTGAACCACGCAAAGTGTGTTCGTTACAATTAGTTGCTATTCACTTGTAACAGACGCTAATATCCTTTGTTTCACTGCGTTAAGTTTATTTACATAGCTAGGACACTTATTGTCTTTGGCTGAATGATTTACATCATGATTGGTATTAAAGTTTTTGTTCGATTTTATACAATTTGCACATTTTTTTATAGGTGGAAGTGCATAATTTGGGTTCATGACCCTCAGCACAGTGGTAACAAACTGGGAACTTATTACTACAATTTTCAGAAAGATGACCAAAACTGCTGCAGGCGTTACATCGCCTAATATGGAATGAATCAGCAACCTTACATCTTCTCCAATTAACATAAAGGCGTCCCATATTTAATATGGAATTTCGCGTTTTATTATCCACAGCTTCAATTAAATTAATTAAGCCATCGTGATTAATTTTTCTTACAATTTTAAATAAGAAGTTATCTGCGTCTGATGCAATATTATTGGCGGAAATTATATCTTTTACCAGAGACTATATGTAGTCTCTGCTTTTACTAATGTCTGGTTGTCGATTGGTAAATCATTTTCTGTATCATAAATAATTAGTTTAGGTATCACACATTTTGAGGTACTTATGTCACAATTGTCTTGCAAATTAGATGATAAGTTGTTTTTAAGTCTGTTCACAGATTCGGCATTATCACAGTGTATCAAAACACCATCTTTAGTGGACTTTATTCTATTGACAGAAACTGACAAACTTGCCGGGTTTATCGACGATTTGATCATTTTGCATAAGGCTTCAGGATTGTTATCTGAATTTCGTGATTTGATAAATAGAGAATTATTTTAATGTACTCTTTTATTTTTAGCGACCGAACTATAACTTATATTGGTGTTTGTTTGGTTATCATTAGTAAAAACAGCAATGTTTTGTTGGCATATTATAGCAGTATTTATACTAGATACTGGTTTTTGTGGCAAATTTCTTATTTGTGTTATTGCAGTTGCATCTTTTAATAAAGATTCCAATAGTAATTTCTTCTCCTTTTCAAATTTAGCATAAAGTTCACCAAATTTATTGTCTAGCAGATTTTCTAGAGCACGCTGGAGAGGTGACAATAACATATGACTTGCTTCATTGCATACGGCACATAACCATTTCAGACAGTTCTGTGAATTTATGACCTTAACTACACTTTTTTTTAGTTCACTACACTCAATATGAAATAAACCATTGCACGTGACATCACAGGCAATATAATTTTCATCAGTTATTAACTCACTACACTTTTTACACGAGCGAGCAGATTCGTCGTCTTCACTTTCCGCCATCACGGAATATAAATGAATATCGTTGAGACGATTTTTTTGTAGATATACGATAACTCGCAATTCGACTCTTAAATGCACTCTGCAACTTTTCCACCCCATCTTCCAAAATATCAGTCACATTTTAGGGAACTGAATTTCTCAGATAGCCCGTTAATTTATTTTTTCGCTAACTCTTCATAACAAACAGGACAATTAACCATACACTTTTCTAAATTTGTTGGATTCTGTGTACTAGAAGGTCCAGGTATATTTCCTATATCCTCCTTATGTATTTCACTTTGTAAACTATTTAGCTTATTTTTTTTGCAGCATTATATGTGCTTGATAATCTATTGACACAACTTTCTCGGAGATGACGTATTGCACTACTTTTATAAGAAAAACGTTTTTCACACTGAGGCCACTGCATTGCCAGTAATAATAAGTTCTATATTGCACGAAATAACGTTAGGATCAGTGCAATGAATACGCGAAAACTGCTTTCAAGACTTTTTTATATCCTATACCCCCTCCACTACCCCGACCAATCAGATAGACACTTATCTACTAGTAATGTCATCATTTATTAAAATAGAATACCAAGAAATGTGCAGAATCTAATCTCTTTTAATATAATACCTGTAATATGATAATTTTAATCACGGTATAAAATTTGCATCATAATCATTTATTAAAATAGGATACAAGAAAAGTTAATGATCTTGTAATATAATATTTGTAATATAATATTTGTAATATGATAATTTTAATCACCGCATAAAATTTGCATTATAATAATTTATTGAAATAGAATACCAGCTAATATGATGTTTCATGTTTTCATAAAACACATACATGATTAGGAGTGTATTTAAAAGTATACCAAATTAAATCAGCTTCTCCATTACGCTTATTTTGTAAGTTTGCATAAAATATTGTTCTATTTATAAATTTCTCAGAATGAATATGATAAGCAATATAAAAGTATATCAAATTACACCAGTCATTGACTTCATGCTTATTTAGCATATTTGCTCGTGTATAATTACTGAGCAATTTAGTATATCAAATTACAGCGGTGATTGACCTAACATGCTTGTTTAGCATATTGTAAGTTTGTTAGGAGTGGGGTTTAAAAAAAGGTGGGGGTTGTCACAAAACTCTGATTCTTAACTTACTAGTCAATCCATATTATAAATTCTGCCTCTCTTAAAACCCTTAAATAACTATTCAGATTTAAGTTTATATACGTCCAGAAGTGAAGTAAAAATTTCTACATTAGTGATATACGAAAAAAAGTTGCTCTTTATTAAAAAATGTACATCTCTTAAAAACTCCAAATATCCATAAAAATGTTTAATTAATTACGGGATGTCCCATGGTAGAATTTTTTTTTTTGATTTGAAAAAGTTGCTTGTAAAACAGGGCGTTTCTTTCAAGAACTTATAAAAACCTGGAAATTTGTGTATCCCATGACACAAACAACCAGTGTCATCAATAGGAACAATTTTAGTAAGAACAGAAAAAAATTATTTAATAAAATTACTACCGAATCCATACACGGTATTTTTGATGATGATATAAATGTGTTAAATTCATTAAATTATGTCGTTAAATTATTCTGACTTTTAGCAGGACGAATTGCAGTATATGGTTGTACTTTTTCACCTGTCAATGAGTAAAATTTGTGTATATCAAGACGTCTTGCCTCATTTCAACAAGCATGAATTTAACTAACGCAGTACTGATTTGATTCATATGATGCAACGCTCCCCGTCCAATCGCTGGCATAATACAATTAGCTGGTGGTTGTACTTATTGTCCGGTAGCTCAGTTAGCATGGCTTATATTGATCTCAGTTCTCACCAAAATCTAGGCTTGGTGCCGTAAGTACCAAATAAGTCAAAGTTTACTTTAATAGGTAAATGAACGTTAATCCTTGAATTTAGTTTGGGAAGGAAGTAGAATAAGAGATATTATTAAATAAAAAGTAATAAACTGGTAAGATGTACAAAAATTTACATATGCTAAGATGGCACCTTTTAGTTAAAAAAAAATCTAGTTGGGGTTGAAAACCGAAAAATAAACAAAAAAAAAGATCTGACGTTATTAGAAATAAATCAAAGGTAACTGATCTCCTTCTGACCAAATATAAACTTTCACTGGGAACGAGGATCTTACGTAACTTCAAATGGGTCAGTCTTGCGAAGAATCCATTAGCAGTTTAGTTCTGAATGGGTTTCTATTTTGGTAGGTTATAAATAAAAAAATATCTCCAAAATGAGTGAAGGTACAATTAGAAACTTTGGTACATTGGATATCCATTAAGTTTAATACCTACCTAATTATTTATAACATTTTTAAAACATTTAATCATGGTGTCCCAAACGGGGGGGTTCAGTTGTATAAAGTGCTCATTTTTTTGCAAATTATTAGACTCGCCTCTTATTTTTTGTTTTACTCCAAGTAATTTAAATTTTACGAATTCTATGGACTCGGTGGTTATGCATCCAGTTAAATACATGGGTTTTACGAGTTATTCAATGGCATGATATTGTATTCTGTTTTCTGAATGAAAAACTCACAATTATCAACACGCTGTCAGATGTCAGATCTGTTACATTTATGTCTTAAGTTATTAGTTGGTCGGTTAATTAATTAATTATCAAGTGATTTGAATATTTTTCAACATTCTTTTAACACAGTAAGTAATTATAAACATGGATACTTCTTAATAAATAGTTTAAATATAAATATTTCAAGATTTGCCTGTGATAAAGTGTTCAAACATTTTTTTGTCCTCTTACAGATGCGTAAAGGTAAAGACCTGTCTCCTGCTCAAATTGAGCAGATAACAGCCCTTTTGAGGCATTCACAGCACAGCCAAAGGGCAATTGCCAGGTTTTGTGAAGTTTCCCAAGCTTCCGTCCGAAGAATTGCAGAAAAACTGACGACCATGGAGCCTACGGGACCACAGCGGAAAGGACGATGTGGCAGAAAAAAAATTATTACTCCCAGGGGGCAAAGATTTTTGAAAAATTTGGTTTTGGAAAATAGAAGGATGTCCCACAGGGACGTACAAAAATAGTTTGAAGAGTCTGGGTGTACACCGTCCGAAAGGACTATCCGTCGAAATCTGTACGACATTAGTTTCAAGAGTCGAAGACCTGTCAAGAAGCCAAAACTGACGGAAAAATGGTAAAAGCCAGATATCAATGGGCCAATTCTTACAGGCACTTTACTCTGGATGATTGGAAAATGGTAAGTACCCCATGGAGGGAACATATCTTGAAATGTTTTTCCTTGCTAATGCCGTAACGTTTTTACAGGTTTGCTTCAGTGATGAATCCACATTTCAAATTCTCACTGACAAATCACAGTACGTAAAACGAAGACCTGGTGAAAAGTACCACCCTGACTGTGTGATCAAAACTATAAAACATCCAACATCGGTTATGGTATGGTCTGTAACCAGTGAGAAAGGTATGGGACGCCTTTACTTCGTCGAAGGCACCATGAGTCAGGACCAATATAAAAAGATTCTACAGGACCGTATGGTTCCCCAACTGCAGGAATGGTTCCAAGATGGTCCTAAAATATTTATGCAAGATGGTGCACCATGCCATACTGCAAAATTAATAAAAAAATTCCTGGATGGCAACAGAATTCCAGTTTTGCGATGGCCTAGAAACTCTCAGGACATGAATCCCATAGAGAATGTTTGGGAGTGTCTTAGAAGGGAACTGGGGAAGGAAATCATTACAACAAAGGTGAACCTGATAGAGAAAATCATCCATCACTGGAACCACAATGAAAAATTGCAGGAAATCGCTCTTCAATGCATCGAGAGTATGCCTTGAAGAATCGAGGCTTTATTAAAAGCCAAGAGTGGCTTGACAAAATATTAATTTTTGTAAAATTTTTTGTAATTATTTTATGTATATTATATAAATAGATTAACTGATAAGTATATAAATGAAAATGGCTCACTTATTTGGAAAATAACTTGATTTAACATGAAATCTCAAGGTGAGTAATAATTTGGCCAGGGACTGTATATATATATATATATATATATATATATATATATATATATATATATATATATATATATATATATATATATATATATATATATATATATATTTGTTAGTCAATTTAAATATTTTATGTACCTACGGCGAAATATTGCAAAATGATGTGATTGGTAGCAGGTCATGGAAACAAAAGTTTGTTTATGTGATTTTAATAGGAAATGGATTTTTCGAAGATTTCGTAGATGAGGAAGACCCCAAAGATATAATTATATACTATTGTGTACTACCATTGTGCAAACAATTTAACTTTAAGTTTAGTTGATACATTTTCACTCAATTTTACATTATTTAATAACAAATTATACACATTAGGCTTTTCTCCACTGAATGAATTATGCTTACTTAAATAGTAAAATATAAAAATTTTAGATGTTAGAAATCATAACATTGTTTTGTGTGTATTTAGCAGAAATGATGTAATACTCACATCCAGTTTTTATAACTATACCGTGTTTTCATGTTTCCCCACTACATATAGGGACGCAGTCTCGTTTGAACTCGTACATTCAAAGTAGAGGCACAAGAACGTAAAGGAGAGAGCATGGATTGTATACGCTGTGGAAAATTCCAGTCACATTTTGCGACCGATAAGTGCGATAAATGTTCGTTTGTACAAGACAATTTATACTAAACTGAAATTTTATTGCTTGAAAACAGCAAAAAAAATTACAAAAAAAAAACTATTAGAGTTGGGGACCAGATAAATATTATTTACCCACTTCAATGGATTGGAAGAAATGGTACCACTAAATGGATTCATTTCAAAAGCACATAGAGACGTGTCAATCAAAATGTGCATCATGTGGAGCACTTATTGTAATTTTTTTTCTAATGAATTATTTGAAAAAAAAACCTTTGTTTTTTAAGTTTATACCTAAATTTTGTATTTATTGCTTAATAAAATGAAAACGGTTGCAATTAGCCACAGGGAAGTACTTACAAAAAATGTTCGTTTTTCATTTCTACATCACGTCGAAAAATATACATTTCAAAAAAATGAGAAAATTCAATTTAAAAAGTTCTTAATTGAAAAATAATTTTTAGCTACTCTGTACATTTTTAGGAAGTAAAAATGATTAAAAAACATTAATTAGATGTCTCGTAACTAGTATTCACATAGGTTTTTCTTAAAACCCATAATTGTGACTGGTGATTTTTTCAATATGCATCTGCAGATTTCATTACTTCGATAAAAAACCATATCCAAGTGGTTGGGAGATAGTCAATAATAATATAGAAATGAATAGAGTCTAGAAAAATGCTTCAAAAAATGTACTGATATACATAGCATTCCATTAAAAAAGGCACTTGATCCTGTAATTTTGTCTAGGCTCGCCCTGTATATTCGAAAATAATTTCCAGTTATAGCCTTTTTTTTTATCTAATTTACTTGTATTTATTTTTTAATTTCTAGCTATCGTAGAATTCGAGATATCCTAGTCCGACGCACTATTCTCTTTTCATCAACTTGATTTGGTAAGGAGTCGAACTCAGGTTATCTGGGCGAAACAAAATTAGGTGAAACACAAGTTGGAATTCAAACATCAGTTTCCAACTATCAATTTTTACACCAGTGTTACTGTTATTGGTAGGAATTTACCTTACATACGAGTACATTGTAATACAGATTATAAAACTCGAGATATCGAAGTCGGACGCACTATCGAGAAACTTAAGAAAACTAAATAAACAGTGATTGAAAGTAAAAGTTAACGTGAAAAAATCAGTAATAAATAAGTACCTATTGATTAAATTAAATTTTATTGCATAATTTAGTGCATCTAAATCGCATTAATCGGTATTATAATATTAATATTACAAGAGAAGTCTTTGCGATATGTCTCATACATTTGAACAAAAAATCGATGCCATACTAAAAACTATAACACAGACACAAAAAGACATAGCCACTATAAAAACAGAATTTAAAGAACTGAAAGAAGAATACGAATTACTAAAAATTAAAATGGACAAATTGGAAAATAAACGTAACAAGATAGAAAAACAACAAAAATTAAACGATTTAATTTTTTATGGCGTACCCGAAGAATCTCAAGAGACATCAGAAAAACTTGAGGCTAAAATTATAAACATAATAAATAAAATTATAAAAATGGAAAAATGTGACACCTGCCGAAATCTTAAAAACTTATAAATTGGAGAAAAAAAATCCTAGTAAAATAAGACCGGTGATAGTAACATTTTTTAATCTAAAAACAAGAAATAACGTTTATAAAAACTGTAAATCCGTACGCCGCGCCGTAGCGGAAAATTACACAGAAAATATTATAAAAATAAGAAGACAGCTGACGCCATATGTAATTAGAGTAAAAACAGAGGGGAAACAATCATTCATTAAACAAAATAAAACAATAATAGAAAATAAAGAATACACTGCATGAAGTTAGAAATATTTATAGAAATGAATATGTAATAGATGAGGACCAAATAATCTGGCCACGAAGAAGGAAGAGAGACACCCGTTGTGGATGAAGCTGCGTCGAGTTCACACAGCAACTTCAGTGACACTATCACAACCAGAGGAAAAGCAAATCGCAAAGTTATGAACACCAGCAAACCCTAGGATAGGACTGCCCAAATTCAAATAATATAATTAGTTCCATATACACAGAAAATGACTTCATTGTACTGCACCAAAATGTGCAATGTCTAAATAATAAATGTGATGAATTAAATGTTTTTTTCGAAGAATTCTGTATTGAACCATGCTAGAGTTCTTGTAATAATCATACACGTTTTTGATAAAACTCTGCTTGCTTTATTGTTAAAAATACATTCGCTTACTGACATGTATGGCGATTCATGTTCACCCTCTCGAATTGCATAAAAGTTCGGTGGAACGCCAAACAGAAAAGTCAAAAATGAGGCATGCGCAGTATGCACAATTTACGACATTAGTTGGTTTACATGATAGATTTAAACAGCTGACTAAGTACATATCAAATTCTGTACAGAGAACAATCAAAATTAGACATTTTAGCATTTTTAGAGCATTGGCTGCAGTACAATGGGGATATTTCAGATAAATTAAACAATTCTAATACAATTTCGTGCTTTTCAAGAAGCGAATATATACATGGGGGTGTAATAATTTCTGCCAAACACGATTTGAATTTCACTGAGATAGAAAAACTAAACACAAAACCAGTTGAAAAGGACTTTGAAGTTACAACTGCAATTTCTAAAATTATTGTAGTGTGCATATACAGATCACAAAATAGGGATAAGGGTAAGTTTGAATTGTTTTTAAATTTATTTTATTCATTAATTAACGAGATATTCAGTGCATATAAAAATTATAAATTTGTTATCTGTGGAGATTTTAACATACATTTTAATCACCTAAATATACAACGTGAATATTTTATTAATATTTTAAATATGTTTAATTTGCAAATAACTATTTATGACCCTACTCGCATTACCCCACAAAAATTCCTCGACTCTAGATAACATTATAGTAAACTCTAATTTAATATATATTGCTAAAACCATTGAAACTGGCATATGTGATTACAATGCCCAAGTAATTTTTTTAAAAAGTTGTCAACGTTCAGAACAATTCAAGACAATACATTATGCAGAAAGCAGAATATTTTAAAGTAGAATAATTTAAAGAATAACCGAAAGTTTTCTGAAAGAATTAGTAAAATAGACTGGACGTCGCTGTACGGTTTTACTGATATTAATTTGTCATACGAACATTTTTACGAAATATTTAATGATATATTAAGATGTGTTTCCGGTTAGGGAGGTTAAAAGTCAAACGTTGTCGTCAAAATACAGAGGGTGGATAACTAAAGGGATCAAGCCTATAAAAATAAACGTTTTTTTAATATCGATAAAAAAAAACATTACACAAATAATAACAATATTTTAACACATATAAGTAAATATTGTGCAGTTTTAAAAAAGTATTTTACACTGTGAAACAAAAGTATTACAAATCCCTCATAGAAAATTCCGACAATAAAATTCCGACAATAAAATTCGTTTAACATGGAATGTAGTTAATAATTTCATAAAATCTAACAATTCTAAAAATACAGAAAATATGTCAATAGAGATAGAGGGCGTAAACATAACTGATTCTAGGAAAATTGCAAATGCCATTAGAGATTATTTTATTAACACTGTTGAAAATATCATCCCTAAAGTCCCAAGTAAATTAACATACTATGAATATTTCCAAAAATCTGGCTATAACGATAGAATCAATTTTACCTTTTCTTCAGCAACAGAAGATGACATCATTAATATCATAAGAAATTTTAAACAAAAAAAATCAACAGGATATGATGACATACCAATGACTATAATAAAAAGTAATATTCATTTTCTTGTAAAGCCATTAACATACCCTGTTAACTTATCGTTGTTAAACGGAATTTTTCCAAACTGTTTTAAAATATTTATAACTAAGACATTGTATAAAAAAGGGAACAACATATATAGAGGTATATCACTATTATCATCGTTTTCTAAAATTTTGGAATGTATTGTAAAAATCCAAGTAACAGTATATTTAAATAATAATAATATTCTAATTAAATCACAGTTTGGTTTTAGGCAAAATCACAATACATCTGATGCGGCTTTCACTTTGATTAACTATATTAATAAGGCATTAGAAACTAAACACCAACCTCGCGGTACTTCCTGCGACCTATCTAATGCTTTTGACTGCGTTAATCATGAAATATTTTTAGATAAACTGGACTACTACGATATTTAAGATAATGAGAACAATTGGTTTAAAAGTTATTTGACGGACCGTCAAATATGTGTGGAAATTGAGGAAAATTCACATAACCGTTCTAAAAAAATTAGATCCGACTTCTCAAAAGTTAAATGCGGGGTTCCATAAGGATCCATTCTTGGACCAGTTTTATTTTTAATATATATATATATATATATATATATATATATATATATATATATATATATATATATATATATATATATATATATAATATATATATATATATATATATAATGATTTAACAGCTAACTTTCCTGAGACATATTTTCCACTTTTTGCAGACGACACTAGTATAAATTACGAAATTAACTTTTTCAGCTCAAAGTGTAATGGAGAAAGTCTCAGACTGGCATCTGTCAAATTCTCTTTTACTGAACTGTAGTAAAACTTATAATATTATATTCCAACTAAGTATATCGGGAAATTGATGATATCACAATTAAAATAAATAATGATAATATTAATCCAGTCAGAACATAGGCGTTATGGCATGGAAGACAGTCTGTTTTGCCTATTTTCATAGCATTTTACAGTATGGTATTGAATTTTGGGGCAGTGCGACGACATGGCATTCTACTTTTCTTATAAAAAAAAAAATCAGTTCGAGTATTATGTAAGTTAAAACCTACAGATTCATGAAGGACGTTTTTCAAAGAATTAAAAATATTTACAGTTACGAATCTATACATATACAAATTAGCTATCTTAATACACAAAAGAAGAGCGTCCCTGGTGAAAGCTTTTCACATTCATTTTTATCATACCAGAAATCAAGATTATAGGTTCCCTATATATAATTATAACACTACGCGAAAAGGTCTATTATACGCAGGCACCCAAATCTATAATAAATTACCAGAAAACATGAAAATTTTAAATGATAAAAAATTTAAAAAACAGCTGACAGTTTTGCTACTTGATAATTGTTTTTATAATTTAAATGAATTTTTTACAAAAACATTCTAAATATCATTTGTTTACTTTTTCTCTCTCAGTAGAAAATTAAATTACATTATTAATTCATATTGATTCATGCTTATATACAATTTTTGTTAATTTTTATCCTTAGTGAAATATCCGAAAGTGGGCGATTATGAACATTTTGCAACTTTAGTAACCGGTATAGTAAATTATAAATAACATATTTTTACTTTTCACAATTATTTAATCTTAGGTATATACATTAAATAATCTATCTATTGCCTCACCCTGTATATTAACATCATAGCAGAGTTTATAGGATATTGCTACTCCACCACTCAACCAGAACAGACACACACACATTATTCCCTCTAACATTTGCCAGATGCCGCAGCTGAAACTCGAACTCTGGAGAGACAGCGGTTAGCCATGTTTCGCCACACAACAACGTTCTGGCCAACTGTACTACCGTTTCGATATATTAAAAACGCCACTATAGATTCATGCCCTAGCTAGGATTCGAATCCGAGACACATTGGACTCAGCCTAAAATATGATCACTGAGCTACTGAACCAACATTTCTTAGGAATTTTAAAGAATGTTAATTACACCCAGTGTTGCCAGGTCAATTTTATTTTCATCAGTAGGTTGCCATTTAAAAATTCAGTAGATTTCAGTAGCTTGCGATTAACGTGTAATACCGAAAGAAAATACAAAAGCATTCTTTACATATAAAATAAATTTTTGTTCCGATAAACATAACTTACATTCTTACATTACACAACGGAAAAGTAACAGAGTAAACCTCGCAGTAAGTAATAATAATGCATAAAATTTAAAAATGTAAATATACAAAAAGTCTAAAAACAATAATTACATTATCTCATATTTTGAGCTGAATCCTAAATTCCAAACACGTGTACTATAAAGTTTCAAATAACAGAAACGTATACATATGCGAAAAGCTATAATCTGTAGCGATAATAACGAATATGAGAGCAATATTAGTTAGCAAAGTAAGCGTCAATTGCCAGTAGTGCCAATATCATAAACATTTGTGGTCCGGTGAGGACCTCCCATCCCAAATTCAGTCAGCTTTCGGTGCTGCGTGATCCACCGAACAAATAAATTAGGAACGGACCAGCGTGTGTAGCTTTTCAGAAACTAAACATCTAGGATATGTGTACCGGTATATAATATAAAGTGTCGATATTTAAACAATCGAACTCTGCATTGATTTTTATTTAAATAAAAACAAATCACAAACAGAAATCAGTAGATATAATTCTATTTCAGTAATTAAGTTGATTAAAAGCCAAATCAGTAGATTTACTGAAAAATCAGTAGATCTGGCAACACTGATTACATCTAACAATTTTTAAAAATCTGGCGAGTGCGCCAGTGACAGGCCCAGAAGAAACCAGGTCGACTTATACCACCACTTCATGAATAAGAATCATTATGGTACGCTATATTGTTTACTATGTAGAACAATATTGTTGGGTAGTAACTCTAGATCCTTCAATCATTGGAAGAAATAGCAAAGGTATAATATTCATTATTTATAAAACTAAGATACCAAATGAAAGCCACTATATACCCATTTTTTTTGGAAAAATGTATAATAAAGTGTGGTAAAGTGGCATTACGAAATCTTATAATATTGCACCTAAACTTAGAGACAAATTTAACTTTTGACATAATAACTGAAACTGAGAAATAATAATTGAATTGCGAAAAAAGCACTGCATAAACATATTTTTTTTAGTTAGTCATATTTGAACATATTCTTTCAATATTTGAACATATTCTTTCAGAATACGGCAATAAATGATTATATTTTTACTTTTGATAGATAAAGATAACGATGCTTATTTTAATTAATTGCTGTATCGTTTTATTTTGGTCTCCAGAATATGTGGTAACTTTTTCTAAAAACCTGTTAGAAACATCTTAAAATGATTTAGAAATCCTCGAGCACAAACAACTTTTTATTATTTTCTGTATATACCGAGTGACATGGCACAATGGCTCGTCCATATATTTCCTTTATTTTTGATCTTATCGAAATATAAACTACAATTAAAAATATATTTTTCGAGATATCAAACAGACATATGATAACATTTCCGGTTTAACCGGAAATGACCTCAACAACTTTCGATTTTTAAATGGCATACCCTGTATTTTTTACATATTACGTTTTAGAGCAAAATTCTGAGTGTACCACGGAAGTTTTGTGAATTTTTGAGCCGATGTTTAATTTTTCAAGCGTTTCAAGATTTGTATCTAGAATGCCTTGAAATCCTTAAATTCGTTTTACAGGAGGTAAGCTCCAAGGGAAAAATATCAGTTTTTTTTTTTAATTTCATTAGTACCTTTTTATGAAGCCTTTAAAGTTGGACAAATCACTTTTTTTACCAAAAAATGTTTTCAAATGGGAAAGTGGTGGCTCATAGTAACCATTAAATTATACATTTTTTTCTGGGTTGGTTAATACTTATCCATACTATATCTTTGAGATATATTTTTTAATTTTATTTCGTTTATTTTAATACTACTGTACAGGGTGTTACAGGTATGCAGTTTTTAATTTTTTAAGGATTCTACTTCAAAAAACTTAAAAAAAAAATCCTATAAACTGGGAATCCCTCTTAGCTAAGGGCTTCTGAAGAGGCACCCAAAATTAGGATTTTACTTAATATCTCAGGAACCCTTTGAGCTACAGTGATCAGTATTTGCACATGATCTAATATCAATAAAGGTTATTATTTTATGTTATCCATCAAGAGTAAATTTAATCTTGAGTGCGCAAAATGGGAAGGATGGCTTCCTTCTCCCCCCTCCAAACTTTTTTTATGTGTATTTTTTGAGATTGTCATCGGAATATGATTCCTTGGTCAGAAATACACAAGAAAGCTTTTCTTGTTGTAACGCCGTAGGACCAACCGTTTCCGAGAAATATGAACCTAAAGAAACACATGCATTCATGCCAGGAATTCAATGGTGGCCCACCAAAAACGAAACAAGCGTCTTTTTTGCTTGTGTGAAAATTTTTTTCAAAAAAAGCTCGAACTCATCGATTTTATTGTCAAAGGGAACACTTTTATTGGGTATTGTTTCGTGTTACTTCAACCATTCAGCGATGGTAGGACCTACTCCTAAAATTTTAAATGGCAAGGGTGTCAAGTAAAAATTCTCATTACAAGGTATCTTACTTTTTAAATTTGAACTTATATACATAAGCAGAAAACATGCCAGTTTCGTTTTCGGAAGCCACCTTATATAATATGTAATATGTAATACGTAATACGTAATATATAATGCATTATACATAATACATAATACACAATACACAATACACTATACATTATATATTATAAGTTATATATTATACATTATATATAATATATAATGTATAATATATAATGTATAATATATAATAAATTATATGATATAATATTAAAATACAATTAAATATCTAGAAAAAGTGATTGACACGAACGATTTGAATTTTACAAATATTGTTCAAAATGGCCCTCATCACAAAAGATAAATTTTTTTCGTTGCACAATTGTGTTATTCATTACGTTCCTCAACATTTTTGTGTAATGAGGCTATTACATTTTTTCTTATTCTACCCTCGAGATCCTCGATAGTTATAAAGAGGTTTTGTAGACCTATCTTTTGATATAACCTCATAGAAAAAAATGTTATGAGGTTAGATCAGGTGATATCGCAGGCCACCTCATGGAACCGTGGTTTGTAATAAGTTGTGGATCATAGATTTTATTCAAATAATTCATATCGTTGAGGCTATTAGGGGTGCTCTACCTTGCTGGAAATGCAATCGGTATTGTGCTAGATGCTAGACAAATTCCATTTTTTGCCAAATTTCATTTTGTAAAAATCCAAGATACGCTTGTTGTCTCAGCGTACCTTGGATGAATACTGATCTAATGATTCTGCTTCCATAAAGACTCGCTCACAGATTAATCCGAAATCTTTCTTGTAATCTCCTTTGTTTCAATAATCATTGTTTTCATGGAACCAGTAACTCACTTTTGACGGTTGAACATTGCATTATTTGTGAAACGAGATTCATCGAAAAAAATAATGTTATTAATTAACCACCCGCGAAACTCAATTCATCCTATCGAATCTCCTTCGTAAAGATGTTGGTGAGGATTATACTTTAATGAACGATATTTATTTCATGTTTTTTAAAAATTCCTACTGTTTCTTTGTTTGATCCTAGTCCTTCGGCTATTTCTCTAACTGAAGCAAATCAATTGTGGTTAACAGTTCCTAATGCATTAATCTCCATCACTTACGATGAATTCTTATCTATGGGCACATGGCTCTTGCCACATTTTATACTCCAATTTATTCAAATAAAGATGAGCGAAATGGAATATCCCCTTTCGGAAAATCTCTCAGTAAGCATTTGTAGTGCAAGCATAAATCAATATCATATCAGTTTTTTCGTTATTTGTATAGTTCGTGTTAAGCAAACATCAACAACGGATAAAGATTATTTCAATAACAATAAACTGTTTACAAATGTCATCTTATTCTTTGGTTTTGTAATGATACGTCAAAATTGATTTATAAAACAAATTGGTTAAAAAGAAATACCAAATATGAACCATGTTATCGAATTTATTTGTCATACATTATTTATTACTTGCAAATCTTTCATATTCATAAAATATTTACATAGATCCTGTCTAGTGATTTTGTGTATTGCATGTTCGACTCTTTTTTACTAAATCAGTTTTTATTGAAGAGGTAAGTAAAGTCAGTTTTCTGTTATTAAATTGAATGAAATAAAATTAACAACAAATCGTAAAGATATGATGTGGACAATGGATATCAATGAATTCAGTATAATGTATAATTTAATGGTTATCTAGATGAGCCATACTACCTTTTCATTTGAAAAAAATTCCTATTTTGATTAAAAAGTGGTTTGTCCAACTTTGGAGGCTTCGTAAAAAGGTACTAATGAAGTAAAAGTGAAACTGATAATTTTTTTTTGTGAAACATCTCTCGTGGAATGAATTTTGAGATTTCTAAGCACTCTTGATGCAAATCTTAAAATACTTGAAAAAACTGACCATCGGATTCACGAGAATTCACGAAATTCCCATGGTGTATTCAGAATTTTGCTCTGATTCGAAACATGCAAAAATATACAGGGTGTGTCATTTACAAATCGAAAGGTGAGATCATTTTCGGCTAAATCGGAAGTACAATCATACTGCTTGATATGTCCAAAAATCCAAAAATATATTTTTAGCTGTAGTTTGTGTTCAAATTTCATTGTGATAAATTCAAAAATATAGGGGAAAGTTACAAAGTCACTATAAGAATTATATTCTATCGTCCTTAAAACAAATGGCTATCGAGTGATGGCAATCAAGAGGAAAATTGTATACAGGATATATCGTCGAAACCATACACGGATATTAATTAAAATAATTGTATTAAACTGTTTGACAAATCTTCGAGATTATTATTATAAACTATAACCGAAAACAAGACAAAGTGCCAATAAACAACACCTACAATATTATTAGGTTTATCATGTCTGACATAGAAGGTTGTTGTTGTGGAGACAATACATGATGGTTGCAACAACCTCCTATGTCTGACATAGATTGTTGTTATTCTCATTTGATATAGAAGTTTTGTGGTCTAAATCCGTATTTATTCATTATTGTCATATATGGTTTTGCCAGCTGAAACGAGGCTATTTTGCAGATTGTTTGATTCTTAATTCTTAAATCTGTTGAAATTGACATAGGAGGTTGTTGTTTCGCTGTAAATGGTGACATAGAAGGTTGCTATTCTTCACCATCGATATAGATAAAGCATATTTACAATATAAGTGTTTTATGTGGTGAATTTGTGATATTGGAAAGAACCAAACAAATAATGGAATTGACATTATGCCATACTTATAACAAAGGTAATCTCACTTTACCGAAAGTTATTTATCTGACTTTTTTGTAATTCAACGATATTGTTTTAAAGGATTGAATGATTTAAGTACAAGTACAAGTAACTAATTCTGTCTCTGGACCATTTCAGCCATCGGCAGAAGCTACAGATGATAGTCGGAAATCAGGAGCAACAAATTGGTTCATAGGGTGTGAACTCGAAGATATAGTTTTGAAAAAAATACGTAGGTACATTATCTGCTGATCTAAATATGGAGTGAACAATTTTTTTCTGAAAATTGTATTACTGAAAATTAATTAATTTTATGTTTACACCGCATTTACAGATTTATTTTTTAACATTTCTTGATGAATTTCAAATCAATGGGAAGCTTGTTATTTCTAGATTCATTGCTAAATTATTCTCGAAATTGTTGTTAACAAATGCTACAGAAATTGTTTACACAAAGCGTACCGGAAAAGTGCAATGTAAATTTCAGCATCGAGGAATTTATAAAACTATTACTATTCTATGCTGTTGCACTAAAATCCATTAGCATGCATTATGGTATGTTGACTATTTTGTTTTATGTGTATTGTACCAGTATATACGTAAGCATTATTATCTACATAGAAATAAGTTTTGTTCAGAAATTTATATAATACTTCTTTATTTTATTGTGTACAAGCCAAATGTGTGTGCAAAGTTTTTAACTTTTTTATTAATAAAAAAAAAAAAAATTAAAAATAAATTACTATATACAGGGTGGGCAAATTTCGATGTTTGTATAGGGTAACTCGGTAACTGTAAGAGATACAAAAAATGGAAGACACGTTCTCGATCTTCTTTTGAGACTAATTCACTGGCGAAATGAAAAATTTGCTATCGTCTTTTGTTTTCGGGTTATAAACAAAAGTTCAATTTTCTGACTTTTAGACACATGTCAATATCTTGGTTGTTTGTAAAGTTATAAAGAAATAACTTTTACATTCTTCAGGAACTTTTTTCTGTATAATACAGTGGCGTCGAGAAAATTTAAAAAAAAGGTGCAATTTCGAGTTATGGCATAAAGTTGTATTTTTTTAAATGGAAATCATAATTGGCTATGGTTTATTTAAAAAGGAAATTCTTTTCTCTTTCAAACTATATATTACATGTGGGGTCGCTTTTGATGTGTAAGTATTTAATAGCGAAAATAATCTTTTAGTAGATTACTTTTTGCGTTTTTTTTATATTTATTCCAAGTAGGCGTGTGTCATCTATGACAGTGTAAATCCGTTTAACAGTAAATTGCGTATTAATAATTTTGTTTGCGTCATAATTACACCCCATTTAATCGTAAAAGTGAAGATGTCTTACGAAAATTACGAGAAATATGATATTCTAGGATGCTTTATTCAATAATAAGTTATTAATTGTGATATTGCATCCGAAATATATTTCAATCGCTATCCAGAAAAAAGACAACCTAATAAAGCTATTTTTAAGGGGTTAAAAGAATATCTCATTAATTGTGGGTCCTTCAACAAGCCAAGACCAAAAAATTACAACATTGAAGATGCTGAAGGAACTTTTATAACTGTAATTTGAAACATCCCGACCCTGGGCTGCTTCATCGCGGATAAATTTCCTATATGTATTACATTAAACTAAATTATTTCCAAGCATTTATCTCATTAAATTCCAAATTAATCATTAACATAAAAAAGGTTAACTCATTTTCTTATAATTTTGTCAGAAAAACGTATTTATTCGATTACTTTAAAAACTATAGAGTCTAAATTATCCATCTTGTAAAAGAACACACAAATAAATATTTTAAAACATTGACAAAACTGTATAAAATATCAAGGCGTTCGTCAGCCGACAACGTGTAACATAAACAAATCAACGAAAACATGTAGGGTTGTAAGGGATTTTACTAAGAATAAAGCTTACATACTTGAAAAACGAACTCTCTCACGGGAAATCATACAAATACGCGATACGGCGTAGAGTCGTGGTCACGTCTCTGACAGCCCTAGGCAATACGCCTTGATTCTTAGGAATCGGGAAGTAAGAGATTGTCCAGCTCTCTGTGGCATAGTTGTACTTCAGGTCACATTTCTGACAGCCCTAGGCAATACGCCTTGATTCTTCTGAATTGGGAACTGTGGGAGTGATCCTGCCTCCGAGCTATAGCTATTCACCGATCCAGAGAGCCACGCTTCATTAGCGTGTAATAAACACCAACGCCGCTGCCGTCATGGAGACGAGTAACTCAGGGGTTACTCAAGAATCCGGGGGAGTAAATCCCGCGGAACTCTCCGAGTGTACATGAGTTAGGTTAGGTTAGGTTATTATGAGTGGGTTCTTGTGGACCCTCCACTGCGGCCATTAGCAGGCCTATTGTGGTTCACTCCTAATTATATTTCACCCAATAAGTTCAGTCTCTTAATGAAACTGATAACTTTATTGGGTGAGAATGTGTCCATATCCTCTGGCAGAAGTTGCCCTTTGCCAAATAGTGAAAATCAGATCCTCTCCACAGCGGGACAGGTGCATAAGACGTGGTCTGCCTTCTCATCATCCTCCAAGCATAGAGGGCACTCGGCGTTTTCCGCTAGGCCGAGTTTATGCAGATGATAGTTTAGTCGGCAGTGCCCGGTATATAGGCCTGTTAGAGTTTTCAAGTTTATCCTGTTTAACTTTAAAAGTTTCTTAGTTCTTGATTTCAAAGGGTATTTTATAAACGCCTTCGAATGAAATAATCCTGGTAACTCTTGCGAATACTGGAGAGTTTTACTTCCAGCCCAGGTTGAGATAACCATCTTAGCAGGACTTGAAGATATGTCAAGTATCGGTTCTGGTCCGGTGATTCGTGATCCTGCTCCTTCTCTGGCCAAGGAGTCGGCTATTTCGTTACCTTCCATACCAGAGTGGCCGGGTATCCAGAAAAAAAGTCACTTTGTTGTTTTTGGTCAAATGATTTAGAGCCTTCTGACAGTTCCATACCGTTTTGGAGTTGCAGCGGTAGGAGCCAAGAGCTTTTATAGCTGCTTGGCTATCTGAAAAATTTTAATTGATCTGCGTGTAAGATGCATATATTCCAGCCTTCGCACACACAGTTCAATGGCATGAACTTCGGCCTGAAAAAATAGTTGCATTAGTACCTAGGCTTGAGTATATCCTCACCCTTGGTCTGTAGCTTTATACTCCGGCTCCCGTTCCCTCAGGAGTTTTGGAGCAGTCTGTAAACCAGCAACTGTCTGCCCTCAGTAGGTCTGTTTTATTCCGATTCCACTAATCTCTTTCCGGAAAGAGGATGTTGAAGGTCAGCCCGTAGTTGGTCATGGTAGGCATAGTATCTGAGGGCATTCCCAGGAAGCTGTGCCTCTCAATGTCATCCAGCAACCTGTTCTGCTCCATGATACTAGTCTGCAGCATATTAATGGCCGCTTGTGTACATGAGTAGGTAAGGACGGATTTTAATAACTTTTATACCGCGTTGCTATTCTCTACGTAAGCGAGCTCACTAAATTTCATTAAGTTAAACCAATTCATTTTTTACTAATAAAATGGCAGCGTAAATCAAAGTACGACTCTATATGCTGGAGGTTAGCGGTTTTCCTAAGGTTTGCCCGGTGCGGTGGTACCAAATGATTTACAAATAGACCCTTTATAAAACCATATCGCAATACATTTTTCATAAATAATTAATACATCCAATATTAACTAAAATAAGGTCGGGTATCAGTGGTTAAAACATTAGTTCTTTTTTCAGTATTAAGGTTAGGTCAGGTTTAAGAATAAAATGATGTAAATAGAGTCCCGCTGAATCTGCAATGTACGCGTGCCCTGGATGCAATTGACGCCTGCCAACACTTTACGAAACACTACGAGGCAGTTCGTTCAACCTTGATTTAAGCCTTGACAGCGGGGTGTGTTGGACAAGCCTAACAAATAATTGGACAGTTGTACCAACGAATATTAATTGGCAGTGTAATTTGGATTTGGCGTACTGTTATACTGCAGCATCGGGTACTTCATACAAGAGAAGTTTCTCTTGCACCCATATGTAAGGTTTTACATATATGCTACCTACAGAGCGGAAGTTTCCGCCGCATGTAACAAAGTTTTGTTGCATTGCAGGTTCAACGAATTAAATGTAATGTTTTCTTGTAGACAGTTGTCTATGTACAGAAATAAAATCTGTTAAAATGTTATTTGAGTTTCCTTGAATTATTTCTATTTTCAGGTACAAAAGTGAATTCTAAGCAAATTAGTAATAATAAATATACAGTAAAATCTTACTTTTCCTTGTTAAAACATATATCAGTACAGTGCAGATTAAGGTTTGTAATAATAGGGAATTTGCAAATTTTTTTTACTTCATAAAAATGTTCTACAATACTAAAAAATAAGATATGCAAAATATGACGCCTTAATTCCCAATAATAAATTTGTTATAAATTATTAAAGTTCCGCGCGCGAGCGAACCGTTTCAAACAGGTTCAAAAGCGCGGGAGTAGTTGTGACATCACACCATACAATTTACAAACGACGACGGAGATCCCAGCACTCGACCGCTTGATTTCAGATAAATTTTAAGTGTATATGTATACTTAAAATGGAAACAAAAACTCCTTATTTTAAATATTGCATTGTACCGTTGTGTAAGAATACTACAATGAAAGTGCCAGATAAAGTATTTATAATATTCCCAGAAGATAAGATTCGTCGATCAAAATGGCAAAAAGCGTGTAGAAGAAATGAAAAAGACATTTCACAGAGCAGTAGGTAGGTCTCTACATGTGTGTGATCATTTTAATGTAAGTACATTATTAAATACTATATGTCTATCTACTAGTTTTTCGCAGGCGGGCAATAAAATATTCCGAATTCCGAATTATTGAATTTTAATTAGGGTAGGATTAAAGAAAGAATGTGTATACAATGTTAGAAAATAAGATTAGTAGATAGAATATAATTTAGTGATACTAAGTAAAGGTAATTTCCTGGTGCGAAAGTAAAGAGCTATTTATTATTATACTCTTCGCAAATATGATTCCGAAGAGTATATTGCATTTGATCGGGACATTTCTAAAATCGTTAATATCGCTCGCAGAAAAAAAATCATTTCATTCGTCATCGAATTCTGAGCAACTTTCAAAATGTCCGTCTGTACATCTGTCCGTCCGTCTGTCCGTGCGTCACGTTTCTTGTAAGCACGATAACTAAAGAAAGAAAAGTCCGATCGAATTGAAATTTGGGTTATAAGGTAGTGTTAGCTAGAGGAAGAAATCCATTGTTTTTGAAAAAATCAAATAGTAAATAAAAAAGTTATAGGACATTTTATTTAAAAATATGAATCTACAGAGGGTTGCAATTTTCAATGTGCTACTAAAATTGAAGTAATTTTCTATAGACACCAAAATGCTGTAAAATATACTACCACAAATTTCGCCTACGCAGTCGGCATCATCGGGAGATGACAAAAAGTTGAAAATTAAATATATTAGGTATTGTAAGAATGAATCTTAGTTTATACTATAAAATATACTGCCACACGTTTCGCCAATACAGTCAGCACCATCGGGAGAGAAAATTAAATATGTAGTCAATACATTAGGTATTGTAAGAATGAAGTTTATAAGACAAACACAAGATTCTTTTCAAAAAACTGCGAAGAGTATCCTACAGAATGTGCAACAATTATATAAAATTTCAATAACACTACTGTCTGCGAAGAGTAAAATGTTTACCTCTAGTATATATAGTATATTGCAAATACCTTTCCCTTGCCCTTTAATTTATTCTATTCAAATCTTACATTTATCTATTATGTGAATGATAACACGACACAATCACTTATTTCCCTTGCCCCAAAACATAGTACGAAAATACCTACGATAGGTAATTATACATTTGCGCAACATTTCCTTTGCAGCAAATGTCTTCTATAGAGACACTTTACACGTGTGTACAAAAAAAACACGAAAAATATAGAAGTGGCTGTTGTAAAGAATTACCCTAAATTCTTTCAAACATAAGACTAAGTCTGCTAAAAATGCTTAGTTGCGACTAAGCATTTTGTAGTTATTTCATTTTATTCCGTGATCAAGTCATAACTATTTTATGTTTATAAATTATTATTAAAAGCTAAAAAAAAATACATACTTCTCTGCCTTGACCCCGTGGACCCCTCCAAGGGAAAAACTTTCATTATTTTGTATAAAAGATGACACCATAAACATATCCACTTTAGGCAAATTATCAGATTGGCCCTTTGAAAAACCTTGTTCAGTCATTTTAAAATATCTGTACAACTACAATAAGCGGTACTATAAAACACAATTATATATTTATATCAGAACAGTCACTAACAAATCAACCACAGTCTAATAACACCATATTGTACATATGTTTATATAGAATGTCATACTTTGTTAATTTGTTTGTATTATTATTTTTAAGTATTTTATGAATGAATTGATTTTCAGTTTTCTTTTTTCTGTGTATAATATATGTATATATTAATATAAATCTTACTCTGTACCCCATACAAGTTGTAAATAATCTACTTAATTGTGAATAAAGATTTTAAATTGGAATTGGAATTGGTAAACATCTGATTGTGTTGCTTCCCGGCGTGACGACTACCGAATCTTGTATGGTGTGACGTCACAGTCAATAGTAGCTCGTTTCGGGCCACTTCAATTTTATCGCTGTTTAGATCCTTCATACTGATCGCGTGGAATTAGAAATCTTATTTTTTTGTGAAGTACACGTTTTATTACAACGCTACGCTATGTTTTTTAGTATTATTTTTATTTTTAAAATTATAGGCAAGTTCCCTATTGGTAAAAGTAGGTAATCCGATTAAATAAAAGTAAATGTAATAAATGAAGCAAAGTAATATCAAACTATATAAACGTACCTGGGAGGTTACAATAACATAACAAATTTGGGGTCCTACCACTAAACCTAGACGATCACGAAAATGGGCAATAAATTAAGTATTACATGTCGCTTCAAAACAAGGTAATACTTATCAAAAATGGGAATTAAATATACAAGTTAATTAAATAAAAGTATATACTAGGGTGGGATAAGGTGTCACACTGGTGCCGCAGTGACCAGAATATAAGTGAGAGGGGGTTGGGATGTTATACTGGTGCCGTGATCAGGATAACATAAACTAAATACGCGGACTGGGAGTGGGCCGTTACAAATTGGAATGGCGGTTGCAAATCCTTCAATTTCAAGTCGTCAAATTGAAGCTGATTCTGGGATTTCAAGACGTCGAACTTTGTGTATTTTGAACACACAAATTCAGGCCTTATACAATAAGGAAACAACATCATCTGCAACCAACTGATTTTCAGCAACGATTGGAGTTTGCATATGGTATCGTCAAAAAAGTCAACAAGATCCATTCTTCTCTAGAAATGTAGTTTGGACAGATCAAGCCTATATTAGCAGTGCAGGAATTTTCAAAGGTATAACGAGCACTATTAGTCTGATATGGACCCTCACCGTACCGTTGAGGACGCTTTGGTTTTAGTGTTTGGTGTGGTCTACGTGGCAATCGTGTTTTAACATATCACATATATCAAGAACATCTTAATGGCTAACTGTGTTACGAAATCTTAAGCCAGAAAATTATTGAGGAATTTATGGACAATCTACCCTTAATTGAGGCAAGAAATCAGTTCTTCCAACAAGATGGTGCACCACCTTATAATATCAGGACAGTTTCAGAATTATTAAATACCAGTTTTAGAAATAACTGGATGGGAAGGAACGAACCAGTGAGGTGGCCACTACGATCATCAACGCCACTGATTTTTTTTTCTTTTTGGCCACATTAAATACAAATTATAAAAAAAAAGTACCGACATAAATGAACTCAGACAAAATTTTATAGAAATGTTTGTGATTGGAGAAATTGTAATGTGAATAATTCCCATTGGATTAAATAGTAAATCTGCGTGTTGATTAATCTACTCCCTACGTTTTAAAACTAGATTTAGGCTTAAGTCTAATTTTATAATGAAAAGGATGAACCATTAAAAAATACGTTATTATGTAGTAAAACTTCTTCAACACACTCTTTATGTAGGAAGATATTTTTAAAATCTCTGCCTCATGAAAATGTATAATTCATGCCTATTATTTTTTGTTCATTTTAACCCTTTCGCTATGGGTCCATTAAAATGGACACAATTTACTTCATCCAGTTGCTCTAAATAAATTTGATATTTTGTATATTTGAGAGTTCAAGAAATTTTCCTGTAGCACCAGCTTGTAGGTGGTTTTGAAGTTATCAGTTTCATGTAAAGTGAAATGGCTGCCAACAGAAAGGTGAGTAAAATTATAAATTTTTATACATTTTGAGTAGCTAATTTGAACTAATTTGTTTGGAATACCATAGTGTAATGTTATCTTGAGAAAATACTGTAAATTGTTTAAGTTTGTTATCAAATACAATCACAAATACAATATATGTCACGTTGTCCATTTCGATGGACAATAAGTGGAGTAAATTACAAATGTCCGTCATTTTTACATGCTTTCATCATAATGGACAGCTAACTGACTTATTGCATTTTTTTCAGATTTTTATAACCTTCACGATGAGATGGTCGTAAATTTGCTGCTGGAATCTTTGGAGGATGATGAATGTCCAATTGGCAAATCAGCTATATAGTTCTTGAGATCAGAGGATCTAAATTACTAATAAGAGAAAAGCTCTAGAAACGCGTCCACTTTCAGAGATACAGTGGGATATGATAAACATCTATTTGAAATTGATACATATGAAAAAAGAAACTACTCGTTGTAAGATTGGTCGTGTAACGGGGAAATTCATATCTACTGTGAAAAATGTGCAGTAAATTTTCTATTTCGTATAAAATAAAAACTGACTAAAATTTTATCCGCCACCGCTATAAGAGTTTTTGATATTTATATCATTTGAGAACATTTATTTTATTCACAAAAGTTGTTTCTACAATAAAGTAATTAGCATTTACTATGTAGGCTATATTATTGGTGAATGTATGTTTATTATTTGTTAATTAAAAAAATTACTATAAACAAAAAATGTATTTTATAATTGCTTTGAATTATACTACAAGCTATTATGTAATGACAAAAATTTTATAAAATACGTGATATTAATAATGGAAAATTAAATTATCAATATAAATACCTAACCTATCTTCAAATTATGATTCAAATCGTAACTTCGACTCGATTCGGTTCCATGCAAATCGATTCGATTCGATCCGGCTCCTTGAAAATCAATTCGTGATCGATTCGATTTATGATAAACGATTCGTTTAATCGATCAAATTCGATATTTTTTTGCGAATAGAAAATCGATTCAGTATTTTCCGAATCGCACAGGCCTAACAACTACGTTTAACAAAATCATTAACAATATTTTAATACCAATATCCAAAAACTTTTTGAAATGACATGACGTATGGTATTTTCGTAATCAGAAAAATGAGGAAAATCAAATTATTTTAAAACATTAAAAAAACAAAGATGTCATATTTCTTAAACGCGATGCGCAATTGTTTTTTTATTCAAAAGTTGCAAAAAAAATAAGCTAGGAAAGTCTTTACATCTTTTTTATAACTTCAAAAATAACCAAATTATTCCAAAAAAAGGACATTTTCACGTAATGACCCTGTACCTATTATTTTCCTTTTAAAAACTTTTTTACTTAAAATATCAACCTGCTATGTTCAAAAATTTTCAAATTCTTGTTGACCATCTATGTAAATTTTTAGGGAAAAAAATGATAAACTCAAATTCAAATATTCGTTATGTTACTATAATAGTACAGAATATCACTTTGCAGAGTGGAATGAAAAATAATAACGCTGAAAATTTTTTTGCTAATTATTATTTACTAACTTTTACAAAACTTTTCACAGATAAGTATAATATATAGCTTTTTAAACAATTTTTTCCCGGCTATTTGCCAAAACGCTGAAACTTGGATTACAAAAAAGATAATATAATTATAATTATAATAATAATTATTTTTCATTCCACACTATATTTTAAACTTTTACCAAGAAGAGGATACCTAATTTGTTTTTTGAGATTTTACTCTACCATGAAAGAAAATATTAAACATGATATTCAACACATAATTGCCTTCCTCCTTAAAAGTACCTCTTTTTTGACAAAGGAGTTTGCTGCAAAATTAGACATAGGAGGTTGCCATTCTTCACCATACATGTATAGGATTATATTATCTCTTGATAACAAATGCCATTGCGTGGTGAGAGTCAAAGAGAAAATTTTATACAGAAAATTTTATCAGAAAAAATATACAGGATGTTAACTAAAACAACAAATATGGGATCGGTTACGGTGAATTCAGAAATGTTGTTAGACTATTATATATTACAGAAAATGAATTCTCGTGTTTTTTAAATCCTAAAATTTTCCAATTTTTATGTTCAAAAATAAAGGTGAGAACGTGTATCTGGTATTGTTGGTCACTTGATAGACATACATTGTGTCCGTAAAGTATGGAATAAATTCATTATTTCCTAAACCAAAAATATTAAGAAAAGATCCTCGGACAGGTCGATTTTTAATTTCAATTATTTTATGGATATGACGCCTTCAATGTTTCCGTTATGACGCCATCGATATTTTTTAAATAGAACACCCTGTATATAGATTTTTGGAATCAGAATCAAAGGCTGATTCCAAAAATGTATCATACTTAGGGTCTAAAATTGATAAGTTGAAAGATACGGCCATTTTGAATACCAGAATTTACTAATTTTTTATGTTTTGCTTGAACAAATAATAGTCACTAGAACTAACAGTTGAATAATAATAAAAACAATTTATAGTAAATGTTTGAACTGTATTCCTTGTTGTAGCTGACAGTACCCCAAACGATGAATAAAGTGTTGCTAAACCTTGTTTATACTTTCCTGTTAAATGTTGTTTATATGTTTTAATTCTCTTTTTTAATTCAACATCATTAATTCAACAATGTTTCCGGTTTGGTATTATAAAGTAATGGATTGAGACCCAGTGACCTTAGTGGCCATTCGATGGGTCCACGTCTACCAATCCACCTGTTCAGAAATATTTGATCAAGATATCTTCGAATGTCTGCTGCATAATGGAGAGGCGCACAATACTGTTGATACTACAGGCTTTCGTCAACATTTTCAGGATTATTTCTACTGGGGAATAAATTTAATAATGTTGGGATGGGACAGCCCATTAAAAATTGGATATTTACCGGCCCGTTTACAGTTTCATCGAAAAAATAGGGTCCAATGATTCTATTTCTTACAATTCCCACCCACACATTTACCTTTTGTGGATACTGTATGTGCTGCTGCCGCATCCATCGAGGGTTTTCCCTTGCCCAGTATCTACAATTCTGACGATTCCCTTCACCATTTGATTTAAAAGTGATTCATCGGAGAAAATAATATTTTTTATCAGAAGAGGATCACCATTGTACACATTCATCACTGTTTCACAAAATTGTATCCTTCGATACCATCATCACTTAGTTTCTGCACAAGCTGAATCTTAAAGGAATGCCATTTTTCTAATTTTAATACTGTATGTACTGACGTTTTAGTAACATCATAATCGCGACTAACCTGACGAACGCTGGTATATGGATTTTCCTCAACAGCCAGTAAAATATTTAATTTTGTATCCTCGTCAACATCTGGGCGACCTGTTTTGGGTAAATCTTCCACCGTACGATGCGTTGAGTTCGCATCTTATCACCGTACACAATCATCGTAAGAATTTCAATTCTCGGCTTTACAGATACACTCATGTTATAAATTAAAGTAAATCGACAATAATTATTAAGAAACCTTTACTGGGGTAAAGCATAATTAAGTGATTCTCTGTCAAAGACGATAATGATAAAGCAAAAAAACAAACAAAAACTAGACTTCTTCAAAAATCAATGAATACCGTAACGTGTTTATTTTACTTTTCTTACTTGTTTTTTTTTTTAATGGCTGTATCTTCCAACTTATCAATTTTAAACCCTAAGTGTGAATACATATTTGGAATCAGCTGTTGAAGCAGAATCCAAAAAAATATATAGGGTGTTCCATTTACAAAAATATCGATGACGTCATAAGGGACATGTTGATGACGTCATAGCATGAAATAAAGGATAAGGTGCGCAATTGATATTAAAACTCGACGTGTTTGAGGATTGTTTCTAAATATTTTTGGTTTAAGAAATAATGAATTTATTCCATACTTTACGGACACACTGTATACAGTGTGTTTTAATTCAGTATTTTTACATTTGGATGAATCAGTCATCATATCCAAACAATTAAAAAAGTGAATACAGCTTTGTATATATATATGTTTTTAGGATAAAATATTTCCACACAGTTTCCAGTTTAAGAAAATTATTTCAATACTTTATAGGCGCTATTCAATATTAACATCACATTTTTTTCCTGCTTTAAAAATATTACTTTTTTTTACCAAATTTGGATTGAGCATTTAATTTCGCCGAAAACAAGTCTGTTCTTTGTCTGCAAAAAAATAGTTAAAGACATTACAGGTATGTGTACAAATTTTTTATACGAAATTCCACAGAAATTTAATTAGTAGTAAGTAATTTTAATGTTGTCAAAAAAAATTCGACGGAGCTGTAACTACTAAACAAAGTATTTCTTAACTTTTGTTAAGTTTATATGAACTTTTTAATTGGCTTTTTGTATTGACGTGCCGATTAATTCCTTCGAATTTGTAAAGACTGAAACGAATCGACTCTACTGTTTACTTAATTATAGCTCTGAACTTCTGAACATATTTTTGATATAGTTTTAATAGACATAAAGTTAAAATTATTTCGTAATGTTAAGCATGCCTTATTTACAAATTAATAATAAGATATAATTAAATAAATAAGAAGTATATATGGCCAAGCGATTTACCTTTCACGCCAACGACTTTCCTACACACACGCGCCATCATATATATATTTTTTATTTATTATGTGAATGCAAAATAATTTGATATAAATAAATAATATTAGAATTGAATTTTCACTACAGATGGCGCTTATAGCGATTAAATATAATATATTTGAACAGCTCCTGAACAACGTCGAGGTGCCACCTTACTACACATGGCCAGTTTTATTTTCGCCACGAGTCGCGCCTTTTCTCCGACGATGACCACATGTAGTTAGTTTATATTTATAATTTTTAAAACAATTTTCTCTTTTTAATTGTGATGAATTTTGAAAGTGTGTAAATAAGTGAAATATACAGTATACATTTGGTTTTGACACTTGGATATTATATTTAACATTTAAGTACCCACAAGTAAGTTTGCTTATAAACTAAATGATGCTGTACATTTTTGTTTTGGCTTTATCAATAAAAATATAAGCGATATTTCTTAATTTATAAATTATACACTATTGTTTACTAATTTAGTGTTACTATTTTTGATTGCAGTTTACTATTTAACAGGAGGTTTGAAAAATATGTAAAAGTCAAACCAAGAATTGCATTCCATGATATACTTGAAAAAAAATTTTAATATTTACAGAAATGTCCAATTTCTTAATGTATAAAGTTATAGTATCGTTCTTATTACAGGAGTAAAAAAATTTCTTGAGCTGTTTTATTGAATCGAACTGTTGCTGACGTTTCGATAAATCAATCAAGAATCTTACTTAAAAATAATTAAGTAGATGGAAATAAATGTTTACCTTAGTTTAACAAAAGAAATTAAAATTGAATCTACAGAATTTGAAAACCATTTCAACACATAAATATAAACAAACACATAAACAATCGGCATCTAACCAGATACTGTAAAGCTTGGGCCACATTGGAATCGGCTCGGATGGAAAAGAAAATTGTCGAAGGAATAGAACAAATAGTTTAAATGTATAAACCCACACTTGATCGGTCGGCACCGGAAGGCAGGCGGATAGTCGTTTTGGAATCCTCTAGGAGTATTCCATCTAAATTTTCCGACGGAATGCAAATTGGTCTACATATAAACGAAATTGACTGAATAGAACATTAAACTATTTAAACTAGAACATTTTTTTCTATGCTCTTCCACGAGAGAATGCCATCGGCATCCGTTCCGAAGTCGGTTCTGCCCGGATCAGTGTGACCCAAGCACTGCAGATTAAAATATTTTTCAATATGACTTTTTTATTAACAGCTAAATGTTTTTATATTGTGCAGTTTTTTCACATTTTCTCTCGTGTTTTACTGTACTGTCTGTCCAGGGAAACTTTTTTCCCAGGAAAGAATGTATCCTCGGCATTCCATTCACAATGAAGCGTAAATGAGATAAATGATTTAGTGTATGGCAAATTTTTGTGATCATTTGCATCCACACTTACTAGTTGGGAGATATCTCAGAGAGAGATGTATACTATGTTCCTAGTATATAGTTTCGCAGAAAGCTGGCGGCCTATCGGCAGTGCCTACGGTGTCGCGGGGGCCTTTTTTCCCCGGCTGGACAGTACTATTCCCAAGTAACATTTTCAGTCTTATAAGAAACGTAACGACGTCGTCACGACCTTAAATAGGATCTGATATTTAGACGTGACGGCCTTGTTACAACTCTTTTACGACCAAATTTGGACGGTTGGGAAAGGGTTGTCATGACTTTTCATATAATTTTCATGTGACTTAATTGGATATGACCTTTATAGGACTATTAGGTGACGTCCTAGGAACTGAATGTGATATTGTCAAATAGAGGTCCTTATAAAGTTATTATACGGTTGTCACAATCTTTGATATGACTTCGATACGACCTATGATCTGATATTTGTTCAAACACGACAAAATAACGTAACGAATCAGTATGTATTGTATCTATACGTATGTCTTGTATTCATCTGTTTATAGTAGGGATAAATAAAACGACAATAATCAAACTGTAATTATGAAACTAAGTACCTAGGTGGTGTTATTATACGAAAATGTTAGATGTTTTAATCGATTTCTAGCTATGTTATGATGCCAAAACTGCTGAGAAAAAGAAAATAATTGTCGGCTATAATTTTAACTCACATTTATCTGAAAACTGGTTAGTTGTGAGGATGAACTAATCTTTAAACTTTGTAAGAGATGTTCATTCTCGTACTTTTATTTATAAACTAACATTGACAGCAAAAGATTGGTAAATTTTTATTAATGATTCATGAATAGTACCTAGGTCATATTGAACCTCTGTTACGACTATACCCCTTTTTGGAGCGTCATATTTCTGTTCATGGGTCGTGTCGAAATTGTTTTCAAGATTAATATAACCTCTGTTACTGCTATCAATTTTTGGATGCCATATTTCCATTTATGGGTCGTATGGAGGTCGTATTCAAAATCAATATAACCTCTTTTACAATTTCCTACAATTTAAGGTACTATTTTGTTTCAAAATCCTATTGAGGTCTTATCACGTTATTTAATGACCTTTGTACAACTATCTCTCTACAAGGTCATAATAAAATTATATTATTTTTTAACGACCCTTATACAACTATATTCCTTTAATCATGTTAAGGGTTGTATTGTAGATTACAATGACCTCTTTACGGCCTCGTAATGACCGCCTCAAGACCATCCACTTTTAGCATCTAATTAGTCATCTTATGCGTACAATATGACCTTCATACGACAAGGAGTTTCGATAGTCGTGGGTATAACCTTATAACGACCCTTAGACGACCTACAGTCATAAAAATTATTTTTACGACCATTACATGACTAATTGGGCATAAAAGCAAAACATTATAACTCAATCTGGGTTCTACGGTTGTAGTTTGGCACTTGGTGGCGCAGAGTGAGAAGAAATATCGCCGGTGTGAGACAGAGAAGAACTAAATCGCTTTTCGTTGAAAGGGCGGGGTATAAACCACTGCGCATCCAAACTCAAGTGCCAAGCTAGGATCGTAGACTAGTATATGTCCTAAAATAATAATATAGAAAAAAACTGCAAATTAATTTACATAATAATAAAAATGATGTCGAGCCTTAATTTTAATTCATTTCGTTTAAACTAAGGTAAGAATTTATGTTCATCCACTTAATTACTTTTAAGTAAGGTTCTTAATTGTAGCCTTGAGGATGACATAAATTTTTATCGATACGTCAGCAACAGTTTAATTTACTAAAACAGTGTAACGTTCGAAATCTCAAGAATTTGTTTGCCCTTGTAAATTTCTTAATTACATGTCATTAATTTGTGATGCTATTGAACTTTTAAAGTTTTGTCACAAAATTCTTTCTTATTGTTCAAGAATTTTTCATATTCTTTATGGTTCATGTTCTAATTTAATATTTACTATGCTATTTGTTTATTTAGAGGATCGCAGAAGTAGGGCGCGAAAATTAATTTAGTTAATTCGCTTACTTTTCTAATTTATAAATAAGTTATCTTTATAGTCCTATAATAAATTATATACAGGGTATTTCAGATTCAGTGTTATGGGAGCCATAGCACACTTAGCCGAATTCAAAACATCTCCAAACTTACTCTTGTAACCGTTTTTTTCAGTAATGTTAACCGTTTTATAGAGTTATACAGGGTATTTCAATGAAGTCATGACAAACTTTTAAGTAGTAAGAAAAAGAAAAAAGAAGAATGAGAATAACATTTTTTCCTAAAATGCTTTCTAAGCGCTTTACAATGTTTTGAAAGTATAACATTAAACTCCTTTTATAATTTGTATAAATTTGTTTTTCCAATACCGTTGTGATTTTTAATAACATGACAATAAATTTTTATTTTTTTCTGAATTACCGGATTTTTAATTTATTTAAAAAGCTTGTTTATGTTATACTTTCAAAGCATCGTAGAGCGCTTCGGAAACATTTTAGGAAAATAATTTATTCTCGCTATTTTGTTCTTTTTGTCGTGACATCATTGAAAACCCTGTATAATCCATTCAAATTTGAATTCCAGAAGAGAGGGTAGTTGAATTTAAAATCAGACACACTATGTATATACACATGTATAGTGTGTCCCAAGACAGATGTAATAAGATGTGTTCTGGAGAAAGAAAATCGAATTGCGGTGCATATTGACTCATATCCTACTTAGATTGAAACTTTTTTTAAATATATTATCCAATTTTTAAAATCAATTATAACACAGAATGAAAGATAGCCACACAAGTGTGAGAAACACGCTTCCCGAACGTGTTACAAAAACCATTTTTTTCTGCTGGCAAATAAGATGATATAAATGAGACAAATAAGGCGAATGAAGCAAATGACAACTGATATAAACGAGAAAAATGAGACAAACGAAGACGAAATAAAACAAACTATTAAGATAAATTAGATAAATGAGTCAAATGAGACAAATTAAACACATGAGACAAATAAGATGAATGAGAGAGATAAGATAAATGAAACAATCTAGATAAATGAGACGGAATAAATGAGACATGCGATAAATACGACAAATGAGAAACGAGACGAATGAGGTGAATTAGGCATATGAGGCAATTGAGACAAATGATATAAAAGAGACAAATGAGACAAACGAAGACGAAATAAAACAAAACAGATTAATTTATTTTTCATTCATTTCAAATTGGATATGATAAATATTGTCGAGACCGACTTAATTTTTTTTAATTTAATGAGACGCACCTGGTGCACCAATTTCACTGATATTCAGTAGGGATCATCCGTGGACATCACAGTTCAGATTTCCACGTAGAGACGTGTTTGAGATACTGCGATCACAACAACTGACCTGCGACACACAGACGGCATGCCAATTCGGATAAATTCTCAAAAGTTCGTTTTCATCATAATCTGGAATTTGGTTTTTCTCACGACGCTAATACTTTATCAGTATAGATAGATGAGAAAGTAAAATGTTAAAATGGTATTATGTTTTAAAAATGTGTAAATATCATGAAAACGGTTTGATTAAATATGACAATGCTCTGTTAATCGAAAGGAAATTGAATTCTACTCCATAAAAAATAAAAATATACAGGAAGCGTCGTGTAAAAAAACTTGAAAAAATTGAATTTTGATAAAATTGATACCGAAAATCGGATGCCCTGTAAAGAAACATAAAAATTTAATAACTGATTAGAGTTATTCTTATTTTTTCAAAATCGATACATTTATCATAATTTTTGAAAAAATTTAAAAATCTCAAAATTAATAAGAGAAAGTTGGCTTATTCCCATATTACTGAAAATGAACTTTTGTGAGGAATCTAAATTTATAATAAAAAATATACCATTCCGTATGAAATAAGGAAGTTGAGGTGTATGCACTGTAAAAATTGAGCACCCTGTATAATTGAAAATAGTTTTAAATTGTTCAGCGGTAAAATGTACTTATTGTGTAGTATTTTCAGATTTCTAACTTCATTGGTAAATAACCATATTATTTTCAGGCAACATAGAACATGTTATCATGTCAAAATTAGCACATACAACCTAATTTGGACATAGCACCTTTTGCCATGAAACCACCGACAAATTAAATTGTCTAACATTCTTATCGCATGTTTACAAATACTAATTGATTTAAAAAGATATTATTTAACATAAAGCACATATCTGAATGCTAAAGTATCAAATCGAATGAGAAAGAATTAAATAAATACAGAGTAAACTTCATAATTTAAAAATAATGTTTTATGTAATTTTAACAGTTTTGTATTAACTGAAGAAATATATGTTTGAAAAGATATAGAAATATTTTCAAATTAAAGGAAAATGAGGCTTTTCTAATTAAACGCTTTTTCTGCTAGGAACCTTTTCCGTAATTTAAAGCATTTTGCTTTATTTTAAGAGTGAGTTTTCTTTGTGTTATATGATATATTTACGAGTATATTTATATATTATATTCAAACATTGTCCCCATTCTAGCCTTTGGAAAAACGTTCAAACATCATCATATTGCACACTTTTTCGACGCTTTTTGTCCGGTAAATTCAAGCAAAAAATAATTACAGAGTAAGTAAACCACTAACCAGTTCGGTTCAAATGATATATTTTTAAAGCATAATAAGGCAGTCTACAGTTTTGTTTATTTTAAAAGATCTAATTTGGATTATCATTTATAAATTTAAATTTAATTTTAACCTATCAAAAACAAGTGATTGTTCGTAATATTTGGAAATATTCTCTGAAAACGCCACATGATACATATTAATTTGACGGTTTATTAAATAGTAAAAATAAACAGTCTATAATCTTTTGAACTCTCGACTGGATCGAAATTAACTGATACTACTAGCGTTATTCTAATTAGAATAAACCAACATTACACGCAAAAATAACAAATGCATCAATTTGATGACATTCTTTAAACTATTATTAGCTCTTGTGTTCTATTTTGTATTCATAACGGACAAGAATAATCTCAGCTAAATAGATATTTTTAAAAATAATAAAAATTTTGAACAAAAAGCAATGCACAAAAAAATATCGAAAATCCTTATTGAAAATAAATGCGATCAAGTCTATGTAACTAAACGCTTTTGCTTTTATATAGAGATGTCTATATCTTATATGAAATTATACAGTTTTGATTTTTTTTACCATAATATATGTTATTAATAGACATGTAATATGTATTAATAGCATCTTAATATATTTTTATCCTTCCTTACCAAACTATTAATATGATAATGCTGCTTTTTATAATATGTAGATTATGTTAGTTATGATATGAAATTGGCATTTATTTTAGTGAAATCATAACAAAATTAATTCCAAAAAACAAATATTTAAAAATATAGGCATAGTTTATTCAAACTTATTTGAAACATAAAAAACATCGGCTTTTTTGACAGTGGTAAAAGGATCAGGCTCGTCCTACTGGCGCTGTCACAGCTGACACCGCTTAAGTTTGATGCGACCGCGACGTCGAGTCGGCCTCATCAAATGAGTTGCCGCTCAAAGTCTCTAATAAGGGTTCAGCCAGACTGGCGAGCGATTTGTCGCGAGCGAAAAATCGTGAACGATATAGCGACAAAAAATATTTCAAACACATTACAGCAAATTAAAGCATCCATACTGACAAAACCTTATAAACTAGGAGTCCATAATAATAAAAAATAAATGACAGCAAAATAGATAATTTTTAGTATGCATGTTAGGGGTAAAAAGTTAAATATGAAAAAAATATTGCCAGTTCATTAACTCTTAACAAGCTGTTAATTTTTTAAAGACCCAATTAAGTTATAGCAAAATAACAGGCAATTTGAATTATGAGTCATGGGTATATATAGGTAAACCATTTTGAGTATTTCAATAAAGAAATGTCACTTATCAAACATAATAGTTGTCATTTTCATAGTTCACTTTAGTAATGTTAACTTTTCCATATTTACAGTAACTAGTTTAACTAAGATATTCGACGTTAGCATTTTAACAAAAATGAGTCATAACCAAACAACTTTTATTTAAAACTTTTTCTATAGGCAATAATAACGATGATAAGGGGTGGGTAATTTATAATGAATAACCCTGTACTTAATTTTCATCTTTACGTTTAGTACCTTCTAGATAATGTTTTCGACTATTTTTGAAATTATGTTTTTATAATTTGATTCCTAATATTTTATTAAACTTTTTCATGGTATACAGTCTGTTTTTTAAGTCTATGTCATAACTTCAGGAGGTTGTTCCTCGGATCTTTTTTAGGCACAAAAGTCTTAATAAACTTAGGGTCTAAAACCACTTGCTTCCGAGATACAGATTGTTGAATTTTCTGAGAAATATCAAATATTTCAAATGTTTGATATAGATTGTTCAAATTTGGGCCAGTTATTTAACTAATTAATGGTACTAATCTATTGAATTTGTGTACAAATATGACAACCAGGAGAGGATATGCTGCACAGACGGGGGAATACGGGGATTTTAAATTTGCGAAAATTATCACTTTTATCGAAATATCTCAGATGGTATTTGATGCAGATTAGTCAAACTTGAGTCACTGATTTACGCAGTAGTTGCTGATAATCTATTAAATTGGTGTGGAAATAACACATACACCGGCGGCGATAACTGGAAATCCAGAATCCCTACGTTAATGAGTTTAATGGATTTTCTATCAATGCATTGAATTGACAATTGGGGTTCTTAAAATAAAATAAGTGACAAATAATTTAAATCGAAGAAAATAACACCATAAACAACATAGAAATCAGACAACCCTCGAAATTCAAAACTGTCTAGAAAGGGATTATACTTAGAAGCGTGGATATAAAACAATTCCCACCGATATAGATAATGCCGGTGATGGAATTATAACCCGCACCTACGGTAAAAAGATTTCTAGTCACACTTGCCATCTACACCACCGAGCCGGTATGCAAGAGAAATGGCAGAGAACTATTTTTTTTAGAAATGAATTTAAGAATTAAATGTTTTGATTGAGTTTCCAAAAAATTCGTTGGCGTAGAAAATCTGGATTTTTTAATGGCAATGCTTCTCACCATCTCCGCCACTGATTGTCATATTTGTATAAAAATGTAATGAATTATTTACTTTTAATTAGTTAAATCACTAGCTTAAATTTGATCAATCTAAGTCAAACATATTCTGAGATATTTGAGTAAATGTGTCTGTATTTTGTAAATCGGTGGCTTTCTACCCTAAAGGCTTTTGCAGGGTTGGAGTAGGGATGTAAAATGATGGTCAATTATTTTTTGTGACTTGTGAAAGTTAAGTAAATGTCATTTATTGTCATTTATAGTCATTATTTTCATTCTTGTTTTTGTGTATAATTTTTAATTTAGCTATACCTGGTGTTCTAAAATTTCTGGAAAGTTGTCATAAATTTTACAATTATGTATATAGTTGTAAAATTTCCGAAACTTCAGGTAATTTATAGAAACTTTCCGAAAATTTTACAACACTAGGTACAGCTAAACGGGACAAATGATTTGGATATTGTAACAGCCCAACCCCCCTCGTATATTTTATTACTTAATTTCTATTTTATTTCTAAGTCTCACCTGTCGTGAAGCGACAGGTAATACTGATTTAATTAATTGGCCTTTTTTCGTGATCGTCTAGTTTTAGTGGTAGGACCCTAAATTTGTTGTGTTATTGTAACCTCACAGGTACGTTTATAAAGTTTGGTATTACTTTGTTTCATTTATAATATTTAATTTGCTTTAATTTTAATTGGTATACCTGTAGTAATTATTATGACCCCTAACCTGCACTGCACTGATATCTGTTTTAAAAGAGTACTCAATATAAGATTTGACTTTATGTTTATTATTATTAATGTGTTTGGTACCTGAAAGAAGAAATAAGTCAAGGAAACTCAAATACCGTTTGTACACCTTTTATTTCTGTACTGAGACAACTGTCTATAAGAAATATATTACAAAACTTACATGAACAAAACCTTGTTACATGTACGGTGGACAACCGTCCACGAAAAGTACATAGCTATTTAGATAGTTGAACCTGCAATGTAACCAAACCTGGTTACATGCGCGGAAACTTCCGCTTCGTAGTTTAAATGACATATGTAGAACTCTACATATGAGTGCAAGAGAAACCTCCCTTGTATGCGGAACAGAGTGTCTCCTGTCACATGAACCGGCCAAAGGCCGACAACCATGCCTTGTTTTGAATTCGCGGGCTGGTGCTACCATAAACAGTATCACAAACACAATTGACGCTTGGCCAACGAAGATTCGATGCATATGCGGAACCCTGACATATGACGAGCACTGCCCGTATTGTTTTAAGTTTTCGATGCATATGCGGAACCCCGACATATGACGAGCACTGCCCGTATTGTTTTAAGCTTTGTTAATTTGGCCGTCGCCGCTTGTGTTGTGGCAGGCTTATGGGAGCTGTAGCCATAAATCATTAATCGGTGTATACTGGCTGGCTGGGCCCGGACCCCTGCCGAGAGACAAGGTACGTGCCCATACAACCGCATGTTTTTGTGCCGGCGCCTCACCGTCTCACCAGACAGCGGCACCCTGATCCACATATGGGTAATGCACTCTGATGAAATTACAAATATTGCAGATTCAACTGGACATTAAATTTTTGGGTATATTATCTTATTTAGACCTGACTTGAAAAATAAAGGAAAAGTTCCAATGATTATCGAAATTAATATTGACTGTTCGAATTATTAGTAAACATGTAATGAGCAGTGCATTATAACAAAAAGGCCCTATCTATAAATCATGTGGTACCACCGGTCAGATATTGTTAAAAACCGCGAAACCCAAGCATATAGAGTCGTACTTTGGTTAGCGTTGCCATTTTACTCGAAACAAAGAAATTGCCTTAATTTTATGATCTTTTTACTAGACTCGAGTACGTAGCAAATGGCAACGCAGTATAATAATTATTTAGGTGACATCCTTACCAATTCTGGTATACACGGAGAGTTCCGCGGGGCACACTCCCCGGATTCCTGAGTAACGCCTGAGTTGCTCGCCTCCATGTCGACGGCGGTGTCGGCGGCTAGCGCACGCTAATGCAGCGCGGCGTCCAATGCTAGTTATAAAGGCAAGACAGGGCCACTCTCTTATTCCTCGACTCCTCAAGACAAAAGCATAGGCTTGTGGCTGTCAGAGTCGACCTAGTGCACAGCTAGATTACAGAGAGTCGTACAAACTCTTCGTACCCGGTTCTTTCGAACCAAAGCTAAAAGCTTGGGGGTAGTCAGAGGTGGGGCACGAGTCTGCCACGTAGAGCTGGACAATCTCTTTGTAGCCGGTTCGTTAGAACCAAAGCGTATAGCTTGGGGCTGTCAGAGATGTGACCACGATCGTAAGCCGGCGCGCGTATTTATATGATTTCCCGCGAGTGAATTCGTGGTCCGAGCCTGCAAGTTAGACGGAGATAGGCAAACGCTCCGATTTTGGCTTTACCCACGATGTTTACTTTATGATGCATTTAAGTGAGAAATAATATAATGACTATGTTTATAGCATTGGAATTTCTTAGTAAAACTCTTACAACCCTACGTGTTTACGTTGGTTTGTTTATGTTATTTCCTCTTGACTAAAGAATGCTTTGAGATTTTGTACAGTTTTGTCAATGTTTTAAAATATTGAATGAATACTGTGTGTTCTTTTACTTAGCTGAATAATTTAGACTCTATAGTTTGAATGCATACGTTTTCTGCCAAATTTATAAGAAAATGATTTAAACCTTTTTATGTAATAGTTAATTTGGAATTTAATGATATAAATGCTTGGGAATAATTTAGTTTTATGTAAAAATTATAGGAAATTTATTCGCGATGAAGCAGCCCAGGTCTGGGATGCTTCACTCTCCCCCGCGTGGCTTATGAAATAATTACGCAGTCAATTATTTGATGAGCCACGGACCGCGTGACGATTTAGATTTAGTGGTACCAATGATTTTACAATTCCTAACTAAGCAAAGTCCTAACCTGCTGTGACAATTGAAAATTAAAAGAAAAAAAAAAGGATTTGAATTTATACAAAGAGAAAAATTAATACTTAATTTAAAACAATAATAGAACCTTACTCTTAACCTGAGTCCTGTTTTCACTCGCGAACCCATTCCCTCCCCCACTGCACTCCCCCGCGATCTGAACCCCTGTTGCTGGTTTGGTGGCTGGATCCATCGCCTGGCTGGTATTTGAGACTTCGACGTTGTTGGTGGAAACCGCACAGCTCACTGGACCCTTAGCTGCTTTCTTCGGATGAAACCTCTGTCTGTCCATTCGACGCTTATTACTGATTACACCCTGTACAGTATAGTTTTGGATGGTCCGGACTGTAGCGTCGTGCATGGCAAATTTAGCTTGGCCCGTGTTTAGTACCAGGTCTGAGAGCATATCTTTGTTTCTTGTTCGGTGCGCCTATCGCCCCTATCCCAACGGAATCGTCTGTTTTGGCTGGCTTCTGTAACCGACGGTACATTGACAGGTAGCGTCGTTGAAGTGGGTGACAGTAAGGGTTACCCTTGTTGTACAAGATTCGGTAGCGCTGGAGATTGATTTATTCTCTTTCAGTTGCCAATGTGACTGTCTACATATTTGCCGGGGATGGCTTAAGGTGGATCGGCTACGATGGTGGGCTCAGGTGGCGTGCCAACCCTACGTAGTGTTTGAGAGAACCAGTGATGCGTGGTTGTAACGTGGCGGTGGGTATCTGGTTGTTCCTCGGGCCAGCAGCTATCGAGGAAGTCCATTTTCAAATTTTCGAAATTCTCCCATGATATTTTGTGAATAGTCACCCAGTTTGTGCCTCATTGACTAAAGGGCTTGTGGGCCGCGTCGAGCTTATTCTCGCCTGGCAGGTTAGTTCTGTTAGAATATCTTTCTAGCTCGTTGCGGTATTTTACAGGGTGTTTGTTTCTCCCCGGGAAATTTCGCATTACTGGACTTGGCGTGACATACTTGGCATGACATACACAGAACAGCAATCTCTGGTAGACGTCGGATATATTTGCGACGCCTAGTCTTCGTGTCTGGAGGCGGCGAACTGTTTATCCCGCTGGGGACGGATTCCTGGAGTCGCTTGGTAGCCTCTATGCATGGCTACCAGGCTTTTCTCCAATTCGGCATGGGCAGTGGCGTTGATCTTTCTGGATCTCATGTAGACACTCCCCCACAGCGTCCAATCTCGTCTCCATGGATAGTGGCGGCGGCTAGGCGGCAGTATCCATCTCCGGGCTGGTGGACTGTGAGTACCGAGAAATGTGTTGTGACCTAGTAATAAACATCAGCAGTATCAGATTCAAAAATATAAACAGAAAACATCAAACTACAATTTACTACACCACGAAAATGTTCTCATCAATGGCTCTATTGACCAACCTTACAAATTTAAATTTAGTTTTCTCCAGAATTGCACACCCATAATAAAATAAATTGAATAGTAGTACCGATATCGGGACTCGAACCCGAGTCTCCTGATTGTAAAAACCAGGTATCCTGACCACTAGACGATATCGGAGATATCCTCCAGAACACAAAACTGTTGCCCCCCAGTTATCCCCCATCGTACTTCGACGACAGTTGGTACCCGGCCAGACACAGGATTTTATCCTGGAGCCCGCTATGTAGTTAATTTTAACTAAAATGAATTGACATCCTTTCCAAGGATTGCGTGCTAGCCCTGGAGAAAATATATGCAAATTCTGATTAATATAATAATTACAGGAGAATATTTTCGGTTTGTGCAAATTTAATGAAACAAAAATAATAATCCCAATTTACGACTCTATATCCTGGTCACGGCACCAGTGTAACAGCCCAACCCCCCTCGTATATTTTATTACTTAATTTCTATTTTATTTCTAAGTCTCACCTGTCGTGAAGCGACAGGTAATACTGATTTAATTAATTGGCCTTTTTTCGTGATCGTCTAGTTTTAGTGGTAGGACCCCAAATTTGTTGTGTTATTGTAACCTCACAGGTACGTTTATAAAGTTTGGTATTACTTTGTTTCATTTATAATATTTAATTTGCTTTAATTTTAATTGGTATACCTGTAGTAATTATTATGACCCCTAACCTGCACTGCACTGATATCTGTTTTAAAAGAGTACTCAATATAAGATTTGACTTTATGTTTATTATTATTAATGTGTTTGGTACCTGAAAGCAGAAATAAGTCAAGGAAACTCAAATACCGTTTGTACACCTTTTATTTCTGTACTGAGACAACTGTCTATAAGAAATATATTACAAAACTTACATGAACAAAACCTTGTTACATGTACGGTGGACAACTGTCCACGAAAAGTACATAGCTATTTAGATAGTTGAACCTGCAATGTAACCAAACCTGGTTACATGCGCGGAAACTTCCGCTTCGTAGTTTAAATGACATATGTAGAACTCTACATATGGGTGCAAGAGAAACCTCCCTTGTATGTGGAACAGAGTGTCCCCTGTCACATGAACCGGCCAAAGGCCGACAACCATGCCTTGTTTTGAATTCGCGGGCTGGTGCTACCATAAACAGTATCACAAACACAATTGACGCTTGGCCAACGAAGATTCGATGCATATGCGGAACCCCGACATATGACGAGCACTGCCCGTATTGTTTTAAGCTTTCGATGCATATGCGGAACCCCGACATATGACGAGCACTGCCCGTATTGTTTTAAGCTTTGTTAATTTGGCCGTCGCCGCTTGTGTTGTGGCAGGCTTATGGGAGCTGTAGCCATAAATCATTAATCGGTGTATACTGGCTGGCTGGGCCCGGACCCCTGCCGAGAGACAAGGTACGTGCCCATACAACCGCATGTTTTTGTGCCGGCGCCTCACCGTCTCACCAGACAGCGGCACCCTGATCCACATATGGGTAATGCACTCTGATAAAATTACAAATATTGCAGATTCAACTGGACATTAAATTTTTGGGTATATTATCTTATTTAGACCTGACTTGAAAAATAAAGGAAAAGTTCCAATGATTATCGAAATTAATATTGACTGTTCGAATTATTAGTAAACATGTAATGAGCAGTGCATTATAACAAAAAGGCCCTATCTATAAATCATGTGGTACCACCGGTCAGATATTGTTAAAAACCGCGAAACCCAAGCATATAGAGTCGTACTTTGGTTAGCGTTGCCATTTTACTCGAAACAAAGAAATTGCCTTAATTTTATGATCTTTTTACTAGACTCGAGTACGTAGCAAATGGCAACGCAGTATAATAATTATTTAGGTGACATCCTTACCAATTCTGGTATACACGGAGAGTTCCGCGGGGCACACTCCCCCGGATTCCTGAGTAACGCCTGAGTTGCTCGCCTCCATGTCGACGGCGGTGTCGGCGGCTAGCGCACGCTAATGCAGCGCGGCGTCCAATGCTAGTTATAAAGGCAAGACAGGGCCACTCTCTTATTCCTCGACTCCTCAAGACAAAAGCATAGGCTTGTGGCTGTCAGAGTCGCCCTAGTGCACAGCTAGATTACAGAGAGTCGTACAAACTCTTCGTACCCGGTTCTTTCGAACCAAAGCTAAAAGCTTGGGGGTAGTCAGAGGTGGGGCACGAGTCTGCCACGTAGAGCTGGACAATCTCTTTGTAGCCGGTTCGTTAGAACCAAAGCGTATAGCTTGGGGCTGTCAGAGATGTGACCCCGATCGTAAGCCGGCTCGCGCGTATTTATATGATTTCCCGTGAGTGAATTCGTGGTCCAAGCCTGCAAGTTAGACGGAGATAGGCAAACGCTCCGATTTTGGCTTTACCCACGATGTTTACTTTAATGCATTTAAGTGAGAAATAATATAATGACTCTATGTTTATAGCATTGGAATTTCTTAGTAAAACTCTTACAATCCTACGTGTTTACGTTGGTTTGTTTATGTTATTTCCTCTTGACTAAAGAATGCTTTGAGATTTTGTACAGTTTTGTCAATGTTTTAAAATATTGAATGAATACTGTGTGTTCTTTTACTTAGCTGAATAATTTAGACTCTATAGTTTGAATGCATACGTTTTCTGCCAAATTTATAAGAAAATGATTTAAACCTTTTTATGTAATAGTGAATTTGGAATTTAATGATATAAATGCTTGGGAATAATTTAGTTTTATGTAAAAATTATAGGAAATTTATTCGCGATGAAGCAGCCCAGGTCTGGGATGCTTCAATATTAACAAACACAAATATACTTCACCGCAATAATATAATTAATTATGTACCTTCAGTCTACATTAACTCAAAACTTAGTCATAAACTTTGATTGAAATAAATGAATGCGTGTTGTAACTTGTCTGTGACAGTGAAAATGACGGTCAGCAATTTTTATGAGGGTCTGTAATTTTTTTTGACTGTTAGATATTCAGGTTAAAAGAGAATAAATGTTACTTATGTCATAAAAATAAATGACATGACCATCATAATCAATTTGACTGTGACATAACACTGTCAGGAAAACTCTCACGTCTACAGGCGGAAGCGACGCATCGGCGTGACAGAAATCAAACGAGTATATAGAAGTGTATGAAGTGACACAAAATAGCAGCGTTCAGATCCGCGTTGCACATACCGTTCACCAGGCATCACTGTTTGAAACAAATCTTCGATCATTTACGAAGGCGACAACATGGCATCGGAAGATGATCTATCCGAGATTACCATTACATGGCATCGGAAGATGATCTATCCGAGATTACCGAGGTTCATACAAACCATCATTATTGAATTCTAAATTAAATTCCTTTAAAAATAAACATCTTCGAGATAAATTGTATTAAGAAATTGGTGTGATTTTAGGAGTTTCAAGTAAGTACATCAACGGATTTTTAATTATTATATTATATTAAGAATTATATGTTATATTGTATAAATTATAATTTTATTATTCTAAGTCCTCTTTATGCGCAGGTAAAATGCTTCGAGGAGCGACGATCTTTCTTGATCCATCTCTGTACGCTGGACGCGACGCAGCCGTGACGCTCCCACCCTGCAACAGCCTTAAGTTTATTAAAGTTTATGTGCCTAAAATGATTCAAGGACAACCTTCTGAAATTATGACCTAGACCTAAAAAACACCCTATATATAAAGTATTTTAATGCACGCGGTTACATAAATCATTATGAACTGAATAAACATTTATAATTTATATTTAACAAAGACAAAAAACTGTATGCATACAAAAATAAAACTTAATCATTTTTTTGTGCTTGTTTTCATTCTTCATTTCATCACTTCGTTTCATTAAAATTTCTTCCACTTTCTCTTCTTTGTCTATTCAGTTGTGGCTGTACCTCATCCCCCCATCCTGAATATGGCGGTAGTATTTTACCGCTTTCGAGCCAACTGTAATTGTTCCATAGCTTTGGTACATTTTGTATTCCTTGATCAGTCAGCATAATGGAGGTGCTACACAATAGAAATCATTAAAAAACTGACAATTCTGATAAGAATGGAACCATTGTTAAGAATGTAGTTTATGGTTATATAATGAAATTACGATGGGAAGGTATTGCCTAAAGTGATGGGAATTCAAAATGTAAGAATTAATATAGGTACATTTTTGTCGCATATAGTGGGTAAAGTGAAAGAAAGGGGACCTCAATATACGTATCCTCTTACTAACAAAAAATGTATATTTATTAATGCCTAATCATACAAAATATTGCATTTCTTTTTAAAAACCAAAGCTCTTTAAAAACATCGTTGGACACCACATCATACATTTTATTAGCTTTTTACATGAATAAGAAATTTTTGGTTATTCACTGCTATGATAAATCAGTCAACCACCATCCCCATTCGGTTGGAGATGGTACACATATTGTGCGTTTGTTTGCTTGTCCTTAGATGTGTCCAGTTTAAAACGCACTACGTAATACATGTTGTAACGCACCCTTTGTAGGTGGCAGACATACAAGCGGGCGATTTTTGGTCATGAATAATAATTCATCATTAACACTTGTATTGTTACTGGTTGGACAGTACAATAGTACTATGAATCTTTCAAGAATGTCTACAATTTCCACAGGAATGAAAAATTGCAGTAATGATATGAATGAAAATGCTGTAGCAGCTGTTTTCCAAGCTGATTTCTCTGTGTTTCATGTGAAACTAGGATTGCTATCACATCCCATGAAAGCATGAAATCCTGGTAAATCAACAGTCTTTTCCTTTCCAATTGCTGAAGCTATAGTATGAACCGGAATAAATCTGTAATTCTTCTCTGTTCTAAATTCAATCGAAACTGTATCCAGATCCGTTGACAAGGCAAATAAGTAGGTAATTGACAAAACTAAAACTTCGGTATCTACAGTGCGTATAACAATATTTTTGAAGCCGTTTTCTACCATGTCTTGAAGATGCAGTTTATCCTTGAGTCAGCTTCTTCATGACCAATTAGGGAACTTTTGGTAGTAAAGTTTTCTTTAACTTGTTCACCTGCAGTAGTTATAACCTGTGGTAGTATTTACAGCTAATGTTCTAAGTAGACTAAAGAGTTTTTTTTGTTGAATTCTGGATACTTGGTGTGATGTATCTGTCCCAAATCAAATCAATTCTTCGACAGCCAAAATATTCAATGTAATAACAAATGTGAGAGTGAAATATGTACATATAATAATCATCAAATGTCGTTGAGGAGTGTGGCTTTAAAATGTTAGTAAGAACTGCACCATCAACTACAGCATCACAGATTATTGGGAAGGCATGGCCATTCGTGTCTACACTATCCTGCTATGTCCAGTTTTATTGCTAGGTCGCAATTCCCCATTACTGAAAAAGGCTGGCGAAAATGGTTGATTTTCGTGTTTGAAGAAAAATGGGGATGTCCCACTATATTAAAAGTTTTATTTCTTTTTATTGTATATGATTCTACACTATTTATGTAATCAGTATCCATAAGTGGTTAGATTTGAAACAAAAATTAACTACAAAAAAATATATAAAAGTTTAGATTAATTTAAAATTGCCGCCAATTAATCAACCAAATAAATAATGCGTCCTGTGATATAGCCGAACATGGGTTGCCATATTTTCTTTATTTAAGTATTGTTTTGGTAACTGAAAACTCTGAGAATATTTGTGATTTTGAATGATTTCGTGAATTTGTACATTAATTTTTGTGGTATATCAAATATTTTCAAGACTATTTTAATTTGGATACAAAATAAACGGTAAGTATTTATGTATTTTTGAACTTAATAGGTATTTTCAATAATTGTTCATTTTTTTGGTAGTTTTTTTAAGATTTATATTCCTCTTAATAAATTGAGATGAAAATGATTATGTTATTGATTTACTATTGTTATTTATTATTAATAATTTAAATTCTTTTTTAAAACGGTGAAATGTTTACGATTTTTTTAATAAAATGCACGCTCCAATTCTATTCAAATGATTATAATAATTAATTAAATTTTTTTTTCAATCGTCAATTCCGTAACAGCAACGGATAATAAATCTATTACACAACCTAACTTATTCGATTTCTGCTGATTTTTTTTAAATATTTAAATGTCGAAGTTTTAAAACAGGTACAAATAAAATTTTCTCTTCGTACTAAGGTAAAAAAAATTCTATGTGAATGAATTTATAGATGTATTTATAATTGCATAAGTAATCACCAATCGCGCTTTCAAATAATACGTACAATTGGCAATACTGCGGTACCGTCTTCGCTTTCACTGGCTGCTTGTGTTTGGCGCCAAACCTAGTCAGATGACGTCATAAGACTAAAATTCAAAATTTTTTATTCTTTTAACTCCTTTCCGGGGCTCAAAAAATCCGGAAAAAATTCTGTGGGCTCATATTTATAAATACTATCGAATAAGCAATAAAAAAATATGTGGGAAATGCCCTTTCTGCATATCCAACTTTTTTAAAATTTTCAGTGTATCATTTTTCTTTATAGTGCTCTTCGCAGGAGTACTGGACAGGAGAATTTTGTGTCGTTTGTACTGCCGCATTTTGTTCATCCACAATCAGTACTTATAAGTGGTATTATTAGTTGATCATCGATGTTCCAGTTACTACAGGAAATAGAATATTTACTATGTCATATTAATCCAACAAAGTAAAAATTTTTTAAATGCAAAACAATATCTGTAAATAAAAATAACTTAGGGAAAATGTTAATAAACAATAAGGATAAAACAGAAAACTACAAAAGACAGGAGTGTATGAACTAAAATGTAGTGACTGCGACGCTATATACATTGGCCGACTGGACGTAACATAAAAAAAGCGACTTGAAGAGCATAAAAAGTCTATTGTAAACAACGTATATAGCACCGGCATGTCAACACACTGTATAGAAAACAATCACTTTATAAATATGGATAATGTAGAATTACTTCATTCCGAAAAGAAAAGCAAAAAATTAGACTTATTAGAAATATTAGAAATTAAGAAAGCTTCCAAAAATAAAAAAACGGTTATAAATGAACAACAAATATTCACAGGTCATCACATTTTAGATAAAGTAATTTAACTTTTCTAAAAATTGCAAATATTTCAAACCATTTTTATTAGTATAAGTTGCCAGATGCAACATTCAATATATAAGCAAGGAACACAAATTATAATTTAGTACCTCTCATCTGTACTCTTGAAAAGGGCCTAAAAAGCCGAAACACGTGTAGAGTGAAAATATAATTTTGAAACATTTAAAAGCAAATTTTCTTTGTTTGTTTAAAATATTTAATAATGTTTCACAAGGAGCCAACCGCAGAATCAGTACAATGTATATAAAGTAAAAATTATACCCTTGCTTTAGTTTTAGTTATACAAAAATGAAATCCATGTAAATGATCTTTACGCACCTAATAAAATAGGTACCACTACTCATTCTTCATAAAAAAAATCATGTATGTCCCCGGATTGATTTTACAAAAGGAAACAGGTTTTTTATTTTTGATTTTATGACGGAAAATTGTTCTTTATGAAAATGCTTACTTTATTTAAAAATACGATTGCAATTAACAAATATGAAAGTTTATGTACAGGGCGCCCCAAAAGTTGAATAATGTGAAAACAAATCAAGAGTAAAGTACTTTTAGGTTTAATGTTATAGTAAAATGCCAAAAGAGTTTGTTAGAATCGCTCAGTAAATACAAGTTTAAAGTTTTATTAAACAAATTTACACGTTGAAATTTTTTCTTATTCGATGCATATCGTTATGTACTGGAGCGGCCGGGCGGGTCTACGATACTTATTAAAGGAGAAAAACTTTTGTAGGTATGAAGTAACGCGACTTTAACAGAAGTGTTCAAAAATTTGTCTTTTGATAGTATCGAAAATTACGACTCTTTTGGTTGGTACAGACAAAAGATACAGACAAAAATATGAAAAAAATGGCCCGTTCCGCTCATTCCTTATTTTCACCTGCGATTTTATCGAAAACTCCTAGAAAAAAGTTGCCTCCATGCTTTATCTTTATTTATTCCCAATATACTTGGTATCTCTTTCGAAAGATAAAAAAAGTTTCTGCTTGCTATACTTACAAACATAACTTTAGAAAAAAGTCCATATTTTCTACACTTATTAAAATTATATTTTCATATTAACATATTTTATTAACAAATATGTAGTGATAACAAGGTAAAAATTTGAGATCAGTTCATTGTTCTGTTTTTGAGTTAGACGAACAAATAATTGTTTTAATTATTTTTATTATTTTTTCATATTTTTACCTCTATCTCTATTTCACCCTGTAACATTTTTTAATAAAAATTTAAATTCGTGTTTATTGGGCGATTCTAAGAAACTTTTTTATTTGGCATTTTAGTTTAACACTAAACCTAAGAGTATTTTATTATTGAGCCTTTTTCACGTTATTCAACTTTTGGAGCTCCCTGTAGACAAACGTCCATATCTTTTAATTGCAATCGCGTTTTTTAAGAAAACAGGCATTTTCATAAAGAATAACTTTTTATCGTAAATTCAAAAATAAAGAAGTATCCTTTTTGTAAAATCAAACCGGGGACACACTGTATATATTTTATTGCTATTGTAATTAAAATAAATGTCAATTTTTGCATTACAAATTCATTAACTGACTTAAAATAGGATCACTGAGTTGCATTTCGAAATCTTTTTTTTATAATCATTACTCATATTAATGTGCGAACAATGTCATTTAAACACGAATCTGTTTTAAATTTAGCAACTCTTGGGCAACCTCTGCTTTTAGTTCAGTCATCATCATATGGTTGTGCTTCAGAAAAATAGCACAGAACTGAAATTTTGTATATACCTTATTTTACTGATTTTAAAGGAATTGTAGAAAGTGCCCGAGAATCCGAGTACAGCTTTCCATATTATAACATTATAAAGAGGAAAGAATGCGTTTTCGATAGTAACCCCGAAAATATTAATTTTCCGGCCAAAGAGGTGATAGGTACACAAATTTAAAACTCGTAAAATTCATTTCAATACTGGACTTTTATATTAGGTGTCTATTTTAATTTTGTAAAACTCGTTAAAATCAAAATTTGATTTATCTCCTTTTTATGCATAGAAGATGCAAACAAATTATTTTAAAATAGTAATTTTTTTATGTTGGTATCTATATTTAAGATGTAAAATTTTTTTTCGCTATGAATTAACATGTTTTATATCTACCTCGACTATTTATGTTGACAGCAATTGACTTTAATTACCTGTGCGATGCGTGATGTAATAAATATTTCATTCATATTCGAATCAAATTATCAGTGAGGTGATATTGGTAATGTTTACAATATCTACATCATTTCAAAAATTCTGACATATTATTGCCATATAATTTTAACAGTTTTTACATTTAGGTTTTTGTGTTAATGTAGTGGGAAATGCCAAGTTCAGTTTATTTACGGTATCGGGACAGTAGCTCAGTGTTAGAGTAGTGTGTTAGATGGGCTAGCTAATAGATATGCCCAGTAGCTCGGATCGAGGCTCGTTTACTGCACAATAATTTTTCATTAATAATTATTCTAAAGTAGTGGTTTGGCATCCACTATAAACTAAACAGTGCGAAAGTTGGTTGTGGAACGCTCCAAATAAAAAAATTGTCGATCATCGGGCAGGTCAAACTTATTTTTTTAAACGCGCATATTATCTGATGATTTTCCCCTCACCGCATTCCACATCGTCATTTCTTTAAATTCCAACGCCCACTTTTCTTTAAGGATTCTAATTCTCTTTGAAATTCTGCATACAACAATATACGGTTGTGTGATGTTCATTTGACTAGTTAGGGACATTTATTGGTATTAATGAAAAAACTGATTTATTAAAAACTGAAAACAAAAACTCGATATAGTAGCGGAATTTTATCAATTTATTTTAAACAAATGAATAACAAGTTGACAAAGTTTGCTGAAAAGTAAATTTGGTAGTGCTTAATTGTTATTTATTGCCACCGATGTAATGAAAAATGATTCGTTATTTAACAGAAAAACAAAGAACTGAAATTTTGATTATGAGAGACATGAACATGACTTTCAGAGGAAGATGCTTTTATCAATTGACACTAAATTTATTAAGAAAATGTCGTTACAAAATAAAAAACTCAAAACGTTAATTGTACGTCAAAAGAAAATGTTCCTCAGAAAGTTCTCAACATTGTAGAAAAGCATTCCTCATACTTCTTTGATAATGAATAAACTGATCGCCTTAACAAGGAATTAAATTTGGATTACCTACCTCTGAAGGCATTCTAGATGAGATTGTTGCAAGTGTTGAAAGTTCAATTCGATACCTCTCTGATTTCTCTAAAGGATTTAGAGTAGCTTGCAGGAATCAAATCTCCACAAATATTGTTACTAAAGTAAATAGAAAGTCAAAATCCACAAAATATAAAAAAAATATCAAACGGTTGCGTGAAAAAGGTTCTTTTTACTTAAAAGCTGATAAGGGTAATAAGGTTGTTATTTTAGATAAAGAGGATAATTATGAAAGGATAGACAACCTGATTAGTAATTGTCCTTATAAAAAACTTTCTAGAAATCCATTACCAAAAATGATTACTGAAGTAAGAAATGTAAGAACCTTATTATTTCAACTTTAAATAGGTGGTTACATGTACCTAATCCAAGTGTACCTAGATTGTACTGTTTGTCTAAGATAACCAGGTAAGTTGGTGCGTCCTATTGGTTCAGCAATTGAATCGTCGACTTGCCACCTATCAAAATGGTTAACAGGGAAGTTCGAAAAATTACCCATTGCACCACCTAGTTCTTTTGTGATTAGTTTCAATGATATCATTAATAAAAACATCCAGTTGCAAGAAGAGGAAATTTTGAAATCTTTTGATGTTAGTTTATTGTTTCAAACTGTTCCGATACCATAGACCTTGGACTACTCTTTTCACCATGCATTGCCAGTCTTTTCATGAACAGATTCGAAACAGAAGCAAAAAAGAATTCAAATATTTTCCCAGGGTTTGGCGTAGGTATGTGGAGGATATTTTTGCAGTTTTTGATACAAAAGTCACTGATATTGACAACTTGGTTATTAATTTAAACAGTTGTTTCGCGTCAGTTAAATTCACATATATGAAATTGAACGCTGTGAAAAACAATAGTCATTTGGGGTAACCGGCGATTGTAACTTTGTACCACCTACGGGTATTTAATTTTCTGTTAAAAGTAGCAATATAAGATTGCTGTAATACTGATTCGATATTTTCCAGTAAAGGTAACTATTATACCAATAGTAAATTTTCAATGTTTCAACACTGAATACAATATTAGAACTTTAATCTGCCATATTAAATCACACGTTTGAGCGCCAACAGGTATTAACCTAAATCGCAGCGCTTTTAATAATAATAATAATAATAATAATAATACAAGATATTTACACGTATCTTGTATGCTAGGACGCTGAGGTCTGTTGATCCGGTCTTCCAGCAGATACACGAACAGCGTGGTTCCAAGAAGGGCATGGCAGGTTGCAAGGACAGCCTGCTGATAGACCGCTGTATTACACAGGATTCTGTGCAATACAAGCGGAATCTATCGATGGCCTGGATTGATTACCGCAAGGCATTTGATACAACATCACATGAGCTATTGTTGTACTTGCTCGAATGCCTTGCGGTACCAGCACCACTAGTGAGATGCATAGAACAGCTGCTGCCGCTCTGGAAGACCCGCTTCACCATAACATCAGGTACACAGCGGGTTACGACAGAGCAGGTGGCATTTAGGAGAGGAGTTTTCCAGGGTGACTCCCTGAGTCCTCTCCTCTTCTGCATCTCACTGCTGCCGTTGTCTGTTGGGCTCCGCCAAACCCGCGGATATCAATGTGGGCCACCCAGCGACCGGAGGCATAAGGTCACCCATCTATTTTATATGGATGACCTTAAACTTTATGCCTCCGGAGAGCGCGAACTACAAAACGCTCTTAGGGTGGTCGAAGAATATACGCGGGCAATTGGTATGGAGTTCGGGTTGGACAAATGTGCAGTCGTCCACCTCAAGAGAGGACGATGCGGGGAATTTTCTGAAGATGCGCAGCTCGCAGACGGAAGCATCCTAAGACATCTGGATGCCGGAGAGACCTATACATATCTGGGTGTGCAACAAAGGCACATCCAGGATGTATCACAAATAAAAGATTCTCTCCGCGGCAAGTACAGACACCGCCTCCGAAAGATTTGGTCTTCCGAACTTTCGGGGAAGAACAAGCTGTCTGCAACTAATATGCTTGCCGTTCCGATTCTGCTCTACTCCTTCGGAGTAGTAAAGTGGAGGGTAGATGAGCTGCGTCAATTAGACAGAGATACCCGCAAGATGATGAATATTCACAGAAGTATTCATCCTAGATCGTCCGTTCCTCGTGTGTACCTCCCACGTCAACGGGGGGGGCCGAGGACTCTTGAGCCTGGAGTGTACGCATGGCAGAGTAGTACTGAGTATGGCATGTAACATACTCAGGAGCTCAGATCCCCTCTTGCGGTTCGTAAAACATCATGAAACTGTAGGAGTGGGAGCAGGATTGTTCAAGGCAGCAAAAAGAGCCGCAGATGAACTCGGTCTCGCATTTGACATCAGGCGAGGAGGTCGGCGAGGTGCTGATGTTGAGTCAGTCACCGAACTTCAGCCAAATCGTCTGAAAGCCCGAATTAGAGCTGCCGAACAGGAAAATCTGTTTCGGCAGCATGTCGATAAACCCCAGCATGGTGTCTTCTATAAGAACATAGAAACACTGGGTTTATCGACCAGGCTGACCTTCGCCTTTCTAAGGTCAGCAGGGCTTAAGTCGGAGACCGAGGGATTCATTATGGCCTGTCAAGATGGTGTTATCAACACCTTGGTCTACCGTAGCCGCGTGTGGCGTGTAGAGGTTCCTGATATCAACTGCAGGACCTGCCATCAGGCGCCGGAATCGCTCATGCACTTACTTTCTGCATGCCCTATATATGCGATTTCGGCCTACATCCACCGACATAACGCGGCTTTACGAGTGCTATACTACCATCTAAGGCACTCGTACGGGGTAGACCAGACACCAGTGCTGCCTTACGTCCCCGGAGATATTGAGTCCGTTGTCGAGAACGAGAAATGCCGGATTTACTGGAACTACTCGTTCCCGACTGTCAGGCTAATCCAAGCCAACAAGCCTGACATAGTCCTCCTCGACCATCAACTCAAGGTGATGTATGTTATCGAGTTCTCGGCACCTGCGGAGAAAAACATCACCTTGAAGGAGGAGGAGAAACGGACCAAATATCGCGATCTCCGGTACGAGCTCCAAGTGCTGTACCCAGGCTACTCGGTCAAAATGGTCGTCCTTATTATCGGTGTACTCGGAGGGATAAAGCCTACGCTGCTCTCGGAACTGAAGATCATACCGGCCTGCCAAAAACCAGCCGAGTGGCTGGCAGGTCAAATGCAGAAGGCGGTCATTCTAGGTTCTCTCCGTCTGCTTAGGGCACACGATTCTGGTATCTACAGTCACTAACCCTGCGGGATGTGGGGAGTGGCTGTAGTTGATGCGCCGGCGCGACTTCCGTGAGGCGTCGGAGGCCACGGGAGGACTGACCGGCATCGGGAAACCGAAAAAAAAAAAAAAAAAAAAAAATATTAATTTCAGAAAACTACAGTACAAGTACAGGTTTAAGAAATTTTGTCATAGTTGTACAAGAGAGTTAGTAATAGTAACACAACAGGAAATATTAACATATTTATAACTTATAAAATTGTCATTTTTAATAATTTTAGCATTAAATTAAATATACAGTCAAAAGTATAGACAACTAACTACTGAAAATGTAATAAAATATACATAGAAAAGACACGTATACACGAAGGATATGTTAATAAATATACAATAGTACAGCTAACAGTAACCCGAAACAATAATTAAAAAGTTGACATAAATTCACCTATGGTATAGCAGTTTTTATTTATTAATAGTGACTTTACAGCAGTTTTAAATTTATAAATTGATGATAAACATTTAACAGATTCAGGTAAAACATTGAAAAGCTTACACCCATTATAAAAAAAGACTTTTTTTGATAAAGAGCTGAATCATGTTTTGGTGGTATAAAATTTTTTTTTTTCTGGTATTATGATCATGCTGGGCTCTGTTTTCTGAAAATTTTGTTTTATTTTTATATACAAAACAAGTTACTTCATAAATATACACAGAAATCATAGTGAGTATATTTAGTGTTTTGAATGCATCCCGGCACGACTCATCATATTTTAAATTAGCCATGATTCGTAACGCTCGCTTTTGTAAAACAAAAACACTATGTGCATCATGTGATTGACCCCAATGTACTATGGCATATTTAATAGTAGAATGAATAGCTGCAAAGTATAATTGTTTTATAATTGATGAGCTACACTGTTTTGATGTTATGGCTAAGGCAAAGCATGCTTTTGATAATTTAGCACAGACATCTTGTATATGACTAGACCATTTAAGATGGCAATCTATCCTTAAACCTAACATTTTTGAGTTGTTTGAGTAGCTCAGGCTCGTTATCCCATCCAACATTATGCTGTCATTTATTATTATGTTAGATTGCGATGTTTTAAACGCAATACATGCTGTTTTTTCGCAATTAATACATAATTTGTTTTTTTCAACCCATCTATTTATTTTTTCGTATATTATTATTGCACAGTTCTCCGCATCAGTCAGACTGTTACATCTTATCAATACATTAGTATCATCAGCATATGATACTATTGAGCATAATGGATGTTCTAAATAATTCAGCATGTCATTAATAAAAACCACAAATAATGTGGGGCCTAAAATAGATCCTTGGGGAAATCCTGTATTTACAGCATTAAGACTTGAATATACATTTTGAATTTTAACCTGTTGTGAACGATTTGATAAATAGGATCTAAACCAATCATGAGCTATGCCTCTAACGCCATATGTTTCTAACTTATTTAATAGTAAATTATGATCGACACAATCAAAAGCCTTGGAGAAATCTACAAAGAGCCCTAACGCAATTTCAGATTTGTCCAGTGCATTAACTATACCATTTACAAAATCGCTGAGAGCAAAATCAACACTTTTTTTGTTTTGTAAAACCATGTTGGCTTTGAGAGAGCATATTATTAACTGTGAGAAAATCTACTAATTGCATATTAACTGCAGATTCAAAAATTTTAGAGACGCTGGGAGATAGGCTAATTCCTCTATAATTACTAATTAGGTTTGCATTGCCTTTTTTAAAGAGGGGTATTACATTAGAGATTTTTAATTTATCGGGGTACGTGCCTTGTTCAAGAGACAGATTAATTATATAGGTCAAAGGGCGAACGATGTATACACTGATAGTCTTTAATAGAGAGTTGGATATCTCATCAACCCCAGAGGAGTTCGAATTCTTTAACTTGTTTATTAATTCTAGAACTTCGCCTTCTGAGAGAGCTCTAAGAAATAGTGAATTTCTAGAACATTTTAGACAAGATTTTATAAAACAATGGTCTATGCCTTTAGGAAGATTAGAGACTACATTCTTAGCGGAAGATATAAAAAAATCATTAAATGTCTCAACGCATTCTTTAGAATTTAAAATTTTACCATTATCTTCTATTTTAATCTGTAAATCGTGATTTTTGGATCTACCTAAGGTGTTATTTATAATATTCCACATCGCTTTGCTTTTATTTTTTGCGTTTGATACCAGCTGATCATTTATTTCCATATTAACTGACGAAAGCAATCGTCGATATTCATTATTAGCTATTTTAAACTGCTCTTTGAACTGAGAATATTTTCTACTGAGATCAGCGAAAAGCTGTACTTTCTTTCTGGCTGCTATTACCTCCGGTTTTTTTATGATTCTTTGTACATTATTAACTTTTTTATTACAGTTTTTTGGTTTAGAGATAGGAAAACAGATCTCAAAGTAATAAGATAAAGTATCCATAAATGAGTTAAATGCATCATTACAGTCTTGAGTAGCCCAAACCTTTACTTCGCCAAACAACATTATTTTAAATAGACACTTAATATTAAAATAACATACCTCAAATACTCTAATTGGTTTAACTCATTAATAAACTCAAGTTATTCATTATTAACTAACACAGATTTATTACTGCCCGTTTAGGATAACGATCCATGTTGTACTCGTTGTTGTTCCAGATTGCCTTTATCTCGACTTTTGCACTAGTCATCCGATAGTTACGACATAGGCTTATGGCTTATCATAGTTACCTTGGAAACGGCTTTTTAGACATCTTGTTCCCATGAATAACAGTAAAATACTTTTCTATTTAAAGTTTAAATACCTCAATAAATCCTTAAACACACAGGAAATTATATGTACTAAGGTGCCTACAGACATACTTAATACATGTCTTAAGACAGGATTGCGCATTCAGTGTGTAGCAAATTTCAGTTAAAAGCAGCAACAGAAGACATATTCGACGAACTTTTAACTGAAATTTGTCTACACATTGGCGTATATGAATGTGCGTTCATGTCTTAAGACATGTACGTATGTCGGTAGGCACCTAAGAGGAATATCTAAAGAAAATTATATGTAATACTTTTATTCTTTTCAATATTTGATACATTTCTTAGGTGCTGTTCTTACCAAAAATAACTAGCAGCGACAACGGGATAACAACCCAACTGCAAAACGACACTGCTCTATTGTTTAAATTTGTCTGAAGGCAACGCGATCGCAACCAGACTCGGAGTACTTAGCGGAGCCGTGCTTTACATTGAGGTTGGGTTCACGTTGCCGTTGCTAATTGCAGGGGGTTCGCAATCCAACTGCAAAGCGATGCTGCACTAATGTTTAAATCTATCTGTTTCCATTTAGAGAGAGCAACGACTCGGATTTATTAGCGCAGAATTGTTTTGCATTTAGTTTTACTTCAAGTGAAAAAACGGATATGGTGCTAGGTTATAGTGTCACGGCTCAGAGACCAATCAATACGATCGATAAACTACAAGCAAAGAGTGCAAAATGCTGTGGATAGCAATCGCCAAAACGTTGATGTTTTCGAAAAAGTCAGGCAGTCTGTTGCAAAAAGGGTCAGAGCATGTGTAGAAAATGAATGACAGCCGGAGAGTTCTTTAATTTAATCACAATCATCACCGACACACAGTGCTTTACAACAACTACTGCCAAACAAACTTTTTCCTAATTACATCGGTCCTGATGATACTTGTTTCTTGATTGACTCCCGGAGAACTCAGACATACAAGGTTATCTTCTAAAGTGAGATTTTTGTTTTAACTTCTGTTTGAGTGAAACTTAGAGTGACTTAGAAATGAAGACGTTCTGTTCGTTAATCACACAATTAACAAAACTTCAATTAAACCATGTGATTAATGAACAGAACGTTATTCATTTCTAAGTGAGAATCTGTTCTATTAAGGTGAGTAGGTAGAACTGATTAATTATTATAACCGCCTTAATCAAAACACCTTAAAATTAGACCACTAAAGGCACACATTATTCAGAAACTTGCAATAATTTTTTGTCGCTCTGTAGATATGGATCACGGTTCAGAAACAAAACTGCTGTCACATTTTATAAAATTATGGTGGGGGAAATATCAATGACGTCACAAAGGGCATATTCACTTTTCGTTCGAAGTGTTTTTTGTTTTTGTATTATTTTAAGTTTTTAAAATTGGTTTTTCTTCGAGTTCTGTTTTGTTTGGATTTTTACTTGTGTCGCCAAGATATAAGATAAGCGATTATTACATTCTAACAAATAATTCCATGTGAATTTCAGTGCAAAAGACACTAGTACTTAACCTATAAAGTTTTTGTATGTACATACATATATTAATTTTTAAAATCAGAGGTGAGTATTTTACTATTTTCTGTGAGTGAATACGTTACCAGTGTTACGACGATTTATGCTTCATATTAATGATTAATTAGTGTCCTTGTTTTATTAATTTAGGTATTATAGCAAAAACAAGCCTAGTTTGGAACTTAATTTATTTAAAGTACCTAAATTTTTCCCCAACAGAATAAAAATGACTGGGGCCAGATATGCAGTGGCTGTATGTAACAATAGCTATCAAAAAAGGCAGGAAACATGGTTTAGATAATTCATTTCACTATTTACAACTTTCCAATGGAACAAAATAAAAGAAATGATTGGAGAAAAGCCTGCCACCGTAAAGGCATTTAGGATGCTAAAACTGGTGTACCTACTATTTGATAAATGTCAAAATAAAAAGGAAGTTAAAACCATCAGGTAATAAGTCCCCCTGCAACTAATTTGAAGAATATAAACAATAAACATTTATTCTATATAGCCGCCGCACAGTGGGGTATTTGATCAATCTAGCTGGCCAAAATTATTCAAGGTATTACTTATTTTACAAATGTGTTTTCTGATTAAGTTGTCATGTTTTAAGCTGTAAGAAATGCCTAGAAGGAAAGAAAAATGCGACTTTTATGTTTATAAAGTATTATTTATTTTTACTTATGATAGTAGTAATATAATTTATACATAGCTACCCACACTAATATTTTTTTTAATTACCCTGATGAAGATGATGTGTCCCATGGCTCTTCATCAGAAGTTACTGTGTCCTCGGAATCTTCAGTTTCTGAAGACACAGTATCCAGTGACTTTTGTTTGGGTTCAGCTAGCAGAAGCATTTCCAAAGTTTCTTTTAAGAAGGGTTTGGTTTTCTTGTTACGTTTTGGCCTCGATGCAGACAACAGTGGATCTGAGCTCAAAAGTAGTCGGTTTAAGACGTCCAGATTACATGCCTTCCTTGAAAACTTTCGAGCGAAGTTTTGCCTATATAATCTAAAGTGTTTATTTGGGGCTTCGGCAGCCTCTTCTGAGAGTTGACCTATCGGAAGTAAGACATATTTTATAATAGTGGCACCATGTACCAAAATCTTATGCATGGTTGGTGTCATTGGGCACCATGGATATAAGTTAACGTATAATTTCGCAGTATCCATAGTATATTCTGAGAATTTTTCAGTATTAATTTTATGACCAGAAGATATTGTTCCTAATATCACTTTAAATCGATATAATAACCCAGAATCCACTCCTGTCATTTGTGATGCAAGTTCTATATCTGCGAAAAATCTCCTACTACTGTTGCCGTCATTTGTATTCTCGAACCCAGCCTTTGGTATGTCTACTAGCAATCCCAGTTTATTTTTTGAATTCTTCTTGAATTTCTAGTTTTCTTTGTTTAACTAAGTCTGCATCCTTTTTGTTCTTTTTCGCCCTTTTTCAACAGGCAATTTATACGCCAAGTGTAACATACTTTGAAATAGACGTATTCTAGCATGCATATTGACATCCCGAAAGATAATGTCTCTGTGTCAATAACTTTTTCAGTGTTCAATTTATTAAAGTCTTTAGATGTTTCATTGCAGATATAGCATCTCAATGTTGAGCTTGTTTTGGTGGCTGCATTGCAAACCTTACCATCTACCATTGTTAATAATATTTTGGGTTTGATAAAAAATTCTTTATCTGCTGATATTATTTTTATGTATTGTGGCAATGAGTCCATAGATTGTTTTACATAAGAGATTTCATCATTAGTGATGTCAGCCGATTCTTTGACGAATCTTATCCTTATTAGACGGGAAAAAAGAGGAGATGAAGGTGTTGGGTTCTGCCATATTATCCTATCATTTGACTCACATATTAGGGGTACGAAAGAACTCTGAAAAATGTGTGAATCTGACTCGGATTTACTTTCAAACATTTTCTTGAACTGTGTTTGTTGGGAGCCATCACAGCCCCACTTACAAATTAATGTTAAATTTGTTTCAGTCTCTGAAAGAATTAGCAAAATTTCGTTACCTAAGTAATTCATTAACCGTTTAATAGTGTGCTCTAATAAACTTTGCAACTTAACTTCTGCGCATGTTTCTGTGATTTGATATGCATCCTTGGCCTTAGCCTTTTGAAGTAAGCTGTAACAAGGGTATAATTTCTTGTTTGTGTTTCGGATTATCTGATACTGCCTCCTGGAGAGATCTGCCTCCACGAACATGGCTAGGGCTTCAAATGGTGTTAGAGGTTTTATCTGATGTTTAAAGGCAGAGTATGCCTTTTTGTATTTTGTTGCTCGCTTAGGAGTTGTGACGATTTCTTTGAGAACTTTCGATGCATCCCTCTTCCCAACGATATGCAATTTGGTCCGAGTCGCATAAGTTAACGTTTCAACATTTTCTTTACGTAAATATTGCGTTTTTCTCTGTTTAGATCTGTCACTTAATACTTGAAAACTTTTAGTTGGTCGACCAGATGGGATAGAAACTTTCGGTATTTCAAATGTCCCTTGAAGCTAATCGTTATTTTTACTTAGAAATTTATCTAATTTATAATTCGCCCCCATCCATCTTTTTTTGAATTCAGACTTAACATATAAGAAGTTGTGCCTAATTTCTTTTATCTGTTCATCTGAATACCTGCCATAGTTCAAAATGAAATTTTCGGCATAATTCAATTTTTCCTTGAAATCACATAGGTTTTGTTGCTGCATCACATCAAATATATGTCTCCGTGTTAATACTCTAACATTTGAAGGTCCTGAAACAACGCAAGTGAATTTTGTTCAGATATAATACGGACAACTAAAATTAAACCCCAATATAAATATTTGTAGTTGTTAATTAAAAAAAATTATAACTCATGAAAGCAGTTGAAGTCGGAACTAAATTTTATACGCCCAGTTACTATAAACCCTTAGCTAAATATTTCATAAGAAATAAGAATCGGGACGCATCCTGAAGTACAACTACATATTTCGAGAATGTTACTATTCAGTCAAAATAATGATTAAAATCTACCTACTTTCATTTGATACGATAAACTAATGTAAAAAGTGTAAGACAGCAATAAAAACAATATAAATAAATCATTAATTACCTGCTTCACTAGAATCCATTATTTCAGAGTTTTAAAATATTGACTATATATATTTAAAATAACTTTAATATAGACGAACGTACCGGTCTTCGGGAAAAGATACACACAGCTAAACGATCAACTTTCGACTGGCCAGACCAAGTGATACGAAGGGGGGCCGGGGTGCAAGCAAGACATGCTCCTGTGCACAGATTATTTATCCATTAAAGAGAGTTATTCGTTCCTCTCTGGAACGTGTTTCATAAATTTAACTTTTGGCCGGCTATATTTAATAAATACCCGTATGTACGCCGTGCGTTCAAAATTCTTAAAAACAATTAAAGTTGACTGTAGGTTTGAAAAAGAAAATAGAATAATGTGTTCTCGTAAATTCTGTAGAGTAAATGAATGCGGATTCAATGGCGTGCATACGTATGAAACAATAATACAATATCAAAAATTAATTAAATTGATTAAGAATATCCTCCTGTATATAAATAGTCCCCCCTGAATTTAAATAAATGCTCTTTCACTTTGATAACTACCCGAAATTTTTTTTGTTTCACTCTACAGATTTTACGAAAACACATTATAGACGTGCAGAAAAGCGTGAGCAAAAAAAAAATAGTGGATGATATACTAGTTGCCAAACCGAGATATGACACGACCAGGTAAAGATTCGTGCAAGACCGTCAATGTTTCACGTCCTGCTGAAACCACATGTCGTCGAGAGCAATATCTTCCAATTGAGGCACAAAAAACTGGGTTATCATAGCACGATAACGTTTGCCATTCACTGTGACTGTATTACTTATGTTGTCTTCGAAGAAAAACGGCCCAATGATTCCTCCAGACCACAATGCACACCAAACAGTGACACGTTTTGGATGCATTGCATTCTCATGAATCATTCGTAGATTTTCCAAATGTGGCAGTTTTGCCTATTAACGAAGCCATCGAGGTGAAAATGGGCCTCATCACTGAAAATGATTTTGTCCGCAAAATCGGCAATCACTTCTTGTTGTTCAAGGATCCAGTTGGTGAACTCTCTTCGCTGTGCATGGTCTGTGGGCAGAAGTTGTTGAGTCAGTTGGACTTTGTAAGCATGGAGATGCAAATCGTTAATGAGAATACCCTGAAGAGTGGCTGTTGTAACGTTCAATTCTTGTGCACGATAACGAATCGACGTCCCTGGAATCTCGGCCACGCTCTCGCGAACTGCCGTGATGTTTTGTTACGAACGATCTCTACGAACTCGTGTCGTGTGTTTCACATCACAACCCGAACTAGTACTTTCGAATTTTTCGATTATTCTTCTCACAGCAGATGAATGAGGAACATTATTTCGACCGAAAACTGGACGCACTTTATGAATCGGGGCAATCAAACTTTCACTATTTTGATAATAATATTTAACAATCAGGACGCGTTGTTGTATGTATAATGTTCCATGTTTACTAACTCCCATCTGTCTCCTATCGACCTGGCATGTCATAATCTTATGATGTCATGACAGCCAAACTAGTACGCAATTCAAATCTTATTGAAACACCTTTTACTATGATTACTACGAAGTCAGAGTAGCTAGCAATAAAAAGAATTTTGTGAGAAGTCCACTTTCATTATTATTATTTAAATAATAAATAATTTGTTGTGTCAAATAGTTTGTAATTTATTGATACTTTTTGTTAAATTATTATGTATGCATGAGGTATACTTTTATTACACTTTCAGAAAATTAACTTGTCTATATTTATTTTAATATAAATGCCACATCAAAATACAATTTCTTGGGTTTAATTTCATAAATAATTATTGAAATATCTATAATTACTACCTACCTACATTAATTAACAATGATTGAAAAAATTGTTGCATAATTACTGAATAAGTTAATATTAGTTTTTGTTGCCTAATAATAAGAGATGTGTAGTTTTTAATGCTAAGTTAGTTAGACATCAAATTTCAAATCTGAACCTACATTATTTATTATTATGATGGTATTAATGTTTAAACTGTAATCATTCATTAATCAATCAATCAGTTCAAATTTCTTTATTTTCTCTAAATAATAATGGACTTTGATGTGAATTGGAGTGAGAAATTAATGAGAGTGAGATGGAGAGAGCCTTTTGTGACGTTTCGCGATCTGATAGGCTAGAGCTTGAATGCGGTAACCGTTTTGTGGGTATGGATTACGTAAATTACGATTCTAGTTTTTTTCTTCGATTTATTTATATTATATTTATATAATATATTTTTAAAAAGTTTGCTGCACAAAGACAAACAGGGCTTAATCAAATATAAAAAAATTTGGTAAATGAATTTGTACATAGCATTTTTTGGTTTTAATAATACTTCAAAAAATGTATTGCCGCATGACAATGGAAGTCACAAAATCTAAAGAAGATACATTGTAATAAAACAAATATCTATCCATTTACTGCGCCATAATGAAATGACATGACATGACATAAGATAAATAGGCATATAATTGTTTAACACCATCTTTTTAGATATTTCGTGTAGCACGATTTCCTATTAATGGCACGTTAATGCGTTTACAGCTTAATGGTAACGAACACCTACCTTTTCGGGTCGTCACGAGAAAAGTTAGTATCAAATTGTTCACTTTAGAGTCACTGGTCAGCCTATTTATTTTAAAAGTAGAAATCTTGTAATATGTGTACATATACACAGTGCGTCCATAAAGTATTGCACTAATTCATTTTCAGCTATGGTCCGTTTTTCCTGCAGGGGTAAATCCAAGTCCAGGAATTTTAAAATACTTTATTCTGATTGGTTGCTTTTAGGTCTTGTTCACACGATACAAATTTAACAGTGATCCACGAAATAATTTGTAATAAACACATTTATTTAATTTGTATTTGCCTACCATTGCATACTCTTTTTTTTCATTTTGGAAGGAATTTTCTTACTTCAATTAATTTTTCATAGCAATTTTAATATAATTGAAATTGTAAATTCACATCTTGTCAGTTAGCAGAACACACTAGCAGGAATAATATTGCAAGATTTCTTTGCCACATTATGAACAATAAGATAATTGAAATTCGTTCAAAATATTTATGAAATACATCAAAGATGAAAAATTGGATGGAATTGTATAAAGATAATGATCTCTTTTAGTACTTCTATTGTATAGTATTTTTAAAATTAAATAGGAAAATAAAAATAAAGGACAATTTGGCAACAAACATTTCATAAATCACCAGTTTTTGACATCTGACACTATTTAACGTAACAACTAATTTGAATGTTATATTGAAAGTTCGACATAGTAGTTTTTTTGTTGTATTTTCCTTATCCAGTTTAGTATTCCAGTTTATTATATGAGTTTTTCAAAACCACTAAAGAGTTATTTGTATAATTGCGACACGTGCAGAAGAAAGATGTCGTGTGGTCTTAAAAAGATTGGTACTTATTACTACCTTCGAAAATAGCATAACAGTGTACAATGGCTAACTAATATCTAATAATAACTAATAATCTGAAAAAATAAGAATAGGTTTCTACTTACATTCGCCTACAAATGTATATGTTTATGCAATAGACGTATAAATAAATAAAATAACTCCAAAAGAAAATTGAGGATGAATTATTGCAGAATTATCCTCTATGGCAGTTAGTTTTTTCTCATTCATTCTCGTATTTACACATGTTTATTTTCAGCTCACTTTTAACAACCTAACAAAGTACCTATATTATGGTAATTAAGAGTGTATCCAAATCTAAAAAAAGCTCAATTTTAATACTAAGTATTCAAGTGGTCCAAAAAATTACAGAATATATGGACAAGTAATAATTTGCTGAATAAGATTTAGAGGAAAAAACTACTCAGCGAACAAATGCCCCGACCTACATTGAATTAAACCTGCAAGTCTTGTTTGGTAGCTAAGATCATTTGTCAATTCCTCACTAGACGGTTTCGAACTTGTTATGTTCTCATCAGTATGCCAAAAAATGGTCAATTTGAGGTAGATATCGCAAATTAAGTCTGATTCTTTTTAAATATCCCACAAAGTGACGTATATTAAATCCAAGTACTTTAGAAGTTATAGTCATAGTTATCCTGCCTGTGGACGTATATGAAAATTAAGATCAAATCAAACTATGTTGTAATTTTATTTTGACACTACTGAAAAATTGTGCCAAGTGATATACGCCTTTTTGTAAGATAAGCGACGATATGACAGTTTTGTGATATTTCTGGACGAAATTTAATTTAATTTCACATCTTCACGTTATTGTTGAGTGATATCAACTATGCTATTTGTGGTGTATCATTGGCAAATATATTATATTTTGAGGTAATATTTTTAGTTAATAAAATTAACTTTTAGCGTAATCTGTTTTATTTCCTCAACTTTACACTGAACTTTGTAAATAATCTAAAATCTTCTATGTACAACTTACCAGAGTATAAAAGCTTGTCTAAAAAATAACAGTTACAGCTACTTATAATAAAATAAAATAATTAACAATTGTTTATGGCATTATTGTCATATCGGAAAACATTAACAAAAAATTCTCATTTCAGGAAAATAATAGTTAAACACTTAAAACATCAAAATAGTCTTAATAAGACTACATCAACGTTAGTCGTGGTTAATTCATTAATTAACCCATTAAAAAAATATATTGTAATATTTTTTTGCAACAGTTTTTAAGCATATAATTATGTATTATATTATAAAACAAGTGTGATCAAAGAATTGCTAAATACGATTTAATAATGTTCCCGTCAGATGTGTTATCTCTACTTATAAGAAAGCTATATTGTAGATGTTCTGGTTTTAAGTATATAATATGTATGAATTTCACTAGGGCTTTTTACTCTGTAGAGCTACCTAATAATGAGTTAATGAGGATGACAGCACATCTAAAATGCTGTTATCTATATCGATGTTGTTATAGGCTATTAAACAAGTTAATTCAAGTTTCGTTAAGATCTTTTTACTGCACTGTTTTTTTTTCTAAAACAAGGAATGAGTTATCATTGAAGCAGAATGTAATCATTTGAGCAGTAATAACTACATTTATTTTTTTACATAAATTACCACAGAAAAACGTACATCGTTCACTTTATTAAAGCTAAAAATAATTTGACTTATTTTTAATTTTATATCAAATTTTCTAACAGTTGTAATTTTAATTACAATAATAATAATAACAATAACATGAAAGCTCGCCTCATTCTGGCAATCAAACTCGTTTTATTAAAGTTACCATAATCAACTTGTATCGTTAATAACTATTACAATATATAGTTTATTAAAATGTGTTTCAAATATTGTAATTAAACAATGTTTTTATAGATGCAGTAATACATAAAAAACGTCCTTTTATGTTTTTGTTTTTTGTTAAATTAGGCGCCAATTTTTACAACTACAGACATCTAGCGAATTAATATATAAGTTGCTACATACTTTACATACTGCTGGTTTTCCGTAAAATGAGCCATATGAAACCGCATTATTCCCTGCAGGAAAAACGAATAGAATAATTATTTTAGCGAAACGTCTCGAGACAATTTTTGATGCAATTACACATATTTTGAAACTGAACTCCAACTTTCAGAATGTTACCAATTCTCATGGTTAAGTTATAACGTCATTGAATAGTTTTTTAAATAGAGTACTATTGTTTCTAAACATGTGGAAAGTATATCGAATTAGCATTCCAAATAACCAACATTTCACCTATTTTGCTTCAGCCGTTCTAGCTTTACAGCATTCTTAATCATTTAAATTTTTGTTATAATAAATTCATACCATGAATGTTGGCGTTCATGTCATCAGTTTTAAATTTCCAAATCAGATCACACAGACCGGCGCCCATTGCCTTATCGATAAAAAGGGGTTCGAAACAGTTGTAAAATGTTTGCAGAAGACAATAAAGTATTTTTAATGAAAAAAAGAAATATGAAAAAGACTATTTATTTACATTTCTATAATTCATAAATTGATGACGTGAACGCCAGTTTTCGTTATATGAACTATACAGTAACAAAAGACAATAAAATGGAATGGTATACACCGGAACTAAAACAATGTAACAACACTTTAGATTTTCCAACCGATTATTCTTTAAATTTGCTACAAAAAGGTTTAGTTACTAGAGGCAATAAATGCAATGGATTTCGAGTAATGAGCGATTGAAGAAGAGGGCTACATGAAACTCGACGCGCAATTCGTATTATATTGATGAAACGTGAATTTACGATCGTAATGAACATGACATAAATAATAAAGCGAAATATTTGATAAAACGTATGCTTCTGGGACTTTTTTTTGCATTGATTTAACCTGTTTTGCACTATGGTGTCCTTTGAAGTTGGAGCTCATTTCCACACCACACCTTTTATTCAACACTTTCATATAAAGTGGTTTTATTTGATGAGATTTTAAAGGTATAAAGTGACCCATAAGTCACTGGTGAGATAAAGTAATAAGCTAAAGTATATTTTAGATTACTAGTGAGCTAAAGTGGTTCAGTCATTAAAGAGTAGTTTTAATACAAAAATAAACTCCAAGCAGTTTATTTATTGTCTTTATTATATGGAAAATTAAGAAAACAAAGAATCCACTAACACTTATTTATTTATTTATATTTATGTTAACATTTATTGTCATCATATTTGATTTCTCACAAAAAAAAACTGTTCTGCTTCACACAGTTTTTCTCTGTACTAGAAGCGACGTATGTATCGCCTGGCTCGTTGCATTGCGCTACATGTATTTTTGAGCAATAACAATCTTATTTGAGTTTGAATCTTTAAAATAACCCTCCGCCACGGGGGATGATTTCTGCAACTGGCAACTGGCAATTGTAAATAATTAGCTACAATTCGGATGAACTAAGTGAAAATTTTAGTACAATCTATGTCGTCTAAAAAAAATCATTAGAAATATGTAATAGTTGAAAATAAAATCTTATAATATTACACTATGAATTAATAAAATACATGCATTTCACACGCCGATGACTTAACATCAGCAGTCTGCTGAGAAGTTAATCATAAAACAACGAAAGACGGTTGCGAAGTTAAAAACTCGTTGCCAGCGGTTTAGGAAGAAGAAAAAAATGATTCCCCAAAAATCATACAAATGAATAACTCAGAATTGACCAATATGTGAAAGTGATGACAGAAAATATGGATAAAAGTGTCAACTTTGACAAATTGAGGTTTTCGCCGCACATGAATTTTGTTGGTATCCAAGGTAAATCCCTGAGTTATTTATTTATTTGATTTTCGTAAGAAAATGTTCACACCAAATATTAAACACTGCTAAGGTTTGTTCATTAGTATTGCTAGAAACAGTTCATTTAAAAAATCATATATGAGCAGGTTGTTTTGAAAGTTGACAAAACTTGCAAGCAGATAAATACAATGGCCCTTTAGACACAAACGAACAGGGGAAAAGTGCTTTTTTATACAGAAAATTTTAATTTTGAAATTTTAAGAAAAAATGTTATGGATACAAAAAAACATTAAATACTAAAAGAAAATCATTAATTACTGTTAATAGGCAATACATATTTATAAAATAGAAATGTAAACTAAATGTATTTTTCTTTTACAAATGTCAATTACCTTCAGATTGCAGATGTAACAGTCCCCTCAGTCACATTTAAAATGCTATCTTGATATTTTTGAGAAAATTTATAAGCAGATTGCTCAATACAGTAAATGAACAAAATCAGATCATCTGCTCTAACACAAATGAACGGCATTCCTATGCTATTACTGCTCAGATAGTCTTCTAGCAACACTAATGAACATATCTCTAGTTAAACTCTACCATAGACATGTGATCGATTTTATTATACGTATTTAAAAATATGTAATAAGGTAAAATAAATCACTTGGGGTATTTCTGAAAGGCTCCTTTAAGGAACTTAGAACTTTTTTTATGATACTTATCTCATTTGAAAATTAATATTAAGAGGAATTGTCAGATAATATTCAATACCGTTGTATTATGACCACACAGTCACTTTATTACTGTAAGCTCAAAGATACCCCTTATGTCAATCGGTAATTGCTCGAAATTCATACATTTATCGGCTTTTTGGTAGCAAATTTTATAGGGAATATTTCCTGCGACAGGGTGCATTTGTGGTGCTTTTTGGGGGGTGAGGCGACCACTTTCGCAAACTATTCATTTGACGCGTATAATCCCCAAGCGGCAAAACTTTATAATTTTTTTTTCCTATTTCATTATTTTGATTTCAATATTATTAGCCTAAAATTATTTAACTTTATTATAAACTCTTCTGTATACCCAGATATCCTGATATTAATAAAAATAATTCCTATCTATAAAAAAGAGATGAAGAAGAACTAACAAACTATAGGCCCATTCTTCTACTATGTGTAATATCAAAAATTCTAGAAATACTCCTAAAAATCAAATTGTACAATTTTGTGAATATAATAACTTACTATGCCTCGAATAGTTTGGTTTCCAGAAAAACAAATGTCAAGAATAAGCTATTATGTCATTGGTAGAATTGATTGTTGAAGGATTTGAGAAAAAAAATATGTTGGTAGTTTATTTTGTGACTTAAGTAAGGCCTTTGACTGCGTCTCACATAACATTTTGATAAACAAACTATCTGGTTACGGTTTTCTCCAAAAGAGTATTTCACTAATAATTTCTTATTTCAGTAAAAGGCAGCATATCTGCTACTATAATGAAACCTTTTCAGAAAGCCTTTTTCTAAAAAGTGGCTTCCTCATTGTTAAGGACTGGGCCCCATATTGTTTCTAATTCATGTAAATGACCTTACCGCTTTAATCTCTTCAACTAAATTTGTACGTTTTGCATATGACACAACTGCAACAAGCTCAAATAGTAACATGCATCAACTACTCATTAATATTGAAAATACTAAATCAGTCTTAGCGTTATAGTTTTCAAATCACAATTTTCTCTTGAACAAAACAAACCAAATCATATTTACCAATAAGAACTTACTTGGAAATGAAAATCTTGAATCCACAAAATTTTTGGATATTATCTTGGACTCAATTCTATCAAGGGAATACCACTCAAACTATGTATGTAAAAAACTTAATAAAAATCTTTATTTACTAAGAAAACTGCACTATCTGTTGCCCCAAGAAGCAATGCAAACTATCTACTTTTCACTATTTCACTCTGTTCTCAAGTGTGCAATCATATCTTGGGGTCCCCACAGTTCACGTATCTTTCAAATTCAAAAACATGCAAATCGCACTATATGTGGTTTGCCTTTTAGAGAGAATGTAAAAAACAAATTTACCGAAATAGGTATACTAACCTTGTTCTCCATCTATATCCATGAATGCTTAATTTAATTAAAAACTAATCTGAAGAAATATACAATCATTTCTGAAGCACATAATCATCGTACTAGGCAAAATAATAACATATAAATAAATTAAACAAGATTAATGTACATCAGAAACGTCTGCAATTATTATGGTCCAGTATTTTACAATCATCTCCCGTTCTCAACAAGAACATATACCATATAAAAAATTACTAAAAAAGTTATCTTGCCAAAAGATCATTTTATAGCCTTAATGGAACGCAACTTTAATGATAGAGAGACCAACTTCACCAGTTCAGTGTGATGATTTGTCAGTAATTTGTTAGTATTTCTAATTTTAATATCAACTTTCAATTTCATGTTGTGTAATTTTACCTTTTACTTGTATTTGATACAAATGATCATCCATCATGCCTCATACTAAAGTAGTACACTCAACAACTAATACAGATGAAGTTCAAAATAGATATAGGAATAAAATGTGGTTGTTGTGTAGGTATGAAAAAATGTACGTGGATGCTTTTATGTATGTAATATATTATATTAGTATATGTGTACAATTGTTATAGACAAGTGCGATTTACAATGTATCATTATAGTAACTGTCTTAAATAGTACTTAGTATATTATTTTGTTATTTATATGTATATATCACCACTTTTTATTTTTTAAATCTGACATTGTTACAGGGTTATTCATTATAAATTACTCACCCCTTATCATCGTTGTTATTGCCTATAGAAAAAAAAGTTTTAAATAAAAGTTGTGTGGTTATGACTAAATTTTGTTAAAATGCTATCAAAAGTACAGTATCGTGCAGATTTCAGGGGATACAAAAAAATAATATTTTTTTTAAAATGGGTTACCCTGTATATTATTAAATTTTTGGAATGATCCTTTGTTCCTGATTTCAAAAATATACCATATGTTATCCCTACCATATACCGTTTTTGAGTTATTAAACGTCGAATATCTTAGTTAAACTAGTCACTGTAAATATGGAAAAGTTAACATTATTAAAGTGAGCTATGAAAATGACAACTATTATGTTTGATAAGTGACATTTCTTTAATGATATAATCAAAATGGTTTACAGTGAGGAAGAAAAAACCAAATATTTATACAAAATAGATAACAAAGATTTATTTAGGAAATTTAAATATAAATAAATAACTCATAAAAAATGTTCGATGTGTCCACCATTATTATCAATGCATAATTGATAACATCTTCTTATACTTATAATTGCACCGGAAATGGCTTCATTATTTACATTCAGATTGTTTATTTCAAGTCGAATCCTGTCATTAATGACATGAATACTATTTTTTTTTTTTTTTTTTTTTTTTTTCGGTTTCCCGATGCCGGTCAGTCCTCCCGTGGCCTCCGACGCCTCACGGGAGTCGCGCCGGCGCATCAACTACAGCCACTCCCCGCATCCCGCAGGGTTAGTGACTGTAGATACCAGAATCGTGTGCCCTAAGCAGACGGAGAGAACCCAGAATGACCGCCTTCTGCATTTGGCCTGCCAGCCACTCGGCTGGTTTTTGGCAGGCTGGTATGATCTTCAGTTCCGAGAGCAGCGTAGGCTTTATCCCTCCGAGTACACCGATTATAAGGACGACCATTTTGACCGAGTAGCCTGGGTACAGCACTTGGAGCTCGTACCGGAGATCGCGATATTTGGTCCGTTTCTCCTCCTCCTTCAAGGTGATGTTTTTCTCAGCAGGTGCCGAGAACTCCATAACATACATCACCTTGAGTTGATGGTCGAGGAGGACTATGTCAGGCTTGTTGGCTTGGATTAGCCTGACAGTCGGGAACGAGTAGTTCCAGTAAATCCGGCATTTCTCGTTCTCGACAACGGACTCAATATCTCCGGGGACGTAAGGCAGCACTGGTGTCTGGTCTACCCCGTACGAGTGCCTTAGATGGTAGTATAGCACTCGTAAAGCCGCGTTATGTCGGTGGATGTAGGCCGAAATCGCATATATGGGACATGCAGAAAGTAAGTGCATGAGCGATTCCGGCGCCTGATGGCAGGTCCTGCAGTTGATATCAGGAACCTCTACACGCCACACGCGGCTACGGTAGACCAAGGTGTTGATAACACCATCTTGGCAGGCCATAATGAATCCCTCGGTCTCCGACTTAAGCCCTGCTGACCTTAGAAAGGCGAAGGTCAGCCTGGTCGATAAACCCAGTGTTTCTATGTTCTTATAGAAGACACCATGCTGGGGTTTATCGACGTGCTGCCGAAACAGATTTTCCTCTTCGGCAGCTCTAATTCGGGCTTTCAGACGATTTGGCTGAAGTTCGGTGACTGACGCAACATCAGCACCTCGCCGGCCTCCTCGCCTGATGTCAAATGCGAGGCCGAGTTCATCTGCGGCTCTTTTTGCTGCCTTGAACAATCCTGCTCCCACTCCTACAGTTTCGTGATGTTTTACGAACCGCAAGAGGGGATCTGAGCTCCTGAGTATGTTACATGCCATACTCAGTACTACTCTGCCATGCGTACACTCCAGGCTCAAGAGTCCTCGGCCCCCCGTTGACGTGGGAGGTACACACGAGGAACGGACGATCTAGGATGAATACTTCTGTGAATATTCATCATCTTGCGGGTATCTCTGTCTAATTGGCGCAGCTCATCTACCCTCCACTTTACTACTCCGAAGGAGTAGAGCAGAATCGGAACGGCAAGCATATTAGTAGCAGACACCTTGTTCTTCCCCGAAAGTTCGGAAGACCAAATCTTTCGGAGGCGGTGTCTGTACTTGCCGCGGAGAGAATCCTTTATTTGTATTACATCTTGGATGTGCCTTTGTTGCACACCCAGGTATGTATAGGTCTCTCCGGCATCCAGATGTCTTAGGATGCTTCCGTCTGCGAGCTGCGCATTTTCAGAGAATTCCCCGCATCGTCCTCTCTTGAGGTGGACGACTGCACATTTGTCCAACCCGAACTCCATACCAATTGCCCGCGTATATTCTTCGACCACCCTAAGAGCGTTTTGTAGATCGCGCTCTCCGGAGGCATAAAGTTTAAGATCATCCATATAAAACAGATGGGTGACCTTATGCCTCCGGTCGCTGGGTGGTCCACATTGATACCCGCGGGTTTGGCGGAGCCCAGCAGACAACGGTAGCAGTGAGATGCAGAAGAGGAGAGGACTCAGGGAGTCGCCCTGGAAAACTCCCCTCCTAAATGCCACCTGCTCTGTCGTGACCCGCTGTGCACCTGATGTTATGGTGAAGCGACTCTTCCAGAGTGGCAGCAGCTGTTCTATGCATCTCACTAGTGGTGCTGGTACCGCAAGACATTCGAGCAAGTGCAACAATAGCTCGTGCGATGTTGTATCAAATGCCTTGCGGTAGTCAATCCAGGCCATCGATAGATTCCGCTTGTATTGCACAGAATCCTCTGTAATACAGCGGTCTATCAGCAGGCTGTCCTTGCAACCTGCCATGCCCTTCTTGGCACCACGCTGTTCATGTATCTGCTGGAAGACCGGATCAACAGACCTCAGTGTCCTTGCATACAAGATACGTGTAAATATCTTGTAGCAGGAGTTGAGGCAAGTGATCGGCCTATAATTCCTCGGGTCGGAAAGATCCCCCTTTTTTGGGGATAAGCACAGTACGTCCCTCGACAAACCAGTCCGGAATCTGCTGCCCCTCGTTCAACCATGAGTTGAAAACTCGCGCCAGACGGCGGTGAGTGGACGGAAATTTCTTCCACCACCAGTTGTTAATGCCGTCTGGGCCCGGGGCAGCGAAGTTCTTGGTGCCAACAAGTGCTTGCTGGACTTCCTCCGTACTGATTGCCGGGCACACTTCATCTGGCTCTTCACGATGTCTGTGACACAGAGCCTCGAAGTGTGCAATTGCTGGAGTGTCGCTATTGAATGGACGCGTCGTTTCGTAGATTCCCTTCCAGAAGGTTTCGACATCTTCTACAGTCGGCGGATTATCTACAACACGCTGTGGCTCTTGAAATAGGCGGGAAGGATTCGTACGGAACAAATTGTTTTGTTCCATACTCCTCACCCGCCTCTTCAATGTTTTCTTTATCGCCATGAGCGCTCGGATCCTATCTAGACAGTGCTGCTTGATGGTAAGCATCACTGTCAGATTTAGAGTATGGTGTTGACGTCTTAATCCGGCTGCTATGCGCCGGATTCTGGGAGTAAAAACTCTACCAGTTGTCTTATATTCCACCACACTCTGGATCCGAGAAGCGTGTTGTCTGGCCGACTGTATCTTGCCCTCGATATTCTGTACACGCCGCTTGGCTTTCTCGACCCCGTGATTGGTTGACCTCTCACGGGGGACGAGTTGCTTCGCGGCGTTGTACACGGCACTGTTGATTTGCCAGATGTCGGCATCTTCCGGAATTTCCTCATCGATGACCTCGTCCATTCTAGCTAGGTCTTGTGGCTTTAGGTTAGCCCTGGTGTTAAGGCTAACCCTCGTCCTTAAGTCTACATCGGTGAACTCTAAAGGATGTTCCCCATCAGCTAATAATTGCCGCGGTGGGACTGCGGCTGGCAGTTCTTCCGGCTGACGGGGTGCCCTTACATAACCTGTCCTGAGCAGAAAGGATACTTGATCTCTCAGATGTTGTTGAGAGAAGGCGCGATGCTCTGGATGCATTTCGCACCAAAGTGCATGCAATCGCGCCATGTATCCCCTTCGCTCAGGTTCGCTACTCTCGCGGCAGGTCAGTAAGTCATCCCGAAGTTCCCTCGTCCACTTAAAGCGTCCATGTACAATCGCATTGTCATCATCGTTAGGACCGTCCGGTAAGGCCCCTCCCATCTGTCCTTGACCTCCATCCGACTGAGGTCGAATGTGAGGGGCCCTTCTAAGGTTATATGGAACCATAGCAAAAAGAGTACCAGGGTAGTTAGCCCTGGTACTCCCGGCCGGCATTAGTCAGGCAGAGTTGCCTCTGCCCGTCCAGGGTGCACCAACGTGGAGGTTGCCGGTCCTATTAAACGTCGAATATCTTAGTTAAACTAGTCACTGTAAATATGGAAAAGTTAACATTATTAAAGTGAGCTATGAAAATGACAACTATTATGTTTGATAAGTGACATTTCTTTAATGATATAATCAAAATGGTTTACAGTGAGGAAGAAAAAACCAAATATTTATACAAAATAGATAACAAAGATTTATTTAGGAAATTTAAATATAAATAAATAACTCATAAAAAATGTTCGATGTGTCCACCATTATTATCAATGCATAATTGATAACATCTTCTTATACTTATAATTGCACCGGAAATGGCTTCATTATTTACATTCAGATTGTTTATTTCAAGTCGAATCCTGTCATTAATGACATGAATACTATTATTATTATTATTATTATTATTATTATTGACAATGTCTTTTAGAAATCCCCAAAATAGGGATCAAATCCTGACTGTTACGTGGCCATTTGATAGGTCCATTATTCCCTATCTATATTGGGAATACATTATTCAAGTGATCTCAAACGGGTAGGACACTATACGGAGTTGCCCCATCCTGTATTCAAATCATATCATCAAGTTTGGCTTCCGGAAAATTCTGCAAAAGAATATTTTCTGCTTCTGGGATAATTATTTCCAGATAGGTAACTCCAGTTAAAGTATAATCATAAAATATAGGCCTAATAATTTTGTTTCTAAAAATTTCACACCAAACGCTAACAGTTTTTCTTCCTGATTTTTTTATTTGTTTTACCAATCTTTTTCTGTTGTGCTTGTTTTCCCACGACTTTCGATTTTTCCTATTAAAAACTTCTGCCGTAGAAAAGGATGATTCATCAGTCCATAATAGTTTAGTAAAAAATCGGTATCTTCATCCAACTTTTGATTCATCTGGCGGCAAAAGTCCAGCCTTTTCCCTTTTATGAGCCTCTGTTAAAACTTGTACGCGTAAAATTTTATATGGTCTGTAGTTGTTATTTTTTAACGTATGTTGGATTTTGGAATAACTTTTACCTAATTGATCGACATTCAGAATTTTTTTTAAAAATAATACAATGTTTCAAAAAAGTCTATTCGCAAATAAATATGGATGGGCTTACCTCCGAAATGAAGCAGTGTATCTAGCTGTTCTTCCTGGTTTACTTGAACTACACGCTTTTTTCCACTAAAACTGGAGGTATTATTCATCTTTCGGTAAATATTTTTGAACGTATTTTCTGATGGTGCTGGAGGATTTGGATACGACACCCTTGCTCTTTTTGCTGCACGTTTATTTTTGTTATTTTGTATATAACAAGTAAATATTTGGACTTCTTCTTCCTCACTGTAAACCATTTTGATTATTTCATTAAAGAAATGTCACTTATCAAACATAATTGTTGTCATTTTCATAGCTCATTTTAATAATGTTAACTTTTCCATATTTACAGTAACTAGTATAACTAAGATATTCGACGTCTAATAACTCAAAAACTGTATATGGTAGGGGTAACATATGGTATATTTTTGAAATCAAGAACAAAGGATTATTCCAAAAATTTAATAATATACAGGGTATTCCATTTAAAAAATATATTATTTTTTGTATCCCCTGAAATCTGCACGCTACTGTACTTTTAATATCATTTTAACAAAATTTAGTCATAACCACACAATTTTATTTAATACTATTTTTTCTATAGGCAATAATAACGATGATAAGGGGTGGGTAATTTATAATAAATAACCCTGTACAACATTGTAAATGTTTTTTAAACCGAATAAAGTACTACTACCACAACTACTACTACTACCACTACTACTAGTACTACCACTAGTACTACTACTAAAGTACTACTACTATACTATAACGTATTGCATAAATTGATTTTTACCAAGAATAATTGTTTTAATGGAAAACCTCGAAAGTAGAGTCCCTTAATCAGGGACTCTACTCGGAACAAGCTAATTCTTTGTCCTATTTGCGCATGTTTTGAAATTAAATTTCAACTTACAGGCTGGTCCAAAATTGAATTATGACATCATCGATTATTTTTTTAATTGCGACTTAGTATTTTTTCCTAAACATATTATGGAAAGTACATCCAATTAGCATTTCAAATTGATATTCATGCAATACTTTATAACACAAAATTGACGTACCATCCTGTAAGTTGAAGTTCAATTTTAAAATATGCGCAATTATCAATCATAAGTTGACCTATGTAGGGACTTTTCATTAAATAATTATTCTTACTGAAAATGAATTTTTGTAATACTTTATAGTAACAAAAATTTAAATGAATGAAAATGCTGTAGAGCCAGAATGGCCGACTATAACTAAACTTTTTAATTTTAAAATTAATATTTAGTGGCATTTACTTAAACTGATAATTAAATGTCAACATAATATATTCCTGTTATAGTAATTTAGGATTTTATGGTAAAATGTCAAGCTAAACTTTCAGTTGCATTGATACTTAAATGCCGTGACCAATTTTAAAATGTCTTATTGTATTTTTAATGAACAGCACATTATGGGACCTAGTTATTTTTTAATTTATAAACATTTTAAAGGAAATTTAAATAATTTAAATATTATTTATTCTGTGTGATTCAGAAAAACAAAACCGAGGAAAAAACTCAATATGGCTAAATATACTAATAGGCCAGGCGACAGGTCGAAAAAAAGCCTCAATAAGGAAATAATTAGTGGAAAGCTGGAAATTGCTTTAATCGCTTTATTTGGACCTAGATATTACTCTCCCAAGTTTTCCCCCTCGAGCGAGGTCGGCGTTGGCCCTTCTGGCCCTAAGAAGATACCATTTTTCGGTTTTTTGCAAATATCTCCCAAACCATCAAGTTTACCAACAAAATACCTATTATAAAAAATAATCTAGAGTAAATTTGCTACAATAATGTTTATCACCGTTTATCTCTAAAGTGAACCGTTACGATGCTACGACCATTCAAAGTGGAACCCTTTTTGATTCTTGCGGAAAAGTTATCGAAATCATATGCCATATCAAAGTTTCTACATGTTATAAATATTTGTCAGCATTCCAGGTGCACAAGCTGTTAACTTGTTACAAGTATAAGAGCTTTTCAATGTAAACAGCTGTGGCAAAGTACCTACGATTAGTATTATTATTGACTAGTCCCATTCTAGATGGTTGGGGCAGGCGTTATACACTAAATCCCCCCATCGCATGGAAGGTGTTGCAGCCGTCTATAGTGTTGATATTGACATCAGCATTATCAAAAACAAATTGCGCGAATGCCTGAGGAATTATATTGCTTTGAGGATGCTGTATAGTGGAGATTTCGAACAGCCTGGTTCATCATATGAAGCACAATATCCTAGGCCCGAAAGGATATTGAGAAGTGCTTTAGAACCATACTTTCGTGACAGAACAGCCGCAAAACCTATTTGCACGGAAGACAGAAATGATCTCGGCCTGACTGCCGCTACAACAGCGTGTGCAATTGATGTGCACTTCCTCTTCCATGTGTTTTCCGCTGCGCGTTTCTTTTTAGAATGACTTCTCCCAGGAAATAATTTAAAAATTGGGGAACATCATTTGCAGCATCGTCAAAAAATGAATCGGATGGAGGATAGGTTTCTGTATCATAGATCGTGGATCTTATATCTTCCCTTATTATGTCTGCTGCGGCTTTTACAATTCTTAGACGCTCCTCCTGATCATCGATCTTTCGACAATGGTACCAATTTTCCGTGAGTATTTTGTAGCTTGTGTCGCGAAAATAAATCACCGATTCATTGTTTTTTCTTGCTGTGACAATGATATCAGCACCATATTTACCAAGCAACCTGTTTTTCAACGTTTTCTCATTAGGAATATAGCCCTCAAAATCTTCGAATATCTCTTTAAATGTGAATTGACATTCTTCTCGATTTCGTTCCATATAAGAGCAAGCGTACTCGAAAGCAGCAGTGACGTTTTCATCTTCGGGCCGACCAGGTGGCTTTGTCGATGTGGAAGAACTCTTGAAGAATGTTTTTGCGCAAGAGCCGTGATATCGACCCTCTGCAGTGACCAAATCATTTACATGTGCAATTTTCCTAGTAACTGCCTTGGCCCATGCATCGTCACGCTTACCAGTTGTCTCTACCAGTATGTTTTTGAAATGGAGTGTTTCCACGCGATGAACAGTATCGCGACTGTCAATGGGTTTTTTAATAACACTTTTTAAAAAATTCTTCGGATGCATTTTTGCCGCACAAAATACAATTAACCTTGAAATCGAACTGTTCACAGGATCGCGAGCTTCGGTCCGTTGTTGCCCTTTCCCAAGATTTTATTGCCGCGGCAATATTTTTGTCTTTGGTATACGATTTTTGGCACTTAACATGAACCGTAACATTCTGCAATCCTTGTAATTGCCATGTCTATTATCACGTCTTTTCACACTACTTTCACGTAAGGTTCTTAATCCTCTCTCCTTCACTATAATAGTGTCTCCATCTTCTAAACCTTTTTCACAAATAAAACAAACAGTTGGATTACCAGCCGCGGCTTTTGCCGCACTTTCTCAAACTACAATCTTGATTGATTATTTTGTCCGTAAACACATATACACTCAACCAGATCGTCATGACACTGCTGTGGTATGGGAGCAGCGTTGCCAGCTGTATGGGAGGCCGAGCGCGGCAAGCCAGCTACATCTGCAGGTGTTACTATCCCCACGTACACAGTGTTGCCAGCACCCTCAGTGAGAAAGTAATGAAGTCTACTTGTAAAATGTACTGAATCTGAACTGAATGTACTTATAATATGTAGAAACTTTGATATGGCATATGATTTCGATCTTTTCCGCAAGAATCAAAAAGGGTTCCACTTTGAATGGTCGTAGCATCGTAACGGTTCACTTTGGAGACAAACGGTAGAGAACATTTTTGTAGCAAATTTACTCTAGATTATTTCTTATAATAAGTATTTTGTTGATAAAGTTGATGGTTTGGGAGATATTTGCAAAAAACCGAAAAATGGTACCTTCTTAGGGCCAGAAGGGCCAACGCCGACTTCGCTCGAGGGGGAAAACTTGGGAGAGTAATATCTGGGTCCAAATAAAGCGATTAAAGGAATTTCCAGCTTTCCACTAATTATTTCCTTATTGAACTACCTGTCGCCTGGCCTATAATGATTTTTCCAAAATATAAAAAAATCTAAAGTTTGAAATTCCCTGCACATCTCCATTCCAATCACAAAACATTTTGTTGTATAGTGCAACATCCTCAAGATTTCGGAACACTGGCAACTCAAGCACATTTACCGCCGCCGTAATGGCGCAATGTTACAAATTAACGAATAAGTGTTGAATGCCATCGAGGAAAATAACTCGATAAGCAGTAGAAGACTAGTTTTGCAAACATCGCACATTAGAGAAGGCGAATATTACGGGAGTAGGGCTTACATTCCTATTATGTTCAACCAGTAGAAATATCAGTCAGTTAATAGATGAAATGAACTACTGACTAATAGTCATGCCTTCAGTATTATTGTCCTTCTTTTATCTTGTTACAACATAATAGAGTTACCCTGTAAACCTCTAGAAAGTGCAGACGTAGATAATTTACTCGAGAATCACTCAGATGAAAATGTATTTTGCAGAAAATTAAAAATTAGTTAGACATTAATATAGCTTTTACATTAACAAAATGACACTGTGTTAACAGCATTAGATGATTTTAATATCTCTTGTTCAAAAGTCAATGAGACTGGCCTGAACTTTAAGGATGCATTGACAAAGAATCTATACTCCTATAATATTCTCCACTTTTTGGATGACTAAATTTGTATATATTGCAGTCTATAACATGGACGAATCAAAGAACCAAATAGCTTCAAGGATTATCTGTATTTTTTGCGAAATATAAAAAAGAACATTCCATTTGTGGGCCACACATTCCGATTATTTCCACAAAAAGTATTCTGGCAAACTTTCTGTCAAATGACAATGATTGCCACACACACAAGTAATCAAGTAATAAAATAAAAAAAGTAGTAAGAGTCAGTTTCACAAAGTGCATTTCGTATATTCTGTTAATTAAATCTCGAACCAATAATTTTAATTTTACTATGTCCTAGGCCTAATACATAACACCGGAAACGAAACTGGAAATACGATAGACAATTTTAGAAAAAAAAAACAAAACTGGAAAAATTTGCTAATATGTCAGTATAAAATAAATGGAGTTGATTTTCTCTGTTTTTATAGGCACGATCGCCGCGTAATCACACAATACTCCACAGATGTTAGCTGTTTGACCGTCAATGCATTTTGGTGACATACGTGTTGTAAAATGTCACACCAGTCGGGAGCGCTGCCATTCGTGACCCAAATCACAATTTTCTTGAACATTCTCCTGAATTACAGCACGATGGAGCAGTAATAATATATGATTGTATAAAAAGTCTTGTGTTGATTTAATACAAAAACGTTTTTTTTTTTAATTTCCACAGTACATTAAACAATTTCACAAATCATTTCCAGGAATTCTGAACCTCCATAGCAATGGAGAACTTGGCAGGAAGTAGCTTTTTATTATAATAAACATTTCCACGCAGATTTTTTTTAATTCTATTAACATTAAACACCACAGGCAACATAAGCCCCTATACCTCAACGTACCTTGCGTGGAAGAGGGCTACTCATTTATAGACAATGGACACATACCCAATGTCCAAGTATTCTAGGATTAATTTCTGGTTTAGAAAAATCCTAGCTCCTCTACTCGGGGATAGAATTCGGGACTCCAAGATGAGAGGCAAGTGTCCTTACCACTCGACCACGAAGTTAAATCTGTAATATTTTCAAATTCGACCCAAAGGAGTTCAAAGCAGTCAAAGAAAGTTAACAACAGTTTGAAAATACACAAGTCGAAGTATATTTACGGACTATACAAGTGAACTACAGTATACTAGCAAATGCCATTAACCAATTGCAGGATAGTTAGTTTTGCTTCTTTAACTCAATTGTTTGAAATAGTTGATAACGTAAATATGGTATTACAAAATTTACGGCTGCCACTGGTGTTCAAGCTGCAACGAAATTTAGTGTCTTATTAAATTAAAATTTGGATTGTACGCAACTACGCCTCATTAAGCAGTGCCTAAGTGACGGAAATTCTAAAAGTTATCAGCAGTATTATACGTATGCCAATATTACATCTCTGTATATAGAATGTTTATCTTCAAAATGCGATGCAATACTCTCAGAGAAGCGTACATGTTTAAAGGAGACTACTGTAGAAGGCATCTTAATGACGCAGGCGTTTGGGCGGGCTCAATTTTTACTTTAGACGAAATAAGCCATGACATGAGTTGTCTATTTAATTTTTTTTAACTAAGTTAGTTATTTCATACCATTACAGTAACGCCACTGGAATTAATATCAAGATTCCAGCTTTAATTAGTAGTTTAGAAGTTATTGGTCTTTTTAATAATACGAACCAAGATTCTTTCAGAGGAGAAACTCAATCCAAACATTATCTTCTACAACCATACACCAGTGCTGCCTTACGTCCCCGGAGATATTGAGTCCGTTGTCCAGAACGAGAAATGCCGGATTTACTGGAACTACTCATTCCCGACTGTCAGGCTAATCCAAGCCAACAAGCCTGACATAGTCCTCCTCGACCATCAACTCAAGGTGATGTATGTCATCTTATTCTAGGCACCTGCGGAGAAAAACATCACCTTGAAGGAGGAGGAGAAACGGACCAATATCGCGATCTTCGGTACGAGCTCCAAGTGGTGTACCCAGGCTACTCGGTAAAGATGGTCGTCCTTATAATCGGAGTACTCGGAGGGATAAAGCCTACGCTGCTCTCGGATCTGAAGATCATACCGGCCTGCCAAAAACCAGCCGAGTGGCTGGCAGGCCAAATGCAGAAGGCGGTCATTCTGGGTTCTCTCCGTCTGCTTAGGGCACACGATTCTGGTATATACAGTCACTAACCCTGCGGGATGTGGGGAGTGGCTGTAGTTGATGCGCCGGCGCGACTCCCGTGAGGCGTTGGAGGCCACGGGAGGACTGACCGGCATCGGGACACCGAAAAAAAAATGCTTTATTTGCCCAATAGGTAACACCCAATTACAGGACAATTTAAATTGCCCTTAAATACTACGAAACATTTTATAATATTTAGTAACAAATCTATATATTAAACATAAGGGTAAATACAATAGATATTATTAAAATAACTGAAAATTAAATTAAAAAAAAAAGATAGTGAGATAGTAATAGTTAAGAAAAACAAAATAAGAACTAATTATTGAGAAAAGGTAAAATAATATAAATAACGATGAGAAAAAAATGTATATCTACATAATACAAAGCCATTCTGGTCTACTGACAATATGTTTTTAGTGGACATGTAAATGCGATTGTATAAAATGATTTCAAGAACTTTAGCAAAATTACACAATACAAAAATTTTTCTGTAATTGCTTATATCTGACGTACTGCCTGCTTTAAAAATCGGAAACGTCTTTGCCACCTTCCATCGGTTGGAAAAATTGATGTTTTTATTGAAATATTAAACAGAATAAAAAGCGGTGTTAAGAATGCATTGGCATATTTGGATCATAGCCTGACATACTGTACGTTTACAATAAGCGCATGTTTAACTAGTAATTTCGACATTGAAAATTGGTTCTTAACTTACACCAAGATAATATGGCTGCAGAGATTAATCCAGTGCTTTTAGTATCCGTTAAAGAAAAAGTCCAAGAAAGCTGCATTTTTTACACTTTAATTTCGTCGTTCTAAACAGTGACTCAAAAGTCCCCTGTGATCCGTTGTACGCACAATTTTTTAAGGTTCGTAAGAGGGTTAAAAACGTATTTTTCCGTGAATATCTCCGTCCCTTTTAATTTTACGTGAATGTGAACGTAAAATCGAAAGATTAGAAAATTATCTACAAAAAAGGTCCTTGGGCAATTGTATGGCTACTGAAATTTGAAACTCCATTGCTCTCCTATTTTCGGCATTTGTTACTGGCAATCTTGTGTAAATGAAATTGATGAAAATATAAGAGAAGAAGAACAAAATGTAGAAGAAATATACAAAAGAGAAGAAAGATACGAAAAAGAGAAAAAGAGCAGGAGGAGGAAGAAGAATGAGAAGAAAAAATGAGGAAAATAAGAAGTGGAAGAAAGATAAATATCAGAACTTGATAACGCATGATTATACTTTGATTATTCATAATTCTGACATAAGTATTGCCACCAATGAATAAAGCAATCATGATTGACTTCATTAATAAATCACATAAAACCTTTTTCATCAAAAATTCCTTGTTTTGTTTTTAATATAGGATCTAATTTATAAACTTAATATGTACAGAATAGAGTAAAATGAAGTATTTGCGTGAGTCATAATTTGTATATCAAGTTTTCTCGAAAACTATGACTCGTATGATAAAACGAGAAAGGATCTTTTTCGTAGATAATTCATATTCGCAGAATTAAAATGAACGGAGATATTCGCGAAAAAACACATTTTTAACTCTCTTGCACGCTATAAAAAATTGTGCGTACAAAGGATCACCAGGGACTTTAGAGACGTTGTTGTATAGAACGACGAAATTAAAGTGTAAAAAAAAAATTCAGCTTTCTTGGACTTTTTTCTTTAAATGGTATATTTTTTTGTCTAAATGCATTGGACTAATTGTTCTTTTTTTTGTGTTAGATGTAGGAGAATAGGTTATAGACAATATTGCATTACGACTTATTGTATTTGCAAAAAAAAAGCTTCTAATTTTGTCAAATATGTATACGGATATACATTTTACTACCGACATTACCTTAACTGAAGTGTAGTTGGTTTAAAAATAACTACATCAAATAATGTAAATGTATATTCACATGCAGTAAGTAATTCTAGTTTATTTCTCTTAGAAGTAGAAACAAATTAAAAGTGATATATAGCTTTTTCACGAACAGGACTAATTCATTTTCTTATCGATGCGGAGTATATGAGCTATCTGTACACACATTTATTTTAACTTTCAAATATACACTTTTATTGTTTGTAACTGTTGTTGATTTACATTTTAACGTCATTAAAATTTTATAGAATTATTTTATTTGTTATGGTTAAAGTTAATTATGAAACAGTCATGTAACTATCACCGATATCAGGTTATTGATCTGCAGCTTTTAACATTATTTACTGTAACACACACCAATATTTTATCTTAAAATTTACGACAATTTTGTTATTTCTCTACGATGTCGATAACTTTATTATTCTATTTTAAAGCTATGTATGTATGGTGGAAATTACTACAGGTTTCAAAAAATGATTTTGGTCAATGGTATAATAATTAATTCATCTCTTCATAATTTTCTATAACTACGTCATTGGTTATAGTATTTACCCAAATGTATTGGAAATAGTGACGGTAATTTACATAGTATTATCATGCATCGTATATGATATGAAAAAAATAATTATTGTTAGTATATAAATAGTAATAAATACTATATACAATACAAGGTACCAAAGTCGATTCCTTTCAGTTTATTTAATTCAAGATTAAATAAATTTGTCACACATACTTCTGAATAATTTGTAAATTTGTATCATATAAAGAGAAGTGATCAAGCCTTAATTGTGATTGCCCACTATTAAAAGATTTTTACCAGATAAATGGAAATCGTTCTTGAGGACATCGCATATATCATTCGCAGACCGGTTGTTAGTTATTGCCCTCGTTAGAGCGAAATAGGTACACGTAACGTGAACAATGAGGATCTCAGAATTGAGTAATATGTAGAAATGTTTGATGGACAATATCCCACCTAAATAGCTGTCTGTACAAACTGTTCAAAAAACTAATGTATAATAATAAAATTGAACAGTGGTATCACAATTTCAGACCTTGAAATAAAAATGTTTAGGCTATTCGAAATTAAGTTTATTTTGTTTTTTTTTTACAGAATATTTCGAAAAAAAATTATTTATAATTTACCGTATTAACCAAAAAATGTCAAATAATCAACGCTTTTGTCATCAAAAATATTATTGCCACTAACGATGTCTTCAAGGCCCATTTACAGATTTAAACAATATTTTTTAGTTTTGCAGTAATTAGCCTAAGAAGTTTTAAACACAGCACCTGTATTATTTATATTTATGTCCTATGTCAGATGAGCACATTTTCTAAATGAATTAATATGTTTGCTATATTTTAATATAAACATGATATATCAAACTACACATTTTTGGAAGGCTTTAAAAATGCGGCGATTAAAAAATAAAACGTTTATATACAGTGCGTTCCCGGACGAAATTCACAATACTTGTAAACTTTTTAATTTTCAGTTTTTCGAAAAAAAGTCATTCTTTATAAAAAGTTTTGCTTCTTTTGAAAATTCAAATGCCGTAATCAATTGATCGAAAAATTATACAGGATGATCAAAAACTTAAAAAGTGTGAAATTTTTTCCAGTAAAATACCAATATTTTTCCTTTTAAAGAAGAATGTCGTGAATAATTTGTTGTTTGTAACCATAAAATGTGAACATTTTTATAAATAATACACGTTTTCTTTAAATTGAAAAATAGAGAAGTTTCTCCTACAAGCATTTCAGCACTAATTTGAAATTATTGGTCTTCCATGACATTCGATTTTTTCAACGAAAATCTTAATTTAAATCGGTTTTATGATAACGAATAACAATTTTTCATATTTTTTTCTAAAAAGAAAAATATTGGATTTTTTTAATTTTTGATCACTGTATAATTTTTCGATTATTTGATAATGGATTTTGAATTTTCAAAATAAGCAAAACTTTTAATAAAGAACGACCTTTTTTAAAAAATTTAAAATAAAAGAATTTACAAGTATTGTGAACTTCATCCCGTGACACTGTATAAATTTGATGGCCAGTTAGTTTGCAAAGGTGCATATTAGATTGTATAGGATATGACAAAGGAATTATTTTTATTAGAGAATAACATAATGAAATTTAAAAACTAGACGAATTTATAAGTAGATAGGAATACGATATTTCGTACCGTTTTGTGTGACAGAATGTTGTTTTTCTACGACTACTAAGAAATCTGCTCATTATATGCGTGTCACTGATTGATTAGTAAATCTGACACCTCTCTCCAATAACTCAGTGGCGTAACTCGAGGTTATGGGGCTCCAGGGCAAAAAATTTTTGGAGCCCCCATATTCTACTAAAGAATAACATGATATGTCCGATAGTAATAAAAAAAATTGTTTGAAAAACAAACATTTAAATAAAGAAAACAAGAAATGAAACAATTTATTGAATTAACCATTCAAATAAATAAAAAAAGTAAGTTTACTTAGTTTATAACTTATACACTTAAACTAATACTTGGCATAGTAAAACTTAAAATAATATTTCGTAAAATAATATGCAAACAATAAAAATATTTGGTGTATATGTATAATGATAAAAGAAAATAATTTAAAAATCTCTTTTTCTTGCATTTCTATTAGCTAATTCATTTATTACCTCATTTAAATCGTCTTCGTTTTCTATAGGTAACAGGACAAGACCACTTAATCGATCTTGACTTAGACCTGAGGTAATCTTTGATAATTTTCAGCTTACTAAAAGCCCTTTCATCTATAGCAGTTGTAACAGACAACGTGAAAAATAACAGAAACAATAGGTAAAGGTAAATAGGTAAATTTCACTTGTGCCAAAAATTTCCCATTGAAGGTTTCTTGTGATTAAAACTCTTTAATTATCATCATCATTTTAATCCTCTCCAGATGATGTCAACTTGGCTGGCGAAACGCGCGTCGAGTGCAGTATATAGTGTTTTGATGTTTCATGGAAAACTACGTCAGTGCTATCTTCGCATCAAAGGTTCCAAGCCACTCCAGGTTTCTTGTGATGTTCGATGGACACGAAAAGGTAACGAACATTTTAAGAGAAGTAATATTATTTTGAGCAACCTTTGCAACATAATTTTCCAAAAAGATGCTTGAAATCTGACTTCTGCTTCTAGGTTCTTGTACATAGAATGGAATCCTCAAGATCTTATCGTTTATAGATAACACGAACGTTTTAGAATCCTCCAACAAAAGTTTGCAGACAGCTCCTTCTGAACAAACACAACATAAAGTAATTAACTACTGGAATTTTATTTATTTTTGGATGCCTTTAAAATTGTTATTTGTAAAATGACAAAAAATTTATTTATTTATTTATTTTTAATTAAACACCGTAGGTAATATAACCCCCTGTATCCCTGAAGGTATTTCAATGTGTGGGAGAGGGCTACACATTTAGAGAAAATGGACACAGACACAATGTCCGAGTATGCTAGGATTAATTTCTGGTTTAGAAAACATCCTAGCTCCTCAACCGGGGATCGAACCTAGGACTCCAGGATGAGGGGCAAGTGTCCTTACCACTCGACCACGAAGTTATAAATGTATTTGTATTAACCTAAAACATACATACACAAACTTTTTTTGATGTTTGAGTTTAAAATGTTCAGAAACGAATTTTCGGTAGATACCAATAACAACACCACATGTAATGACAACCCCCTTTATTCCTGAATGTATTAAGTGACATTGTGCGGGAGAAGGTTACACATTAAGAGACAACGGACATACATCCAATATCTGAGTATATTACGATTAATCTCTCTCACAGAAAAATCCCACTGCCACGGCCGGGAATCGAACCCGGGACCCCGAGGTTTCGAGGCAAAAACGTTACCTCTAGACCACGGAACCAGATAAAATTTAAAAATTATCATGTTTTAAATAATTTTAAATAAGCACCTTGAATAAATATGACCAGTGGCGGCTATATCTTAATATTAGAGTATGAGACACAAATGATACTTAGCATGCCCCTTAATAACACCACATGAAATTACAACCCCCTTTATCCCTGAAGGTCTGAAATGACTTTGTGTGGGAGAAAATGACTTTGTGTGGGAGAAAATGACTTTGTGTGGGAGAATACTTAAATAAAGAAGTTTTGCAGAAAGATTGCGGTCAAAATTAAAAAATAAGTGGCAAAAATGGTTTGCCGCCCAGGAAACTTTTAGAAAATTTTTAAAATATAGGCAACGTATTTTTTTCATAAACAAGAGGAAATTTTACCCACAAATTTCAAATGATATGGCACTGGATACATGGATTCCTCTGGACCTACCGATTTTTTTTTATTTTTTGGATATACAGTCGAACTTCTATAACCCGAACTTTTAAATCTCGAAACTTTCTGTAACTCAAGTATGTTTCTATGCCCTTGATGTATACTGCATTTTAGAAGTATTTCTTTTTAACTCAAATTTCCTCTAACATTCTCGGGGGGATTTAGGAGGATCGAGTTAGAGACGTTCGACTGTATTTTCTACTGCTCAAGAGAAGCAACTTTTATTAAGGACATTTCTGTGTGTGTATACCTGGTGATCCAAGAAATGCACTTCAAAGACACCCTGTACTTCTACAATATGAAAAGCTTTTCCACAAAAGCAGATTAAACACCTAAGTGTTTACTGTAACCAGTGCTTTAATGGTATACAGGATGTAAAAAATTATATACCACCAAAACATTCATATCACGGATCAAAACAGATAGGGTCAACAATTTATGCAATTATTTGAAATATGTGCACCTCACGTACGTCACTGATAGAAAAAATAAAAAACCAATATGCCATCAAAACATTCAAATCACAGGCCAACACAGAGATTTTATCATTTTACGCAATAATTTCACATATGTACAACTCCATACGCCGCTGGTAAAAAGCGCCAAAAATATGTTTTTTTTTTTAATAATTAGGCATTATTCTATGTCTTAAGACTTAAAAAATGTAAAGATATAATCTTTTGGATACCATAAAAATACATATGTAAGCTTTTCATTTTATAAATATACCCTGTATACCGTTAAAGCACTGATTTAAGTACACCCTTAGAGAGTGCTTTAAGGGTTTATTCATCAGTCAGCCAACATAATCTTCTTTTGTAGAAAAACTTTGCATATTGTAGAATAAATAGCGTTCTTAAGTTTATAGGGTGTCTAGACGTTGAAGTGCACAAAAATGTCCTTATTAAACCCAAAAATAAATAAATCCGTAAATCCATAGGATTCCATGTATCCAGTACCATGTCCTTTCATTAATAAATTTTGATTATTTAAAGAGTTTTAAAATATGCACAATGAAAAATTAATTTGAAATAAAAAAATAAAACAAAACAAAACAAGGATTATGAATAAATATATATAAATTCCTTTTATAATAATAATTATAATAATAATGATAATAAATGGTCTTTATTTTCCCAAATATAAAGTTGGCAGGTAAATAAGAAAAACAAAAAGTATGCAATGATGTAGGAAAAACGCCGAGGATCAGATGGTTGCACAAGCAACTCCTGTATTCAATCTTAAGCGTTAACAAGTAGTCATAAGAGATTGAAAAGAAAAATCTATAAAGTTAAAAAAACACAAAATTTAAATCATTTTATATAAGCTTACTGGTTGGCACACGACATTAAAAAAATAAAACACAGGAAAAAGAAATAATTTATCACAGGGGAATCACAAAACTAATCACATAGACTGCTATTTTGCTCATTTAAAAGGTATTTTTCGAGGCAGTATTTAAATCCCACGAAAGGTTTAATTTTTATTGAAGATAGAATAGAGTTATTTTAAATATATGAAAGAAATTTGCTTTTTAATATTTCAAAAATATTTTATTAGAAACTCAACACGTAAAAATGCAAATTTTCTGAGCTCTTCTGGATACTGAGTTGTAGGTAGATACCCAGACCGTTTTTTTAACATTCTACACAATCACCGCATCAGGTATGTCCCCACAAGTCTTCTGTAGGTGTTTCATTGCAGAGGTGGATAATGCATGTTTTAGTTTAAGATCCTTCAATACAGCATATAAAGAGTTAAATTTTTTTTTAAGCTTTTTCAAAGACTGCCTATTTCTATAGAGCCTTGCACTTTCTCGAAGATATTTTTGTTTCATCTCTTCACTCTTCTTAGAACCTTTATTTGGACTAAACCTGAAAAAAATATATTTAATAATGTTTCAAACATATTTCATATATCCATGTTTACAATTTTAACTATTTTTATGGAAATAATAGAGTCGTAAATATGAAATTAATAATTTTACTTTTTTTGGTATGGACAAAGAAATATGTTCTTTGTGCAGAAAGCATTAAATAAACATGCTGATCTGAGATTCCGTGTGAACAAAGAGAACCATGTTACATTAAACACTATTTATGTGATAATAACATAATTGAATACAATATTTGTTTAGAACTATTTTTAATGTGCATCTTTATGCACTTTTATGAAATATCTATTTGTACATTTTAATCTTATTATAAAAAACTGCATAATAAAATAAACGCCATCTATTGAGTCTCATCAGATGGACCTGATTATACTTCCAATAGAAGGATGAGGCCACATCAAAGAAGGAATATGTTATTTTTCTATGACTGTGTTTATGTGTACAGTATTTTAGTTGCTATTATATTTTAGTAAAAACAATAAAATAAAATAAAAACATCTTACTAGGTCTCGAACCTACGACCCCAAGTATTTATACTAACAGAAGAGCAATTGGGTCTCATTTGAGAGGACGCTAGATATCTAAAATAAATACTTACGAATAACTGTGATAAAAATTGAATCGTTTACTTTTTCTACTAGCACTTTATTCACTTCCCGATGATTCTATCATAATTCCTACATTTTCAGATGCTGGGGAAGGTAATGGAGAAGATTCAGACCCAGATTCATTTGTGAGAATTCTCCGTTTCTTTTTTCGTTTTGTAGGTGAGGTGGTTGGTGAGAGTGTCGGTTGCAAAAAAGTAGGAGATTCGTCTCTAAATGTGGTCGACTGTAATAATGAATTGGAAGATGATGCAACTTCCTTACTTCCTTGAAGATATAAAACTGGTAACGCAGATTCTTTAAGAACACGTTTATTTACTACAATTTTAACATCCTCAGGACTAAAATGTTTGGAACAGATATATCTTGATCGACTCCACGTAATGTCCTCATTGTCTCTGTCAAGTGCACATAACCATCCCCGGAAAGTTTCTTCGTCAGTTGGAAAACTATTAACATCGTAATTTTACCATTTCAAAATAAAAAGTAAAATAAACTTACCGATGAAACGACATTTTTGTTTATGAGGTTAACAACCTCCGAACACTTTTACAATCTTTAACAAAACAAGTCATTTTATAAATGGTAATCGTCTTTGAGTACACTACTTAAATTATCGTTACTTATTATGACAACTCGCAAAAATTCCACTTTCTCTATTAAAACAAAAAACAACTAAAGTTCATAAAATATCTCGAAACAGAAAAGATAATTTTGAAAATCTAATGTTATTTTTATTATGAGAAAATGCTGCATGCGTGTTTATACCTCATCCTAGGATGTGGGCAACCAATGTTGCAAATATGTGTATGTTGTGTTGCTATATTTTATAATTTTATCTCCGTGTGCGCGCGCAAAGCACAAAATGGCGTCTATATTTTATCTTCTTTTATTGCATACTCAGTCGACCATAAGCAGTATATCTCTTCTGGGTATGTGTTAAGGACCTGGGAAGCCCCGTAGGAAGCAACACGTTGTTGCCAGATTGGGCAAAATTTTCCGGTCGGAAAGAAGAGTGCAATTATATTTTCTTAAGATGAGTATATCCTAGAGTGAGAGGTCCCACAGGGAAATTTTTATTATTTTAGGTCATAACTTTTTTCTTAACACATACATTACAAATAAACTATAGATATACCTAAGTAAAATTATAACAATTGTAGAATTACGAATTTTCACTCAGTAATACTAGTTAATCGAAAAATTGATAGAATTAAATTTCAAAATGACGCTAATTTTCGTATTTCATAATTTCAAATCTATTATCCTTTCGATAGATTATTGAGTGAAAATTCATAATTCTACCATTGTTGTTGTTCTACTTAGGTAGGTAGTTATATAGTTTATTTGTAATAGACGTGCTAAGAAAAAAGTCATGACCTAAAATAATGAAAAATTTCCTATAGGATCTCTCTCTTAGGATATGCTCGCCTTGACACCTAGTACCCGGTCTCAGGCGCCGGGGCCCAGGGGCTCTGCCTCGGTTTGCCCTGCCATAGTTACGCCTCTGCAATAACTGCCGCACAATAATTATTTTTTATGGATCACACTGTAAGTCTAGATGTAAAATTCGTCGACCTGAACAATCAAAAATGTGCAGCGCTGCAACAGGTTTCTTTGCCGACTCTGTCCCTCTAAATTTTCTACACACCTTAGGATTGTGTTTCAACTAGGGATGTCGTCATGACGATCAACATTAAAATGTCTTCTAAATAGACGTTGAGTTTTGGTAACAGAATTACTGTTCTAAAAAAATACCTCAATAACAAACGCTTGGTGTTGCGAGATCCACGGCTTTATGGCTATTGGCTATAGACGTGAGTTACTCACAAGTGTGGTAACTTGAGTCGGCGCAGTCAAATAAGTCTCTGAGTTAGCTGACTCGATATCATTTGCATGACCCACGACTTCTTTGAAATATACCATGCTCGCTGGCAGATTGCGTCGCAGTTTTACTTCTTTATATCATGCTACATAGAGAGTTGAATGAGTCGATTCCACGCGGTAGTCGGCGAACTAAACTCGGTATTTGATCGCTAATTTTTATTTTGCAATGGAATAGATTGATTAATGATGATTTCTAAAATCGTTCAACTCTTCTTGAGTCAGCTCACCGAGTCAACTCTCCAGTGAGATTCGGAGTCAATAGAGTAACTTTTTCCATCTCTAATGGTTACTGAAATTGCATCGAGTAAATAGCGAAATGAACCATACAAATCACCTCCACTCGTTCGCCTGACAAATTACAGACCGATCCAAAAACGTCTGGTAAATTGTTGTTCATGGACATCTAATGGACATCACCTAGTGTAATGTTCTATACCGCGTGACACAGCACAATGATCGAAAAGAAATTTGGGGTGCGGAAACTACCGCTTAAAAATGTATTTTTGGATATATCAAGCAATGTGATAGTAATTCCTGTTTGTAATTCAGGAAATGACCTCAACTTTCGATTATTAAATGGGACAGCCTATACACTTTACATATTTCGACTCAATATTTTGGTAAAAACTTTGAAAGTCGATTTTTTTGTTATTAAATTGAATGAAATGAAAATAATTGCAAAAATATAATATGGATATCAGTGAATTCAGAAAAAAAAAATTTAATGATTACAATGAGCCACCACCTTCCTATTTGGAAAATAATTTGATAATAAAGTAATTTGATTTTTTTTAATTTTGGAGACTTCGTAAAAAGGTTCTAATGGAATTAAAAGAAAACTGATATTTTTCCTTGAAACTTACCTGCTGTAGAATGTATTTTGGATTCCAAAGTACTTATAATGCAAATCTTGAAATGCTTGAAAAAAATTGCTCAAGGATTCACGAAAGTCTTATGATATACTCAGAATTTTGCTCTGAATGGAAATATATAAAAACGTACAGGGTGTGCTAAGTAAAAATCGAAAATTGAGGTTATTTTCGGCTAAACAGGAAGTGCTATATTATATTACTTGATATGTCCAAAAATACATTTTTAGCGGTAGTTTATACTCCTAAAATTTTATTTCCATAAGCTCAATAAATAAAGGAAATATAAGGGCGAGAAATTGCTATCACTCGGTATTTAAGAATGGGCAACAAGTCGAAGTAAGTGATGAATGTGATGAAATTGTTCCTTTTTTATTTTATAAGAATTTTTAGTTTATTTGTAAAATTGATTTGTTCGATATGGAAGGATTATTGGTACAAGTATATGTAAATGTCTAATTTTTTGTTAAATTTAACTGTGACAATTTGTACCAATCCATAATTTACAAAATAGTAAGCAGGCCCTGGTGAAACCATTGCCGAAAATAAAATGTCTAGAATAGTTTAAGGATCTTCGTCTAATTAGCATATTGTCGACGCTGTCAAAGGTGTTGGAAAGGAAGGTAGAGATGCAACTACGAGATCACGTGAATAAATTTCATATTTTACCTGAATTACAATCGGGTTTTCGTCCTTTGCACAGCTACGAAACAGCACTTTTAAACATTACGGATGACATATTATGAGGATCAGACTAAAAAAAGGCCACTGTCCTAGTGCTTATCGATTTCTCGAAAGCTTTTGACATGTTACACCACGACCTACTTATTATAATACTCGAGTCCTTAGGCTTAAATAACAATGCACTTGAGTCTCTTCGCAGTTAACTAAAAGACAAAACACAACTAGTTAAAATCGATAATGATGTGTCTGCCCCGTTCAATGTGTAATCTGGTGTTCCACAGAGGTCAATTTTAGGACCGCTTCTAAATACGCTGTACACTTTAGATTTTGTGAAATCAGTTGAGCACTGTCAAATGCTTCTGCTTGTTTATTTTACAAAATCATAAATAAGAAAATACCTAAATACCTGCACAAAAAGCTCATCTAGAGCAGATGTTCATAATATTGATATCCGCTTTAAGGGCATACTTACATCTCCTTCTCTACGTACCAAATCACAAAAATTTATAACTCTATTCACTGAACTGATTCTGCGGTTGGCTCCTTGTGAAACATCATTAAATATTTTAAATATATGAAAGAAAAAGAAATTTGCTTTTTAATGTTTCAAAAATATTTTATTAGAAACTCTACACGTGTTTCGGCTTTTTTAGGCCTTTGTCAAGTATTCTTTGTTAGTATTCCCTGTACTTTTGACAAAGGCCTAAAAAGCCGAAACACGTGTTGAGTTTCTAATAAAATGTTTTTGAAATATTAAAAAGCAAATTTCTTTCATATATTTAAAATAACTCTATTCTATCTTCAATAAAAATTAAACCTTTAGTGGGATTTAAATACTGCCTCGAAAAATACCTTTTAAATGAGCAAAATAGCAGTCTATGTGATTAGTTTTGTGATTCCCCTGCGATAAATTATCTATTTTTTTCCTGTGTTTTATTTTTTAATGTCGTGTGCCAACCAGTAAGCTTATATAAAATGATTTAAATTTTGTGTTTTTTAACTTTATAGATTTTTTTTTTTCAATCTCTTATGACTACTTATTAACGCTTAAGATTGAATACAGGAGTTGCTTGTGCAACCATCTGATCTTGGGCGTTTTTCCTATATCATTGCATACTTTTTGTTTTTCTTATTTACCTGCCAACTTTATATTTGGGAAAATAAAGACCATTTATTATTATTATAATTATTTTTATAAAAGGAATTTATATGTTCATTTATTCTTATCCTTTTTTTTATTCTTTCCTTCGTTCCTATATTTATTCATAATCCTTGTTTTGTTTTGTTTTATTTTTTATTTCAAATTAGTTTTTCATTGTGCATATTTTAAAACTCTTTAAATAATCAAAATTTATTAATGAAAGGACATGGTACTGGATACATGGAATCCTATGGATTTACCGATTTTTTTATTTTTGGGTTTAATAAGGACATTTTTGTGCACTTCAACGTCTAGACACCCTATAAACTTAAGAACGCTATTTCTTCTACAATATGCAGTTTTTTTACAAAAGAAGATTATGTTGGCTAATTGATGAATGAAGCCTTAAAGCATTCTCAAAGGGTGTACTTAAATCAGTGCTTTAACGGTATACAGGGTGTATTTATAAAATGAAAGGTACATACGTATTTTTATGGTATCCAAAAGATTATATCTTTACATTTTTTAAGTCTTAACACATAGAATAATGCCTAATTATTAAAAAAAACATGTTTTTGGCGCTTTTTACCAGTGGCGTATGGAGTTGTACATATGTGAAATTATTGCGTAAAATGATAAAATCTCTGTGTTGGCCTGTGATTTGAATGTTTTGATGGTATATAGGTTTTATATTTTTTCTATCAGTGACGTACGTGAGGTGCACATATTTGAAATAATTGCATAAAATGTTGAACCTATCTGTTTTGATCCGTGATATGAATGTTTTGGTGGTATATTATTTTTTACATCCTGTATACCATTAAAGCACTGGTTACAGTAAACACTTAGGTGTTTAATCTGCTTTTGTGAAAAAGCTTTTCATATTGTAGTAGAAGTACAGGGCGTCTTTGAAGTGCATTTCTTGGATCACCAGGTATACACACACAGAAATGTCCTTAATAAAAGTTGCTTCTCTTGAGCAGTAGAAAATACAGTCGAACGTCTCTAACTCGATCCTCCTAAATCCCCCCCCGAGACTGTTAGAGGAAATTTGAGCTAAAGGAAATACTTCTAAAATGCAGTATACATTAAGGGCATAGAAACATACTTGAGTTACAGAAAGTTTCGAGATTTAAAAGTTCGGGTTATAGAAGTTCGACTGTATATACAAAATTAAAAAAAAAATCGGTAGGTCCATAGGAATCCATGTATCCAGTGCCATATCATTTGAAATTTGTGGGTAAAATTTCCTCTTGTTTATGAAAAAAATACGTTGCCTATATTTTAAAAATTGTCTAAAAGTTTCCTGGGCGGCAAACCATTTTTGCCACTTTTTTTTAATTTTGACCGCAATCTTTCTGCAAAACTTCTTTATTTAAGTATTGAGGGGCATGCCAAGTATCATTTGTGTCTCATGCTCTAATATTAAGATATAGGCGCCACTGGTCATATTTATTAAAGGTGCTTATTAAAAATTATTTAAAACATGATAATTTTTAAATTTTATCTGGCTCCGTGGTCTAGAGGTAACGTACTTGCCTCGAAACCTCGGGGTCCCGGGTTAGATTCCCAGCCATGGCACTGGGATTTTTCTGTGAGAGAGATTAATCGTAGTATACTCGGATATTGGATGTATGTCCGTTGTCTGTTAATGTGTAATCCTCTCCCGCACAATGTCACTTAAGACATTCAGAGATAAACGGGGTTGTCATTACATGTGGTGTTGTTATTGTTATCTACCGAAAATTCGTTTCTGAACATTTTAAACTCAAACATCAAAAAAAGTTTGTGTATGTATCATTCTATTGACCGCATTAATAAATGTAATGTTTTAGGTGAATACAAATACATTTATAACCTCGTGGTCGAGTGGTAATGACACTTGCCCCTCATCCTGGAGTCCTAGGTTCGATCCCCGGTTGAGGAGCTAGGATGTTTTCTAAACAAGAAATTAATCCTAGCATACTCGGACATTGTGTCTGTGTCCATTTTCTCTAAATGTGTAGCCCTCTCCCACACATTGAAATACCTTCAGGGATACAGGGGGGTTATATTACCTACGGTGTTTAATAAATAAATAAATAAATAAATGTTTTGTCATTTTACAAATAACAATTTTAAAGGCATCCAAAAATAAATAAAATTCCAGTAGTTAATTACTTTATGTTGTGTTTGTTCAGAAGGAGCTGTCTGCAAATTTTTGTTGGAGGATTCTGAAACGTTCGTGTTATCTATAAACGATAAGATCTTGAGGATTCCATTTTATGTACCGTCATAATTACTAGTTGTTCTATAATACAATATACAATATAAAATTTCTCTGCATTTTTCTTAGTCATATTATGATGCTTTTTAGTAATGATTTTCATATTTTTTAAGGGGGTCATAAAATATTAACATTATGACATGTTTTTTAAATCATTATATGCATTTTCCGGCAGCATTAAATTTATTAACTTGCTAAAACATAATCTGTAAAATTCTCTGATTATGTGTGTAAATAAATGCGTGAATTCCTAGTAATAAAACGATAAAATGGATTCTCAACGCCAAGCAGTTACTGTAACCGCTCGACAACTTAATCCGTGGGTGGATCCTAAATTAGAAAACTTTAGAATACAAAAAACATTACCTTGATCAGCTGATCGTTCACGCAATAGAGTCATCGCCCATCAGGGAACCTCTTAAAGTTAAGTGCTGAAAGACTGTTTTATTTATATTAGCATGTGGAAATAATCAATGAAATAAAATTTCAATTTATATTAATTATATAATTCGTCAAGTCAGTACTTAAGTATGGTTTTCCACATGTTTAAACGCATGTTTCGTGTATCAAATGAGTTATATGAAAACTGTTAGCAATGGATGGTGAACATATTGAGGTCATTATTAAATGAAATAAAATTACACATAAAATGTACCTATAAAAAAAACAAAAATTTTCAAAACTAGTAAAATTTTCAGAAAGTGTCACCCCAAATTCCAGTAATAAGGTGAGAGGACTATATAGGGTCATAAATTTAGAAGCTGACGATTTACCAAAACATGAGAAAATTTGGCGTGAACATAGTTCCGAAATACCTCATTGAAAAATGTTTTTTGTATTAATAATCACACAGTCAATATATTACACGATTACCACATTATATGCTACAATTTTGGTGAGGATATATGTGAGTAACTTCAAAAATTCTTACCTAAGGTAATTTGTCAGCTTTGGCACAGCCGAAACTGGGTGAATCCATTTCCCTTCATTTTTCAAAGTTTAACTTGTCTGAAATTACCCCAAGATTTTTAACACCGTCACTAAGATACATGGAATCCTATGAACCAACAGATTTTTTTTTAATTTTCGAATATGTTATTCTACTGTTCAAGAAAAGCAACTTTTAATAAGGGCATTTTTTGTGTGTGTTTAACTGGTGACTCACTCTTATTTTTGCGTTACTCCAATACATCAGCAATTTGTGGTTGATCTCTATCTGCTACATATGTAACTGATCAGAGTAACAAATTTCTTGGGTAACGTATGTTTTGCTCATGTCTTGTATAACCTAACAACCATAAGATGCTTGTTATAGACAAAAACAGAGTTTCAACATTTTAAGCAATTATATCAAATATGTGAATATGTGGTAAAAAAACGCAATAGTTTCAAATGTTATGTGCACCCCCGTATACCACTGGTAAAAAGTGCCAACAATTTTTTTAGGCGTTATTATACGAGAAGTCTTAAAAAACGTAAAAATAATTTTTTGGACACCATAAAGAATAGATATATACTTTTTATTTTACATATACCCATCTATATCATTTAAAGTACTGATTTAAGTACACCCTTAGAGGGGAGTTTTAAGACTTCATTCATCACTCAGTCAACACAATCTTTTTTTGTGGAAAATTTTTGAACTCAGTAACTGTAGGTTTGATCTGCTGAATAAATAAAAGTGATTTTCTTTGATAGACATCTTTGTTTCATCGTTTTAAATAACCTGTGACGGTTCCACATAGATATCATCCCGGCGCGGCGTTACAAAATATAAGAGGTCAATGATAAAAAAAAAACATTTTCCGCAAATATCTCGCTTCCTGTAGGTCGGAGGCGAATGTAGATTATTACGAAAGTTAGTCTTAAAATTGTGTACAAAAAAAGGCTCTATACATTTTTAACGTACGAGGAACCGTTTTTGAGTTATTAAGCAAACAAAGTATAAAATGTACGCTGCATCTGTTTCCGCACCACCTTGGAGACCTTGAAATGCAAGGCGCAATTTTCTGACATGGTTTCCCCACTAGGCCTAATCTATGTTCTTTGTCTAATTTTTGGATTTGCAATTCATTGAAATGTTCTTCTGGAAATTGTTGACCCACATCTTTAGCGTCATCCCCATCCTCAATCATATTCGATACCAAAAGATCAATGGGATTGATCTCATCATATTCGGTGTTATCAAATCTGTCGGAAGAATCAACCGAAGTAGCATCAGGAGTGGCATTAAGGTATGATTGTCCATGACAGTTACCACAAACTATTGAGCACGTTAATCCCATTTTTCTGCATCCACAATTTGTACCGCAACATTTTGCTCAATTGTAAAGATCCTGTTAAGAAGCACATCCGGCGCAGGTGATAATAATGTTGCGATTAACTCCAAAAAGTTGTTATTTAACACCCACCCGCACTGTTCTGGATCTACGTCCTTTCCTAACCAAGTTTGCACTTGATAATACACACAGTATAGGTGTTGTTGAGTAACTGCAGCTGCGGATGCGAGAGATGATAATTTCACTAGCGTATTGAGTGTAGTCGATTTAACAAAATAAGTACCTATAATTGTCAATAGAATTTTCAGAAATTGGAGCTCCTTACATCGCTAAAATAAAACTTACTCCATTATTAACTATAACCTTGTTGAAAAACTTCTAGAGATGGGTGCAAATCAGATCATTTATCAAACATTTTTATCACATTAAGTTTCCCTTTATTAAAGAGCACAGAAGTGGTATCACATCCGGTCATGGCGTGTAAAAATAAAATATGTTGCATATAATGAGCATATTTGTGGATTTGAGAAACTGTATAATTATTTTTTTTGTTTCCCTTGCCAGGTTTCATGACTAAAATTTGTTGATGCGGATTAGTACGCCCTATGAGAATGACCAAGTTTACATCTTCGTCAACTATGCGGTGTTAAATATTGATCTTTCCATAGCAGTTTTAATAATTAAAACATCGGCATCCTCCCAGGCTTATGTAGCCAAAAGAATTAAACACGGGCCTGTCTAGTGGACATTCTTGTAGTATGACCACAGAGTATTTAGCTATACAGAGGCGAAAGAAAGCCTTCCCGCCAAAACCAACTTTGTATGCGCAAGTGCAGAATCGCCATTTTTTAACTGGTATATGAATGAATCTCCCTTTTGTCAGAGCTTTTGTGTTTACGTTTATTTGTTTACTGTGTTTGTTTATGTTCAGATTTGTGAGCTTTTTCTTTGTTTGAATGGTGTTTAATTAATTAGAGATGATCTGTGTTATGTTGCTTTGTTGTTATAAAAATGTAAAGGAGGAACTATTTGTGTTATTCGCGGATGTTCATCGAAGACTGGTGGAAATATATCGTTATTCTCCTTTCCAAAAGATCTTTTAAGGTATGTAAAAAAATTAATTATAGTATAGAATTGACAATATATTAATAATAGACACATAAACATTGTAATTTTAACAAGTCATCAGTGAGTGAACTAAGGGATTTACTGCAATTTGATGCATTTTCTCTGAAATTCATCACATTTGAATAATAAAAAGTTCATTATGATGTATATACCATAAATTCAAGAGATTGAAATGTATCTCATATATTACATTGGAATAATAATTATTTTTATTTTCAGAGCCGAATCGTGGTTGAGAGTTTGTAACCGAGATGATTTGCTCGGCAAAAGTTTGGATGTTTTGCATAAAAATTACAAAGTATGTGAGAACCATTTAAAAATAAATTCTCACAAGTTAGTGGAACCCGGAAATATTTATTTTAACACGCAGTTCCCACTATTGTTCCTGAAAATTTAAGCGTTTATTAGTATAAATTATTGCAGTTGATGTTAGTTGTCAGGAACCACCCATAAAAGTTGTGGTTATTTCTGGTAAGTAATATTTACAAAGTAAGAATTACTGTGTAACTAAACAATAATAATAGTTTTTAAATAACCTCACACGAGCACAATTAGCAGTTTTGTTATTAATAATAATGTACCATTAAGGTAACCAGGATTGCAAATTAGTTTATTATGGGTTGCCCATGTAATGCCCTTAAATATTCAATCGCGTGTTTGAGGATTTCTGGCTGTTACAAAAAAAATGTATTCCATTATACAAAAAACAAGATTTTTTTTCTCTGGCTTGGATTTGTTAATTTGTGCAGGAGTGAAGGGGACGGCCTCATTTTTTTATGCTCTGCAAGTAGAAATGAATATACTTGGTTTAGTAAAATAACAAAAATATTGTTAATGTTTTTATTATTTGTGCGTGGTCATTATCCTATGTAAACTATTTATAAAATTACAGAGGCCTGCATGGTTTTAGGGGTCTACAATTTTTTACATTTTTAAAGTAAGTCGTTCTGAACTCTGCAGTATTATTAGTTTTCGTGTATCACGCACTGTTTACTCTAAACATACATAACGACATTATTAGTAATTAATACATATCTTTTTAAAATAAAATTGTTAAGGACCACTGCCTTCTAATCTAGACGTCTCTAGTTAAAACCAGAATATACACACAGTATTCGAAAAGCACATACAGCAGTCAGTAGTAAGTTAACTGTGGTTGAACGTGTGCTTACAGTATATAATAGCGTGATAAAGTTATTAAAAATTCGTCATGTCCTCAAGACATTGTAAAAACAGCGCCGATGTGTTTTGTTACATTTGTGGTTCATATACAGTTAAAAAAAGGACAAAGAAATATTACGGAATTCGTGAAAAGAAGTTATCATGCGTACTTTGGTGTAAAGCTTGGAGACCAAGACAAAACATGGGCGCCACACAGAGCTTGTCATACATGTGTTGAATCGCTACGGAAGTGGACTCAAAATAAAAAGAAATCCTTACCTTTCGGCATACCAATGGTGTGGCGGGAATCATGCAAAAGATTGTTACTTTTGCTTGTGTGACGTAAGTGGCTTTAATACTAAAAATAAGAAATAAATATTTTATCCGAACCTTCCATCAGCAATAAGGCCAGTAACGCATGGGCCAGATGTACCTGTACCTGCTTCTCATGGTATAGAAAACTGAATTTTTAGAATACTTTGATCAAGAGGGATCCCTTGTTTACTGCCATGATGTTCCAGGACTGGTTAGCAAGTTAGGAGCATCCATTTATCAACCAAATGACTGGAGGTTGTTCATAGACTCATCTAAAAGGAGTTTAAAGGGTGTATTGTTGCATAATGGTAATATATACGCATCAGTCCCTGTTGCACACTCTGTTCATTTAAAAGAAAGATATGAAGAGCTGAAAGTCCTACTTGAAAAGGTGAAATAAGCAGACCACAACTGGATGTTATGTGGAGATTTTAGATCTTAGGTATGCTCTTAGGCCAACAGTCTGGCTATACTAAAATGCCCTGTTTCTTATGCGAATTGGACAGTAGAGCATGAGGTGAACATTGGGAAAAGAAAGAATGGCCACGTAGAAATAATTTAGTACGTAGTTCAAAAAATATTGTACAAGAAAGTTTGGTCGATCCGAAAAAGTTCTTCTGCCTCCGTTACACATCAAGTTGGGGCTAATGAAGCAATTTGTTAAAGCTCTCGACAAAAACTGTAACAGCAAGTATTTATGTTCAAAGTTTCCTAGTTTATCAGAAGCCAAGCTTAAGGAAGGTATTTTTGTTGGGCCACAAATTAGAAAGTTAATGAAAGACAGAGTGTTTGACTCAACAATGAATGATAAAGAAAAGGCTGCATGGGTTGGCTTCAAAAATGTAGTTCAAAAGTTCTTAGGTAATAACAGAGATCCTGACTTCAAGAATATAGTCAACGATATGTTAGAAAATAATAAAACATTGGGGTGCAATATGAGTTTGGAACTTCATGTTCTTCATTCCCATTTTGACTATTTTCTAGAAAATCTCGGGGCGGTGAGTAAAGAACAAGGTGAAAGGTTTCACCAGGACATTAAACAGATGGAGATGAGATATCAAGGAAGATGGAACGTTGTCATGGTGGCTGACTATTGTTGGTGTATAAAGAGAGAATCTTCTGAAGGTGAAACTTCACATAAACGGTCTTCAACTAAGCGTTCATTTGAAAGTAAAAGAAAGCGTTTTCATTCGCAAAGAGACATGTAAAAATGTTAACAACTTTTTTGTAATATTGGTTTCTTATAGGTACTTGTAAATTTTTATTTAAATTTTGTAATTAAAAATGAGAAGTATTTTACTGTAATGCATTATTTTAATACATTTTATTAGAAAACCGTTCATGTATTTTTACTTTGTGAAAAAACCTTGCGTGATAGAGCAAAATGCAAGTCATTTTTGGAATCGGCATGAAACAGTCATACAGAATTACATTAAAATATAGAAACCCCCCACCATAAGTTTTATTTTGCAGGCCTGTGTTATTAATGTTATGCAGTTTCATCTGTGTTAGTGAGTTTGTAAATTGTGTTGGTGCTTTACAGTTTATTTATATATATTTTTGTTGTTCACAATATAGCTTATTGGCAAAGAAACTTGTTCATATTCAAACTGGGAGGTATTATAATCAGCTAACCAACTGCACTGACAAATTTCTCATCTCAGTACAACTGCAATATGAAATTCTATTTTTTTGCCCAGTATTGTAGAAAACAGAAAATCCATTACAATATTATTGCAAAAAAACTTGGATTTATATTAAATATAATTAGATAATTTGTCATTAGAAAAAGTACTTACAAACAAAAAGTTATTCTTAGGGACAGCAGAAGCCCCGAAAGACAAGTTTGCGTACAAATGTATTTGACCGTTTGGAATTGTCGAGTGGTATTTAGTCAGATAATAACATGAATTTAAAGGCTCCAATTATAAAATGTATCGCAGTTAATTATTAAAAATAAAATGACAATGATTATAAAAAAATGAACGAAATTTTTCGTTTTGCTTATATATTGCTTATGTATTGCTGAAATTTGAAAAAAATTGAATATATAAATGACATGACAACCTGTGTACGATAGATTTCAACACCTGCTAAATTAACTCCTAATTAGTTTTGTCTAATGGTGTCCGACCGAAATTTTTTTGGGCTCTATCTTCTTAATGCAAATGAAAAAAATTATCAATACATTACTGAATTTTCCCCCAAATGCCTTCTACAATTTATTTCTACTAAATAATTTATACTTCTTATTTTCAAATATCACCTTTGCTGCTCCTACAGAACAAAAAACTTAAATTGTTACGTCCCCTAAATCTTCTTTCCATGAGACAGGTATAATTTTATGTCTTTATATTACGGCAGTGCCTGATGGGGATTATTGCTTATACATATGTGTCTAATGAATCATTTTCAACCATCTTTTGCTGACGGTATGACTCGTCAAGGCTGTTAAGGAGAACTAATTGGTTATGTGATTTTCGATCATTTATAAAGACACATTATACAGGGTGGGGCAATAGTGCTTCGGACCTCGATATCTCGAGTTCTATGATAGCTAGAAATTTTTTAAAAAATTGCAAGTAAACTAGATAAAAAAAGTCTATAACTGGAAATTGTTTTCGAACATACAGGACGAGCCAAGACGAAATTACAGGACCAAGTGTCTCTTTTTTAAATGGAATGCTATGTATATCAGTACATTTTTTGAAGCCCCTTTCTAGGCTCTATTCATTCCTGTATTATTATTGGCTATCTCCCAACCACTTTGATGTAATGAAATAATGCCATCTGCAGATGGATATTAAAAAAATCACCGCAGTCACAATTATGGGTTTTAAGAAAAACTTATGTGAATACCAGTTACGAGACATCTAATTAACGTTTTTGAATCATTTTCATATCCTAAAAATGTACAGGGTGGTCAAAAATTAGTATTCAATTAAGAACTTTTTAAATTGAATTTCCTCAATTTTTTCAAATGGAACACCCTGTATATTTTTCAACGATGTGGTGTAAAAATTAAAAACGAACATTTTCTGTAAGTACTTCCCTATGGCTAATTGCAACCATTTTCGTTTTATAAATATATAAGTGTTTATTTTTCAATTAAGAACTTTTTAAATTGAATTTTCTCAATTTTTTCAAATGAAACACCCTGTATATTTTTCGACGATGTGATGTAGAAATCAAAAACGAACATTTTTTGTAAGTACTTCCCTATGGCTAATTGCAACCATTTTCGTTTTATAAATAAATAAGTGTCAAATTCAAGAATAAACTTAAAAAAAGAGGTTCCCTCAAATAATTCATTAGAAAAATTTATAATAGGTGTTCGACGTGTTGCCCATTTTGATTGACACACGTCTTTATGCAATTTTGAAATGAGGCCATTTAGTGGGACCATTTCCGTGGAAATGAGTACATAGTATTTGACCAGTTCTTTACTGTAATATTTTTTTTGTACATTTTTTTTGCTGTTTTCGTTATTCGACAAGCAATAAAACCTCAGTTTGGTATAAATTGTCGTGTACAAAGGAGCATTTATCACACTTATCGGTCGTTAGTTACAATTTGTATTGAATTTAAAATATTTGTAATTTTACAATATCAATTTTAATAAAGCGGAACTGGTAGACATGACTTTTGTTTTGGGCGAGTCAGACAGAAATTGTTTACTTGCCAATAGAATTTATCACCAACGTTATCCTGAAAGAACGCTTCCTGATGTTAGCAGCTTCCAAGACCTTCTCGATAGATTTCTGGAAACTGGAAATGTCAAATATAAAAAAAGTGAAAGAATAAAACGTGTTGTGAACGAAGAAAATGAGTTTTCTGTGGTGCTGGCAACGGTTGAGAATCCCCATGTTAGTCAAAGAGAAATGACCTCATTAGTAGGAATAAGTAGACGGTCTGTGGGTCGAATCTTAAAAACAAATAAGTTGTATGCATATCATATTCAAATTCACCAGGAATTATCTGATGACGATTTTCAAAAGCGCCTACAATTTTGTAATTGGGCCAGAGGTAAAATGCAAGTTGATATCAACTTCTTTAATAATGTTTTATTCACTGATGAGGCAACTTTTCATAAAAATGGATTTGTTAATACGCACAATTTCTATTATTATGCTTCGGAAAATCCTCACTTTTTTATGAAAGTTGATAACCACAGATGGTCTATAAACGTTTGGGGAGGAACTATTGGAGAACATGTAATAGGGCCACATTTCTTTGATAGTACATTGACTGGAGCTATTTATCTTCATTTTTTTGGAAAACTATCTGCCACAATTATTGGTAAATCTCCCTGGAAGAATTCGAAATAGGATGTGGTTTCAGCAAGATGGTGCTCCCCCATATTATTTAAATGCAGTTAGAGACCAGTTAAATAATACCTACCCTCATCAATGGATTGGAAGAAATGGACCCACTAAATGGCCTGCTAGATCCCCAGATCTTACAAAAATGGATTTCTTTTCATGAGGATACGTGAAGGAAATTGTTTATAGAGACACACCAACAACAGTACAAAATATGAAGGAAACAATAATAACTGCCTTTAGATCTATCACACCGGCAGTTTTAGGAACACTGGGAACCTCATTTCAAAAGCGCATAGAGATGTGTGTCAATCAAAATGGCCAACATGTGGAACATTTATTATAATTTTTTCTACTGAGTTATTTGAAGAAACCTCTTTTTTTTAAGTTTATTTTTGAATGTTGTAATTATTGCTCAATAAAACGAAAATGGTTGCAATTAGCCATAGGGAAGTACTTACAAAAAATGTTCGTTTTTCATTTTTACATCACATCGTTGAAAAAATTGTGAAAATTCAATTAAAAAGTTCTTAATTGATTACTAATTTTTGGCCACCCTGTACATTTTTAGGAAATGAAAATTATTCAAAAACATTAATTAGATGTCTCGTAATTGTTATTCACATAAGTTTTTCTTAAAACCCATAATTGTGACTGTGGTGATTTTTTTTAATATCCATCTGCAGATGGCATTATTTCAACAAAAAAATTCATTACATCAAAGTTGTTGGGAGATAGCCAATAATAATATAGAAATGAATAGAGCCTAGAACTTCAAAAAATGTACTGATATACATAGCATTCCATTTAAAAAAAAGGCACTTGGTCCTGTAATTTCGTCTTGGTATGTTCGAAAATAATTTCCAGTTATAGACTTTTTTATTTAGTTTACTTGCAATTTTTTAAAAAATTTCTAGCTATCGTAGAACTCGAGATGTCGAGGTCCGACGCACTATTGCCCCACCCTGTATAGTATAGGAATATAATGCACTGTATTCCTGTATTTAGAAATAGAGTTTAAAATTATCTGTATTAAATGGATGAATAATTAAAATTTGCTTTATTTCCACTTATTTTGGGAGGTTGTACCCAGGAGGCTGTGTGAAAAAAATTGTTTTGTTGAAAATATTGAACAAAAATTAGCAATTTCATAAATATCAGAATCTCATTACAAAATAAAAACTTTTTTTGTTTTGGCTTTTTTCTCAGCCTCATCCCCCTAATCATTACTCTTCCTATAACAGATTTTTTTAAATATTAGCAATTATTTATTAGCAGAAGAATAGAATTGTACCCAGGCTGTGTGAAAAAACTTGTTTTGTTGAAAATATTGTTACGCCACTGGACTGTGCAGACTGGTTAGATTAGGCTGGAATTGTACACGAACGGCCGGGAATATTCTGGAGTGCTCTAGACCGGGAGAATGCATGTATAAATAAGACGCACGGTGAGCTGAGATTCAATCTTAAGTTGAACGTGAACGAGTAAAGAAGCAATAAGAAAGAGACTTATAAGTGTTCTAGTGTGATTATAGTTAAGACAGTAATTAATCTATTGTTATTAATTGTTAATTAGTAAATAAAGTAGTGAATAAGTGTTACCTGGACTTTCAATCAACGAATCTACGAGCAGAAGTGTTTGTGTGGATAGCAAACACGTAACAATTTGGTGTCGGAAGTGGATTGGAAGAGAAATTTCTGGAATATTCGAAAAGGTTCTACAGTGTTCTTCTCAGAAATTAGTGGTAACACGGAGAATTAAGCTACTGGACAGTGTTTGGAGACTGTTTCTGGACTGAATAGTGACTTTAAAGTGGATTTTCGAGAAGTTTCTAGAACATTCGATTTAGAAATAGCTGCAAATACGCGAGTGCCGCTAGTAATAACGTGTTGTAGACTGAGAAAAAGGACTACTAGTGCAAATTCGGGAAAATTCTAGAACATTCTATTTGGAAACAACAGGAGATACGTGAATTGTGTCGACGGGAACGTGTTGCAGACTTGAAAACAAGACTATAAGTGACTTTTAGTGACAATTCTAAAACATTCGATTTGGAAACCACAGAAGATACGTAAACTGTGTTAACAGGAACGTGTTATAGACTCAAAACAAGACTTATTAGTGATATTTCGTGAAAATTCTCGAACATTCCATTGGACAATTAGTGGAGATAAGTGAATTTTGTCAACACAAAAGAAGTATAGACTCTAAATAAGACTTTCTAGTGCTGTTTCGAGATTTTTCTGGAACAATCCATTATTAAAATAGACGTGATATCAACATTTTACGGATTTTATAGTGTAATAAACTTTATTTTGAACTGATTTACGTGTCGTGAGTTAATGCCAACAACAAGAAGCATGGCGGAGAAACAAACACAAGACTTACTTGCAGCATTGGTGCAACAAATGGAAGAACAGAAAAGAGAACGCCATGAAGAATTAAGAAAGATTATAAAAGATCAAGAGAGAAGACGACAGGAAGAAAAAGAAGAACAAGAGAGAAGACGACAAGAAGAAAAAGAAGAACAAGAGAGAAGACGACAAGAAGAAAAAGAAGAACAAGAGAGAATACGACAAGAAGAGAAAGAAGAACAGAGAAAAATTATGGAACTCAAGAGAGAAAACGCCAGGAAGAAAAAGAAGAACAAGAAAGAATACGACAAGACGAGAAGGACGTACAGAGAAAAATTATGGAAGCTCAAGAGAAAAAACGCCAGGAAGAAAAAGAAGACTTAAGAAAAATGATGGAGAGCTTGGAAATAAGACGATTGGAGGAAAACGAAGATATAAAAAGAAGCCTAGAGGAACAGCAGGCAGCCATTTTCTCTCTCACTGAAAAATTTAAAGTCGATGTTATAGGAAAAGTTGGTGAAGTGGAAGAACAAGTCAGTGAAGTTAAAGAAAAAGTCAGCCAAGTTGAAGGGGAAATAACCGAAGTCAGAGGAGAAGTAGCCCGACTCAAACAACAATTAAGAGAGAAGGGTGGCCAATTAGTACTGTCGTCTGGTCCTAGGTTACAACCACCTTCATTCGACGGTCAAAGTTCATGGTCAACTTATAAGAGACAATTTGAGGCAGCTGCGCGTTCAAATAACTGAAACGATGAGGAAAAGGCAACAGCATTGGTATTAGCACTAAGGGGCCAAGCATTAGACCTGCTTCAAACAATTCCTGCCGCACAGCAACAAAACTTTAGCATTTTGGAGGCAGCGTTAGAATTAAGATATGGCGACCAACATCTCGCCCAAGTATATCAGGCTCAGCTCAAATCACGCAGACAACGAGGTGGAGAAAGCCTCCAGGAGTTCGAAGCTGCTGTAGAAAGATTAGCCAATCTAGCCTATCCTGATGCACCAATGGAATTTCAACAACAGTTAGCAGTTGGTACATTTATTGATGGAGTAAGGGACCAGGAAGTTAGGCGAATTCTTAAGTTAGCCAGGCATAAGCTTAGTAGTGAGGCTTTAGTACATGCACTGGAGATTGAGGCTGCCTATAAGGATACCACCCAATCAAAGCAGAGAGTACGAGCTGTGAGTGTGGAGGAAGACAAGCCAAACAACACAACACAAAATCTGATATCTGATATACACAAGATGATCACCCAACTACTCACAAAATCGAACTCCCAGCAAAGACAAGACCAACAACAAAATAGTGGGAGGCCGAATGGAAGCATCCAATGTTATAGGTGTGGCAAAGTGGGCCATATCAAGAGGAACTGTCGTCAGCGCAGCCCAGAAAGGGTAAATGCTGCTGTGGTTGAGAAGCTACAGGAAAACTAAAGATGGCTGGCAATTTGAGGGCTGCGCTGGCCAAGAAATGTTGTGACCCCCGAGAAATAAAAGTTTCCCAACTTCGGAGAGTTCAAAGTAGTCTGTTGTTGGAGGGTTATGTGAATAAGAAGAAATGTGTGTTCACAATCGACACAGGAGCTACATCATCAATAGTACAGGCAGGATTCATAACAGGTATCAAAGTAAATAAAGAGCAGAATGGATTAGTCATCCGGACAGCTACGGGAGATAGGGCGGCGGTTCATGGGGAAGTAAACATGGAGCTACAAATTGGCCGCTTATGTTTTAAACACCAAGTTATCGTAGCTGACATTACAGATGATTTCATATTAGGATTAGACGTTATGGAAAAATATGGATTTGTACTTGACGTTGGAGAACGAGTTCTCAGGATTGGAAATGAAGAAATTATTCTTTCAACGGCAGATGAAAAATTCCATAATATCAGGCTACTAACTTCGAGGACAGTAAAAATTCCTGCATGAACAGAGAAAGTAATTGAGGCCGTCCTGGAGGAAAATTCTGTGGGATACCGCTTTGGCCTCGTTGAGAGGGACGACTCAATTAAAATGACAGACAATGTGATCCTGGCAAGGACTTTAACACAGACTAAAGACAATATACCGATTAGAGTGGTTAACCTAAATTCACACTCAGTGACGTTCAAAGAAGGCGAAGCAATTGGCACCTATGAACCAGTCACATGGATTGCGAGATGTGAAGAACAAATCATTGGAGCTTCGTCTACAGATATGGACCAAGAAGTTGTAAGGATGTTAAATGCCCAGTTAGAACATTTAACTCCAGATGAACATAGAGAAGCTTTAAAATTCTTGAAGAAGGAAAGTACAGTATTTGCAAAGGACACAGAAGCTCTTACAAAGACCAACATAGTGCAACATCGGATAAATACTGGCGAATCAACTCTTATTCGTCAACCACCTAGGAGGCTCCCATTATCAAAACAAGAAGAGGCTTCTGCAATGATACAGAAGATGCTTAAAGACGGAGTTATTGAGGAATCAACCAGTCCTTGGTCGTCGCCAGTAGTTTTGGTTGCTAAGAAAGATGGAACTTTAAGATTCTGTGTCGACTACAGGAAGCTGAATGACGTCACAAGAAAAGACAGCTATCCGCTACCCCGAATTGATGACACATTAAGTACGCTGGCAGGTTCACAGTGGTTTTCCACTCTAGATCTTCGAAGTGGATATTGGCAAGTGGGACTTCATCCAGATGACAAAGACAAGACAGCCTTTTCGACAGGAAGTGGCCTTTATCAATTCACTGTGATGCCTTTCGGCCTGTGCAATGCACCAGCAACTTTTGAAAGACTGATGGAACTGGTACTACGAGGACTAACTTGGAAGACATGTCTAGTTTATCTTGATGATGTGATGGTTATGGGACGGGATTTTAAGGAGCATTTGAAGAACCTTCAAGAAGTGTTTGGAAGAATTAAAAATGCACACCTGAAATTGAATCCCAAAAAGTGCCTAATGTTCCAGAAAGAGGTAAAATTCCTAGGACATGTCGTGTCTTCGGAGGGGATAAGAACAGACCCAGACAAGATTTCCTCAGTACGAGATTGGCCGAGGCCTTCAAATGTTCACGAAGTACGAAGCTTCCTTGGCCTATGCACTTACTACAGACGATTTGTGGAACGATTTGCCGATATTGCGAAGCCACTACACCGGCTTACAGAAGAGAAGGTTCAGTACCAATGGACACAAGAGTGTGAAACATCGTTCAGAACACTAAAATCAGCACTGTGTTCGTGTCCGGTTCTATCATACCCAGAACGGAAAGGTCTGTACGTATTAGACACGGATGCCAGTAATTCTGGACTTGGATGTGTTCTTTCCCAAATTCAAAATGGACAGGAAAAAGTAATTGAGTACTTCAGCAAGACGTTGTCGAAGCCAGAACGTAACTATTGTGTGACACGGAAGGAACTATTGGCCATTGTCAAGTCCATAGACCATTTTCACAAGTACCTATATGGACAACATTTTAAAGTTCGGACCGACCATGCTGCATTAAAGTGGTTATTGCAATTGAAGACTCCGGAAGGCCAACTAGCACGCTAGATAGAAAAACTGCAGCAGTACGATTTTAAAATCAAACATCGTCCTGGAAAATCCCATAGAAATGCAGACGCTCTCTCCAGAAGACCCTGTCGGGAAGACTGCAAGCACTGCCACAGGGTGGAAAAACAGCAAGGGATAATAATTGTAAACACCGTTAAAATTGATGTTCCTGACGATTGGACAAAAGAGACATTAAGAGAAGAACAGTTAAAAGATCAAGAAACTGGTCCTATTCTGGAATGGAAAGAAAGAGGAGCCCGACCTGGCTGGAAGGACATTTCAGACAAGGCAGTGGGACTGAAGGCTTTGTGTGCACAATGGGATTCCCTTAGAGTAGAGGATGGACTGTTGAAAAGAGCTTGGGAAAGTCCAGACGGGAAGGAAATTTCTTTGAGATTGGTAATTCCCAGGTGTCGCATACCAAAAGTACTCCAGGAAGTGCATAATGGAACATCTGGCGGACATTTTGGCATCAACAAAACTCTCACTAAAGTACGCGAACGATTCTACTGGGTGAACAGTCGCCAAGATGTGGAGGCTTGGTGCCGCAAATGTGAAGTTTGTGCGGCAAGTAAGGGACCACAGACAAGAAGTAAGGGTCAAATGAAACAATATAACGTAGGGGCTCCTTTTGAGCGAATTGCGATCGACGTAGCTGGTCCATTCCCCGTGACGGATGATGGGAACAAATACATCTTAGTTGCCATGGACTATTTCAGTAAGTGGCCTGAAGCTTATGCCATACCTAACCAAGAAGCAGCCACTGTCGCTCAAGCTCTGGTAGATAATCTAGTATGTCGATTTGGCGTGCCCCTAGAATTGCATTCGGATCAAGGAAGAAACTTTGAATCAGGGGTGTTTCAGAAGATGTGTCGCTTACTGGGAATTCATAAGACAAGAACAACAGCCCTACATCCACAATCAGACGGAATGGTGGAGAGATATAATAAAACTATGGAGGAGCACCTATCTAAAGTGGTTGAGAAACATCAGAGAGATTGGGACCGTCACTTACCACTTTTCCTTATGGCCTACAGGGCCTCCATTCATGAAACAACAAAACAAACGCCGGCTCGCGTGATGTTTGGACGTGAGATTAGACTGCCATGTGACTTGGTATTTGGCACACCAGATGAGGAGCGACGTTCCATAAATGACTACGCCGATGAAGTAGGTGAACGGCTAAGGAATATTCATGAGCTGGTACGAGACCGAATTGCAATAGCAAGTGATCGCATGAAGGCTCGTTATGATCTTAAGGCAAATTCAGGAGGGTTCTAGGCTGGAGATTTGGTTTGGCTATATAACCCACAACGAAAGAAAGGCAGGTCCCCGAAGCTTCACCCGCCCTGGGAAGGTCCTTACACTGTCGTCACCAGACTAAACGACGTTGTATATAGAATTCAGCAAAGCCCAAAATCCAAGATGAAGGTGGTGCATATAGAGAGACTAGCCAAGTATGCAGGGAACAATGAATTGCCTGATCGGAACGTTCAGGCTTAAGGAGGGGGCAGTGTTACGCCACTGGACTGTGCAGACTGGTTAGATTAGGCTGGAATTGTACACGAACGGCCGGGAATATTCTGGAGTGCTCTAGACCGGGAGAATGCATGTATAAATAAGACGCACGGTGAGCTGAGATTCAATCTTAAGTTGAACGTGAACGAGTAAAGAAGCAATAAGAAAGAGACTTATAAGTGTTCTAGTGTGGTTATAGTTAAGACAGTAATTAATCTATTGTTATTAATTGTTAATTAGTAAATAAAGTAGTGAATAAGTGTTACCTGGACTTTCAATCAACGAATCTACGAGCAGAAGTGTTTGTGTGGATAGCAAACACGTAACAATATTAAACAAAAATTAATATTTTCTTAAATACCAGAATCTTTACAAAATAAAATCTTTTTTATTTTGGTTTTTTTCTCAGCCTCATCCCCCTAATCATCACTCTTCCTATGACAGATTTTGTAGCAGAAAAATAGAGTTAAGTAATTTCAAAATGCTTCCAAATTAGTCTTTCGATTGTCTAATTTCAAGAAATATTCTATCTTCGTGTAATATTAAGTAATTAAGAATATTAACTGGAAGTTTCAAATGATAGTAGTTTTTATTCAGTTTGAAACACATTACTATTTCAGTGTAGACTGGTACACAAGGTCACAAAAATCAGACCATTTCTTACAAGAACTGCCAAAGCTTTCGCCTCTGTATAGCTTGGTACTCTGTGGTATGACTGTTGTTTTTGGAAATATACCAAATTGTGTCATTACCTACGTTACATTCACAATTTTAAACTACATTTCAAAAAACATATGCAGTCAAAGTGAAATTTTAGATTTATTAGAACTAAATTCATAAATATCGAGTTTTTTTTAAATTTTGTTATCGTATCCTAACCGTATAATTTCGGGCCCAATTTTGAATATTTCCATAGTTAAGCTTAATTATTGTGTGGAAGTAATAACTTTTTAATTTTAAAACATTTAGGTTTTCAGTGTTTTCCACATGTAGCTTAGTAAGTTAATTTATTCTCATTGTTATAAATTAAACAACCAGTGGTGCCCAAAAATAAAATATTTAATTTTTCAGCTAGAAATATGTTATGTGTCCTTTCAATTATTTAGCTTCTCACACCATGGCTAAGAGTATCATTTAATAAATAAATAAATTGTTGTTTTAAACTTGTGCATTTCATTAGGGCTCGAGACAAAGTATTTTTTGAATGAATTATATAACTTGACTAGTAATAGGGATATTACAATTTTCTTTAGTCCTCCCGCACTCAAGGCTCCCCTTTTATCTAATATATGTAGATGTCCCTGTCTTGCAGTTCTAAGTTTATATAAAAACTGCTTTGCCATAAAATTGTAAGCGAGTAATTTAATCAATAGATCTCACTGTTTGTCAGGGTATGCTACCGAAAATGTTCATATCAATATATTATTTAATAAGGGAGTAAGTTTTTTATGTACCAAGTGTGACAATTGAATATTTTTGTCGATAAATAATGTAACCAATAATAAGTAGTAATATTGTTTGACACTCCATTTTCTCTAAAATTAGTTAATATTATTGAACAAATACTCGAGTTTAAAGTTATATCCTGTATACACACAGATTATGTGGAAAATGTTACTAAATATCTGATATATAGTAAAGTATCTTAATTTACAAAGCTTAAATAAAAATGACGACCTTATGAATACCATTTTTATGAAAAGAATATTCCAAATACATCTAATAAAAAAAGAGTTGCTAGTATTCAATAGATAAAATGCGTACTTATACATATTTTATCAACATAATATTTGTAAAAATTTCTTGTTCTAGAGGGCGGAACCCACACGGTTGCTATGTGTTGCTTTGGATCGAACGGTGTTCGTTCTTTTCCGTGAAGCTCTCGTAAAAGCTTTGGGGATCGGCCAGTTAGAAGCACATCGGCTATAATGCAACTTCGTAGACTGAATTAAGTGATATATAATTTTATGTGCTGGTTCCATCTCTTTGTAAAAAAGTGCAGCATTTCAATATGAAATTAAGACTTTTCATATTAAACATATAATATATGGAATTACAAAGTCTTTGTTTGATGTAATATATTTTTTGTCTGCAACAATATCTTACATTCGTTGATTATTAAAAGCCTTACCATTGAAGGAGTTACGTTTGCTCTTTCTTATAAATACACATATTGGTCTTGAATTTTATGGAAGGATCAATATACGGATTTTAAAAGTCACCTTTTTAGAATTTAGCGATAAACGTAAATTACTTATTAAAATTAACTTCTGTGTAACTTCCTCTTTAGTTTATTAAAAATGAATGCTTTATACCGGTGACATAGAAAATATTGTTAGTGCAGTAGGAATTCATGAATATTTTATTATTAAGACAATTTTCGTCAGATATTGCTTATTTGGAGAATGGAATATGAACAAGATCAGGGATGTACAGCAAGTTGGCCTGATTCTGAGCACCAGGTAATAAATTTAATAAACATAGTAATATGTGAATTATGTTTTATTTGTTTAAAAATGCAATATGAAATCGTGTAGTTAAAAAATATGAACATGTTCAAGAAAATATTACACACACCTGTATAACACATACCTACTTCTCGTAAAGGAGAAAATCACAAAATTGTTTACCTATTTCATAGTTGTATAATATTAATTACTTAGAACTTGTATTGATCAAGAACTCTGTGCACTGTATATTATAATTTATAAATTAGTATATGCAAAATATATTTTCGAATTTATATAGGTTAGAAGTGGCTAGAACTCTTAATATGTACAATTAAATTTTTTATTGTGCGAATAGTTTCGGAACTATTACTTAAGTTCTGTCTTCAGCCGACCAAAATTAGTCCCGAATAAAAGACTTAATTGTGAGATTTTTTTACTTCTAACTCATAAAAACAATATAATGTATTGGGACTGGAAGAAATAAAAGTCTGTTTTGCAAAAAATGTTTCCATAATAATTCTTGTAGTTTGTAACTATGACAATTATTGAATAAATAATGTGAAAAACAGAATTTTTATTTCACTGTTATTATCAGATCATATTGAATTGAGACTTAAATTCTGGTAATAAATTATTTTTATCAGTCGGACTTATCTGACATACGTTTAATAAGTTAGATAATGATGATGCTTGCAGTATTGTACACCTGTTTGACATTACTAAAATAGGCAGATATATTACAGTCGGATCTGATATTTCCCAAAAATAATCCAAAACAATATTTATAAAGATTTATTTGTTTTTATTTTTAGAAAGCAGTTAAACATTAACTTAAATTGCAGAGTCCTTCTTAAGAAATTGTTGTAAAAAATATTATCTTTGTTACATACAAACATAGAAACAGGGGAGGCGAATTTGAGGTAAAAATTGTTTTCACAATGTAAAATTAAAAGGTTTTCTGAATAATTTGTAAGTTTAAATCATCATAATTTTTAAAGTGTTGGTTGGTAAAATTAAATACTCTCAAATAATTATTGTAAAAATGGTGTAGAGGACTGCCACCATAGTAGAAAAAAAAGCAGTTTTAACTGTATATAATCTTTTCATTCGATTAGAGATATTAATATATATTACATCTGTATATAAAACAATCTTTCATAGAATTATGTAGGAGTGAACATATAAAATGCATGTTTCATTTTATTCTTGAACAGACTTATTTTGCAGTAAAAAATGTCTGTTAAACTATTATAACATTTTTTACATAAGATCTTCTTATTTTGAAAATGCTACTAGCTTTTTAAAACAAAGAATATTACAATTATTACTTCTTTTTCTGTGTTATAATATGGAATATTTTTCTAGTAAATATAACAATAGTTATCTCTAAGTAACGTTATCTCTAAGATTTTCAGCTCTTAACTACATGTATTAAAATAAAACTATTTGAATTCTATTTTATTTGACAGGTGTCCATGGTACAATATAGACTAATAAAAAAGGGCCTACGACATTAAAGAAACTTAATCATGATTTGAAATGTGTTTAACAAAGACTAAACATGTTGCTCGTTGGCCTTCATAACTCAGAGAAGAAATATGTTTGATTTTGTTAAAAAAATTTCAAATCATAATTAAATTTTGGTCATCTAATCTTTTTCTTCTTAATCAATATTGTAATGCGAATGGTTATGTATTGAAAACGTAATAACTGAGAATCTAATCCACAATTATACTTAAATATACGAGCATAAAACTTTAAATTAAGTAATATAACCACTTTCTTCAATATAACACAAACAATCAATTCATCTGCAAGACCTGCCTTTATTATAAAAAGTAATATAAGGTATATTTAACCAAATATATCTGCTTACATATATTACTTATTAAATAATAATAATAAATGCAAAGCGGTTTAACATTTTTGTTAAATTGGATTTGCAAAAATAAGTGTAGAAAAATGTTCAATAGTATTTTTGCAATATAAACTTACAGGTTTTCTATGTTGGTCGAATGTAATTAGACCATCATTTTTTGTCAATTAATTATTTTAATGAAAGTGACATTTTATATAGGATTTCATTGATATTTTTTTTCTTTATTAATATAACAAGTACTGTGTCCGGCGCATTCGCCAGAATATAGACAACAATATTTGTGCATTACAAAATGCTACCTACTTAACAAAAATATAAAAACAAAGGCTATATAATGTTGGTCTAGTTAGAAATAGACTTCTAGTTTCAGTGAAATACAAATTTTCTTCCAAAAAGCCTGCGTAGGTGATACATCCAAATCTCCTGCGTTTCCTCATTATGATCAAAGCTACTATTATTAACGTTTGAATATATGTATACTACGTAACATAGAAAATGCAATATTAACTATTGGAAATTTAAGTAATACTCTTTAATAACACTACAGAAATTAGACAACCCCCGAATCCAAAGTCGAAGCTGTACGGGCGAGGGTTAAAACGCAGACACACAACCGACACTACCAGTGCCAGTGGCGGGATCGAACCCTCAGCTATAATGGAGAAACTATCTAATCACACTTGCCATTGCGCACTCTAGCCAACTACTCCACTTTGTTTACATTCCTTTCACCACATTTGCATAGTTTGTTTGCAGGGGTTTTACTCGGAGTTTTAATACCGTTTCTTTAAATTTATCAACATTTATTCCACAATATGCCAAAGAAACCAGTGCATAATACGAATTGTTGAGGGTACAACTGTCACTCAAGGAAAAATGTGAATCGGACAAGCCACTTTCTCTATTTTCCCAAGTATGACGCGTAGTTCGTTTATATCATCAATAGCTCTGGTATCTTGGAGAAAATAGATAGAAGAAAAGTAAAGGAGAAATCCTTATTGATGGGAAAAGCATTAACATCAATTTAAAGCCCGAGGACTGTAATACAAAATATATAAAGTTATAATTACAGTTGACATTTCGATTCGCAAATCATGAGCGGTGCCAGGTAGAGAAATACCCAAGTACGTGAGTGAGACTTGTTTACCATTTTAGTCTACTGTTATGCGTCGAGGTGTCAATAACCTAATTTATTTCTCTCCGTTGTATTGTTGATAATTTTATTTTTTGTATTTTATTCTTGATATTAATTTAATAATAAAGTATGTCAGATCTGCCCAAGGGTAAAAAACGGCCATACGCTGACAAAGTGAATAAATTTATCAGTGAATTCCCGGATTTATTCTACAATGGTGGTATAATAATTTGTAAAGTATGCGAGACTGACCTGATTGGCTGGGACAAACGTGATTTTAAACGTCACGTATATTCTGTGCAACATAAAACTAAAAAAAAAATGGCGTGCCTTCGACAACACAGTTTATGTTCGATTTACTCTTAATGCTGATTGCCTGTGATGTTCCGCTGCACATACTCGATAAACAACCATTTCAGGAGTTCTGGAATAAATACAATCCCAAGGTGACGTTACCAAGTCGCACAACGTTGCGTAACTATGTACCAACTCTAAGCGAAGACATTGTAATAAGATCAAATGTGTACTAAAAAATACACGGCTGTGGTTATGTGTTGACAAGACGACAGATTGTAAAAAAAATCTATTGTAAATGTTATAGTACTACTGTACTGGACCCGCTTAAACTAACATTTCCACTATTATTAGCTAGCAAAAGATTAACTGAGTGTACTGTCCAAACAATTGCGCGGGTGGTGCTGGAGACGTTAGAAAAATTTGACCTGTCAAAAAGTCAAGTGTTGATGTTTGTGATCGATGGTGCCGCAACAATGCGTTTAATAGGCAAGAAATGAGCCCGTTGGAGAAAAGTTCGCACGTGTGTTAAAGCAAGACACCGGTTTTACCAGATTAAAACAAATTTGTGATGGTATTGATGGTGCATTTGCCGATCCGTTAAGCGAGTTCGAAGACTATTTTAAGTATACTTGTATTACATCAATAGATGTCGAGTGGTCGTTTTCAAAATATAAGCATATTATTTCACCACGTCGAACATTACTCTCGGAGATAACCATAGAAACATACATGATGCTGCAAAGTTTTTACGTATTTTTTCCAGTTTGTGATAACCAAGCTAGTTAAGAGGATAAGTTGTGCATACATCGTTATAAATTGTAACAGTTTATTGCTTTTATTACTAGTTAATTTTTTTCTTATACTTATTATGATGCATATGGCTATGTCCTGTGGCGCATTTTTGCCAACTCTAGTTATAATAGCATGCAATTTTTAGGTTAAGTCCACCTACAAATTAGCAAAAAATGGCGTGAAATAGGTTAAGCCGAGAGCTAAACTTATGGAATTTACTTATCAACATTCGATTAGGTAATGTAATAATATAGGGTGTCACTGAGATATGGTTTACCCCTTTTTTTTGTTTAATTTTTAACTTTGAAAAATGATATACATAGTCAATACACAAATAGAAATATATTATTTAACATAAAAAAAAGTATTTATCACTTCCGGTTTCAGCGGAATTTATAGCGACTTTCTAATTTTTCTTATTACCCCCTGTATATTTTTGCAGTATTACAAGCATTAAATTCTGATATCGGCAATGTGACATACTTGAGTGTTTGACTTTTGTTTTTCGTTATTATTAACGATATATTATTCAATTTTAAAAACGCATAAAAATTTTAAATGTACGTTTCAGATGAAGTTCCATTGTTTCTTTAACGACTATATTATTGTATTATGTACAAAGATATTAAGTACAATGACTAGAAATTAGTTATTTTTCTCTGTTTCTACGAAGTAAGTTTTTTTAGGGTTCTGTAATTTCAAATTACAAATAATTCTGATAGTTCACGTATAAACCTAGGCTCGATTTTACGTATTACATTGATTATTGAACTTGAAATTCATCTAATAATCTCAAGGAATTTAAACCTTTTTTAAATATTTTCCCGCATTATATATTTTTTTATTATTTCGTGAACAAATAAAATGATTGTTTAAGGAGCTTTATCAAAATTAACTTTATAGTAGTGATAACAAACAAAGACAACAATTTATTAGAAATCACAGTAATTGTTCATTAACGTCTCTGCACAAACGTGTTTTATTAACAAGTTCATTCATCATATTGTTTCATTGCATCAGGGTAATATTATTGAAAACATCTCTTACACTATTCCTCAAATTATCTAGGGTTGTTCAGAACGCTGAATTTTCAGCAAAGCGGCAAATATTGTTGACAAGGAAGAAAAGTTGTTGTTATGGTAACGCTTCTTTTTCTAGCCTACTAGGCAGTTTCATTTTTAATAAAATAATTATCAAGCATGTGTATTGACCATATATAATATTATTTTCTAAGTTAAAAATCAAACACACAAAAAAAGGGGGTGACATCTGGTATATTCTTCTACCTAAGGAAAACCCAGAAAATCAAATGAAACGAATCTAAACAAACCAAGAATTAGCTGATCGCCATACGCGGCGTGGTTTTAATTTCCAATAATATTTTAATGATTTTTTTGCTTTATGCTTAGAAATGGTATCAAATGATTAAAATTTTGCTATGATTAAACAACGATGTCTACCTCAGAATTAAGGATGTGTTGTTGCTCCACGCACACTCTCCAACTCTGCAAAGCAGGTTTCGAATTAGATGGACGGCATCTTCTTAAAGTATTATGTTTTAAGCATCTGAACCTCTTGTCCTTAACGCTTAACGTCCATTGGTGGGACTAATAAATCGGCCTAGCCGTCTGCCTATCATGCCCAGACATGTTCGATTGGCAAAATATCAGGTGATTTTGCTGGCCGTGGAAGAAAGTTCACATCAAAATCTTGAAGGAATCGTCTGGTTATGACAGCAGTATGGGGTCTGGCATTATTCTGTTCGAACCTCTAAAAGAAAACTGTAACGCAACCGGTTGTAAGACCCAATAACTTTACTTTTTGTGTAGTCATGTTCCTTTCTAGAAATACTAGAGAGGACCTATTTACACATGCTATTGCATCCCCTGAATATCTGACCTTTCTCCACGTGAGTACAAACAAAATCGATATTCATCACTGAATACTATTCGATTTAATTCATCATCTCACTGGGTACGTTGTATGTCTATGTTCAAGTTCATTTCACGAAATTCAACCCGCATCAGTTGATGCATTTTGGTTAACTCTATCCACAATTTTACAACTCTCGTAACCCTAGGATTCTACTCCTTTCAAACCACTTAAATGTTGAAATTTCGCAGCACATTTTCGAATTCTAGTCATAATGAATGATGTTTGCCAGACATATAAAGCGATGAAACTAAAGCATGTTAAATATCTAACTTGTTTGGGTTCAATGAAATTTTCATTTATATCCCATTTAGAAATGAAAATTTTTAGCAGATTTTTGTAATGAAACTTTTGAGTGAAAATCAAGGTACTTATGATAGGACGCCATCTAGAGGTGTATTTTATTGGACAATTTACTAAAATACAGAAAGTGTTTTAATGAAAAAACTGAAAATATACATTATCTAACGATAATGATATTAACAGTAAAAACAGAACAATTATAACAAAAGAATATCGTTTTGTCCAGTTATTTTTATTAGCTCTTGTTACTCTATTCCGATATTGCTAAGATTTGTTACGACTGTAGCCGTATTATGATTTTTCTTTTTTTTTGTGTCTAGGCCCATCAAATTTGCCCTTTTTTTCAGAAGTGTCATAATTTAGAATTAAAAATAAATGGTAATGTATTCTGTTTTCTAACAGTTTATGATATAAACGTAGAGGACATACATACATCTTGTGAGTTACAACATCGGTTAAATTAGAGAAAAGTTGCATGATATTCGTGCTGAGACCTTGGAGTCAACATACCTTAATTATCTAATTTGGTTTTTCAGATATCTGGAAAAATTTAGAAATTCGTGTTTTGTGTTTTATATGATTTTTATAATATAAAAGACCAGATGTTCTGGTACTTAGCAGATAAATTTATTCAATAATATCAGATGACAGGTTCTTAATATTAGTATCTTTATCAATATATTTAATAAACATATTTTGATATTAGATTGCTTTTATTTGGTAAATAGAATTGTAGTAGTAACTGATATGAAATGAATAGTAAAATCTATGTAAAATAAACGGGAAGAAAACATAAAGGACAGATGAAAAGTATATTAAGTATACAATATTCAATTCGCGTCATTGTATCCCCATGTGTTACATTTAGGGTCTCAGTGGGAACAGTCAACATATAAAGGCCTATGAACACTTGTTTCCTACCTGGAAAGGAATAAACCAAACAGAGTAATAATTGGTAGTGGGAATGAAAAAACTTAAAATAGACAAGGATACGAATATATCCTCTAAAAGAGGACAAGATTTTATCGATACCTATTTGCCTACCATTATATTGGGTGTCCTAAATTCGCCGTGATTTTTCATATCAAAGCTAGAAAAAAAGACCAAAATAATGATGAAAACTGAAATTCGCAATGTTTAATTATTGTTTTTGAATTACGCGACAAAACTGAAATTTGTCCAAATGTAATTTTGGGTTGTATCTCATTTACTACAAAAAATTGTAAAGAACTATTTGAAGCTAAGTTGTAATATTATTTACGAGAAATTCAGTGGACTGTGTTATGATTTTCGTATTTCGGCATATATTATTTTAATGGAAACCATAGTTGATTATGTCACCGAATATCAAGCACTTTCCGAAAATATATAATAATGAGCCTCTTTAGTATTGATATAAGTCCTGTAAATAAAGAAAAATATCCTATCGTTGGTAAAGTAAGTGTATTAGGCTAGAATACCATTCATTATTTTCCCATAATTAGTTTAATTTTACTGAAAAATCGATCAGAGTAATAAAAAATACAAGAAAGTAAGCCATGTAAATATGTCATCCAAATTCTATAAGGAAAGAAACTTTGTGTAAATAATGTTTTGTAATTATTCAGTTTTATTTAAATGGTGTAGGTTTGATGTGTAAAGAACATGGCAGAAAATAAATATTGTAAATAATTAAATCACGGAATGTTTTATTCAGTGTGGATCTACTGTATTTCATTTAAAAAAATGCATCATACGAAATATTTTAACACTTCACTGCCTATAGGAAATAAAAATTCGAGTATTTTCTTGAAAATATTCTTGTATTTTAAAACGGGTTTTTGAATTTTTTGAGTGTTTTGGAGCTATGACGCAAGGTGGTCGTCATCGGCCCCTCGCAAGAAATTTCTTAAAAATAACCAGATGACCCGTTGTCGTGATGAGTCCTCTCTTATATATGCAGTCGAAGACGAAAGCAGGTCATCATCGAATTCTCGTAGACGGAGGCCATGACGATATAGGGTGGTCATTGGCAGTAAACGTGTTAAAAACTTATAAACCTTGTAAGTTCAAAATTATTATTCTTACTTTATATTCAGGCAAACGAAATTATTCTGGTAATTTATTGAATCACCAAAATCAAAAACCAGCTGTCATTAAAATAAAAATGTTCACCAATTGTTTGAGATTGTCAATTGTTCAATGACTAAGCGGGTTTTTGCGTTCTACATAAATTTTAAGGCATTATATGAATAGCAAACATCGCAAACTTGAAGGCTTCGTGCATTCCATGAGCATAAAATACAATACTAAATCAAATGGAATCAAAATGTGATAAGTGGTAAAATAGTGACTTAGTGGCTTTTTGGTTTCCGTGATTAAACAAAAAATAATTAACATTAAAAGAATACGTTTAAATTATCGTCCAACAACATTGTCTAATAGAATTCGCGGTATTTATTATAATATGATTATTAAAATGCTCTAATGGCAATTTCCTTTAATCCATCGGCTGTGTCGTGTGTTTCCTTAAAAAAACACATGTCAAAGTGTAAGGTCGTGGACCTTGGAGGCCAAATAATTATTATTATATATATAGGACTAGGAGTTTTCGTTTTTATATTGTAACTGGAGGATATCATTTCTTATGTGTAAAAATTTTCCTTTTTGGCGAGTTAATATTTTTTTAATGTCAATATTATTTTTGCTTCTAATACTAAGAACATTTTTATTTAATTCAATGCAATTTTTTCTCCTAGACTGAGTAGTTGTTTGAATAGTTTCTATGATAAAGTGTATTGGAGGTGTAGTTTTTGATTTATTATGTATCTAAAACTATTATACTAGCACATTCAGATAAGAATGACAGTATATAAAAAACAATAGGTATTTATTATTATCATCATGTTAGGTTTGAAAGGATGCTTTTGTTATACTTAATAATTATTTTATTATTTTTTGTAGGAATGCATAAATACGAAGCAATAATATGTCAGATTTTTCGAAATTTATAAAAAAAACGGGCTTATTTAGGTTAGGTTAGATGTCATGAAAATCATTATAACTACCGAAGTTACAATAATTAATCTACATATTATTGTCTTTCAATTTAAAATGTCAAAATAAATCTGATAAATGTTCATATTTTGAGTTTTCTAATTTCAATATTTTTATAAATAATTTTGTTACCGGACCAGCCCCCTGATGAGTTCAGGAAGAACGAAAGTATATATATATATATATATATATATATATATATATATATATATATATATATATATATATATATATATATATATATATATATATATATATATATATATATATATAACATCGGACTAGTGGTTTTCGTTTTTATATTGTAATTGGAGGAAATCATTCCTTATGTGTAAAAATTTTCCATTTTGGTGAGTTAATATATTTTTTTAATATTAATATTATTTTTGCTTCTAATACTAAGAACACTGTTATTTAATTCAATGCAGTTCTTGCTCCTAGACTGAGTAGTTGTTTTAATAGTGTCTATGATAAAGTGTATTTGAGGTATTGTTTTTGATTTATTATGTATCTAAATCTTTTATACTAACACATTCTGATAAGAATGACAGTATAAAATATAAAAAAGAACTATAGCTATTTATTATTATTATCATGTTAGGTTTGAAAGGATACTTTTGTAATACCCAGTAATTATTTACTTATTTTTTTTAGAAATGTGTAGTTATATTTAAATCACCGATTCATGTCATCTGTAGAAACCCACTGATAGATTTTTTTTAAATTCCCGCGTATAATTGAGTTACCGACTTTGAAAAAAACTACGATGAAACTGTTTTGGAACTGCTGGTTACTCGAAACACTTTAAATCTTATCTCAAATGGTGTATTGAATTAAAGCAGCGTTGCTGCGTTTCTTATGCAGCTGTGTCACCTAGCAGTAAGTTCTTTCCCGAATTTGTAATAATTTTGGATGAAATAATTACCTACAGAAGATCCCTTTACAGATCACTTAAAACAGTGATGTTTTTAAAAAAATCATATCTGCCATATCAGTTACACTAGAACTTTTAAATTTGGACCGATTCTAAATAAAATGCTACTTGAGGGCGTAAGCATGCAAAATTTAAACTAGATGTAGAAAATATATTCACTAAAGTTGAAGTTAATTTTTTTTTTGTTCCAAGTAACCATCTAACTTGGACCAAAAAAAAAAATAAAAAAATTCATCAACTTTAGTGAATATATTTTCTATACTCATATGCTCACGTTATAAAACAACACTTTAAACATAAACTATAAAAATTATATGTAAAAATGTTAATAAGTTTCCTGTTAAAAGTTTCTAAAAAAAACCTTATAATTAAAAATAATTGCACTAGGAGATGCTGCGCTCTACAGGAAATTGACGAAAACTGTATAAATATACCTTATACTACGTGCCAATTTTCCAGTATGTGCATGTAGCTTATATTTAAATTTGTTTCACCTAAAACTTGAAAGTTGATTTAAATATGTTAAAGGACCCTTAAGCGATTACTTGCTTCATTTGAAATAGTTTTTGAACCATTTAAAATACGTTTTAATCTAAGAAATGTGCAATTTCGCCTTTTTTTGTTGCACTAATCAACATTTCTTTTGAAGTGTTTCGTATAAGACAACTAAAACCAAATTTCAGGATGTTTGAAGCATCCTATCGAGTATTAAATAATTACCGTTTGTAACGAACCTACCCTTGAGATCATGTGACCTCTCTGATCAAGAGTAACCGTCTTTCAAGAATTCAGTATCATTAGGTGTGCTCCTTTTACCACCAATCTCAGCTAATCTAAGTAGTGTTACGGTTACGGAGGCTACATCAAAAGAAATGATGTGTTTATTTATGCGGTGTAACCGTAAAACAACTTAGATTAGCCGAGAATGGGAAATAATTGTTATTCTAATGCTGCGCGGGTGGATATGTTAAAGGCATATTTTCAAGCTGATGAAACTGCTAGACAAGCAAAATGGCTTTACATGGAATGATATCCAAATCGTCAAGCTCCATACGAACATACATTCGTAGCAACTATTGTATTAGGCAAACAAATCTGCATTCTGTTCTTTTGAAGTAGATGCTTCTTTATAAAATGATTAATTATAATTTTGTTTCATTTTTAAAAGATAAATGAAACCATATTAAAATTAAACCATAAATTATGCCATAATAATATTTCTACTAATTTAAAATAAGATATTGTGACAAGCTCTGGCAGTGGCAACACTGGCCGGTAGTAAGTTGCTATTTATTACGTCATCTCTATGAGCGGTGTTTACAGAGCTATCCAGTGACCATCAACACGTAGTTGCTGGAGGATGAAAAAATTATCAGAAATTCAATTTCTTTTGTTTAAAAAAATTTTTTGATAGTGCCAATCAATTGCACTCTATAAAATATATTTAGGGTTAAAATATAACTACGCAGTTAAAACTCACCCTATATACAATTTTTGTAGAAGGTTGTCTAGTAAACATTTTTTTAAATATGTTTGTATATTTTCATGTATAAAAATTTTTTTTAAGTTTTTTTTTTGTAAAAGTATGATACATGTAAAGTTATGCTATACGAATGATACGAAGTATGCAAAAAATGTTATCCATATATTTTATACTTTTTACCATTTAGGATATCTCTTTTCGTTAAAAAAGTAAAAGTGACTTTTATTAATATATTAATACTCATAACATAAGTCAAGGTTCCTGTGTCGTTCCCAAGTATTAAGTACAATATTTGAGATGTGTTTTTATCTACTCCACGAGTATCTCATTTGTTTTGTTCAAAGATAATATATACCCTTTGCCTTGTGTTTTTAAGATGTTAGAGAACTCTTAAATTATATGGACTACATTTGAAACAAGCATTTTTGGCATCATTTTCGATATGTTGGCAATAACCCAAGTTAGGATCGATAGAGATATATATGTTTATTACGAAGGCCGCCTTAAGAATTGTTTTAATTTTCATCTCGTTCGGAATTGTTGACGTATATTATTTGCCGTATAATACAATATTTTTAGATTTACTGTGGTGAGAGGTTAGTTAAAACGTTTTACTTTACTAATTCGTTTGAAGTTTGGAATATTTGTTGACTTATAATAAATGCATTTAATGCGTTTAAATAAATTTATATATCTAATTAGGAATAATGTCCTTAGTTTTAAACTGTATTTGGTGAGATTTGCTAATATCTTAATTAAGGTGTATAAATTACGATTTTTCTCGATTACAGGATTTTAATCGATACACACATTTTTAACAAAATTATTCTCAACACATGATTATCCTCCGCATTTATGTGCTCATATGATCATTATGCTGGGTACCCACAGCTCAAATAGTACCCATGGAAAATTAATCAAACTCCATGTTTTCATGTTTTATAATATTGTAGGTTACATGACACACTAAATTTGGTGAATGTGGTGTCACCAGAAGTGGCACTATATTTCAAGAGGATTTCAATTCTTGAGAAATTGGAACAATTTGTATTATTCCGAGAATTAAAAATCATGCAGAAACATGTATCAAATTACATGGTGTAAAAAGCGCTATGAATAATACTATACGTTCTAGTCGAAAGATGAAAAAAACTGTTGCGATTCTGTACACGTGGTCAGTCCACTTGTATAAACCCTTATTTACTTTAATCAATATAATTAAATAAATTGATCATAGCAATACTGGTTGACACTTGCAAAAGTTTACCTAAACTGCAATGATTAATATATAAATCTGATATTTAATTAAAATTGTAACACATAATATGCACTGAAGACTTTCTGAGAATGTTGGTTCTAAAACCAGAACAGTAAAATGTGCAATCTCGACGCGAGTTAAGTCTAGAACATAGAATTAAAATATAAAAAATAAAGCTAGAAGTAATTCTGCTGTGCTCCATAGACGAAACATTAATTCTGAACAGCAAATCAATATGAAGGTATCCTCTTGGATAGATACCGTCAGATTTGTAAGTCAGAAACATTAAAAAACACCTTTAACACTCTCAATACAATTCTAAGCGAGGCCACACACCGAGGATATATACAACGTACCACATACCGCATATCGCATCTTGTACTCGCCGCAGTTGTGGCACATACTCATCAGCTTAAAGTCACCACCTTTCGAGATGCTTCCTTTCTAGCACGCGCCAATTAATAGTGCTAACGGCATGTGTTTTGCAAACAAACCAGTCACATTTTTGTTGTTTGTAGTAAGTACATCGCAGTATTTTGGCATGCAATATGAGGGACGATTTCCTGTTTCAGATAAATTTTATAAGAGAAATTGAGAATAACCCGATTATTTATGATTTTAATGAAAGTGATTATAGTAATATAAATGCAACGAACCAATTATGGACAAAAATTGGACGATAATGATTTAATTCTTGTGCTGCTGAAACATTTATAACATATTCACATCTCGTATTATGTGGGTACACGACGTTGGCGTCGGAGGAGCGTTTTCCACATTACTTCATTCGATGACGACATACTTGCATACTAATGCCGTGCTCATCGTTGTGGTCTTGGAGAGTGGACTTATACAATAAATGCGGTGAAACAATTGTTGCACCACAAATAATGTTTCTGCCACAATTGAAGCGTTGAAATATCAAAGGGGTTAAGTGCCAAAAATTGTTTATTGAGATGTTTAAAGGAAAGCCTTTAAAACACACACTGACACTTAACATTGCGTCATCTAGAATTGAGTAGAAAAAATACAAAAAAAAGCAAGGCTTGTGGCATTTGGACCCATTACATGTTGCTTTCGCTTGTACATAGCACCTTTCTATGAGGTAAACTTAATTTTACTAAAAATGACACTTAGCCCCTTTAATATGAAAGCTTCAATTGTGGTATCTTTTATGTTTGGCCGGGCTTACGTACATTATAATAAAATAAGGATACCAGATTAATGACCCGTATTCAAGTTTAGAGAGCAAAATAGTGGATTTTTGGTGCAGTAATGTTAGAAAAGCATCTATAACTTCTTATAATAAAACCTAGCATTTTTAAGACAGAAGAGGTAGTTTGATGAATACAGTCAATAAAAGATAGTCGATGGTTCATTTTTGGACTTTATACATAATCTACATTTTCTGAAATGAATCGGAATACTCTAAAGCGTTTTCGGTTTCATTGTCTATTCCTGTCGTCTTCGTCCAATTAATACACGTCCACAATATTGAACAGGATTTGGCAGAATCCACAAATTATTGAGCAACGTAAACCTACTTTGAGACAACTACAACCTACATTGCACCTTTGGCGTATTTACAAGAAATGAGTTTGAAGTGTTGTTTCTTCTTAGAGTGTAGATCGGTATCAATCCATTCTTTGAGTTGCTCCATCTCCAGTCAAAAGATTACCTTTTTATTTTCATACCGTTGCTGAATTTGAATATATGAACGGAAAGAATACATGCAAGCTGCATCTTTGGTTGGTGATAATGATGACAAGCGCGACCGCCGTCGTTTCGATGATACTTCCACCCTGACACGCGACATTTTAAGTAGATTAAATTGTAGATTAAATTTTCGTTTAACATGGAGACATTCAATATAGCACATATTTGGTCGCTAGTTACTTTCGAAATAAGCTTAATCTCTCAGGGGGTGCAAAATTAGTATGAGACCCAATTAAATAGATTAATATTAATTTCAGCTCGTTTGGAACTATATCCACACTCTGCTAATTTAAATGACCTGCTGATGGACCTATGTGCAGTGAATTGAAATACATTTTTAACTCAAATCGTTCTAAAGTTATGAGGGGAGGACTTTACATGGGCACTGTTTAAGTGTAAAAGGATAATATTCGAAATGTAATAGTTTAGTTAGAAATTTATGTAATGCTAGTAGCGTACGTACGTCCTGATCTCACAAATAATGTATCTAGACCACAGAACAACTATATTAGAATTGTTATTTCCAAAGAAAGAGAAGGAAACGGCTGTGACGTATTAATATTCGAGGCGCCATATTATTGCATAGTAAAATTGGCGGGCCCTTTGAATCGTACTTCTAAATTAAATTCAGATTTTCAGATTGAACAAAACGAGTATTTAAAAGGCAAATTTCTTTGGCAGAAATTGTGTTTGCCTTTTAAATATCGGTTTTGTATTTTGGAAAATGTATAAATGTGACATGTTTTATGATTTTTATTTATTAACCATAATTATACATATATTATTGTACGTTCATTTTGGTATATGATAAAAAAATTAACAAAAACAAAAAATAATTGTTTTAAATCACAGTAACAAAATATTTATAATACATAATATAAATATTATTTATAGTAGTCACTTTCCACTGAAATTTTCGAATCAAAATTCGCTGAAATGTGATTTTGCAAAGGTGATTCGAAGTCTTTCATTCGCTTAACGTGCATGTTCAACTTTACATGCAACCCTAAAAAATACTAATTTTAAAAACCACAAAACACCTTGAACAATTAGGATTTACACAGTCACTTGTAAATTAACTCGCTAATAGTACATCGACCGAGAATATGGCAAATTGCAACTTTTATTTTCTTAAGAATTCTGCTAAAAACAATATGCCGCTGCTTAATTCTCTATATTCGTCATCGCTTGGGCCCAAATTACACCGGCACACAAAAAAAAAATTGTTTGTACATTTGACGCCACCTACCTCCCGACATGTATTTTGACCCGCTGAATCCGATTTTGGACCGTACACTCTCAAATATCGAGTAAATTGAAAAATCGTAAAAAAATAGCGAAAATTGAGTGTTTCGGTAATAAAAAAAATTTTGTGGATCTAAAGCAAGCCTAATTTTTATGTATTTCGATCCGCTGAATACGAATCTAAAGTAGGTATATTTAGACCATAAGCAGTTTTAAATCTAAGTAAATTGTAAAAAACCCTCGAAAATTGCTAAAAATGGCAACAAATTGTGATTATGTTGATGAAAAAAATTTTGTAGACCCGGATCGAAGAGGATATTTATGTAATTTGATCTGCTGAATCCGAATCTGAAATATATTTGGCCCATTAATCCCTCAAAATCTCAAAGAATCGCAAAAAACCGATAAAATAGCAAAAAATTGCAGTTAAAAAAAATCTATGAAACACGATTAAATACGTTTCTTGTATTTTTTTATGCATAAAATACAAGTTTAGAATCTGAAAATGTGAAAAATTGTAAAATCTATAAAAAATGTATAAACAGAATGAAAATTTTTTTCATCAACATAATCATAATATTTTGCCATTTTTAGCAATTTTCGAGGGTTTTTTACAATTTACTTATATTTAAAACGGCTTATGGTCTAAATATACTTTAGATTCGTGTTCAGCGGATCTAAATACATAAAAATTAGGCTTGGTTTAGATCCATAAAAAAAATTTATTACCGAAACACCCAATTTTCGCTATTTTTTACGGTTTTTCAATTTACTCGATATTTGAGGGTGTACGGTCCAAACTGACTTCAAATTCGGATTCAGCGGGTCGAAATACATGTCGGGTGGTAGGTGGCGTCAAATATACAAACAACTTTTTTTTTTGTGTGCCGGTGTTATTTAACTTTTCACTTTGTTTTCAATCAAATAAACTGAAATATAATTGTATTGTATATATCACAATCAACATAATTTTTTTATTATCAATAATTTCAATAGAAAGATAATCTTAATAAAAACTAATAATTTTACTTCTGAAGAAATATGATAGATACTTGTCATAGTGAGTGATAAGTGTATCCCTCAGGTGGTCAATGCTACTACCAGTCTGGCATCACTAGTGTCTTGGCGACTAATAGCGACCTGCAAAGCAGGTACTAAGAGCTGCGACCCCTAACACTGGTGGGCTTAAACTATATACTGAATAAGATTTACAGGAAACAACTACCCAGCGGACATAAGCCCCGACCTATGTTGAATTAAACCTGCAAGTCTTGTTTGGTAGCTAAATGATCTTAATTACCAAACAATACTTTCAGGTTTAATTCATCGCAGGTTGAGGATTTTATCCGCTGAGTAATTGTTTCTTGTAAATCTTATTCAGTATATAGATACTTATCTTACGATTAATTCAACGAACAGAATCCAGCTAAAATAAACAAGATAAAATGCAAATATACGATAGTCGGATAGTCATTGAATTTCAGCATAATATTGTTATTAAAGTTATTATAATATAATAAAACAATTAAAAAATTAACAAAATGTCAAATCGTTTATGAGTATGACAATAATTGTTCCTCTAATTTGGGAATGGGAGACTAGGTTTTCCAAGTAATCTTCCGGGTAAGCTAGCAGTTAGGAATTACTAATTATTTTTTTTTAAGTGGCGCCCATAAAATTAATTACACATAGAATATAAAGAGACATATTAAATATCATTTACAATCTGAATCTAATGGCTGAAACACAAAACATGTTGAATAGAATTACTATTAGTGACAACCGCTGGTAACCGATATTCGTTCAAAAGTGGATATTGCATAGATAAAAATGTTGACGTATCAGCAATGTTAGTTTCAGACCAGTGACCTAGACTATTCCCAAATTAATAGAACAATCCGTTTTGGCCCGGCATATTGAAATTATATTGCCAACATAATTTTAGGCTGTAAATTAGGTTTTAGATAGACTAAGCTCGTATCGAAGCGAAACTTTAGATGATATATCGATTTTTGTTTTACTATACTCGTACTTTCATTAATTTAATAATACTTTAAAAAAAAGTTTAATGCCGTTACATTAAGGTTTCTATTTATATATGTTTGTTTTTTATTTATTATGATAATGTTACGTTATAAAGTATTAATACGAGTTTATCAAAGATTTTCTGTTTTCTAGATATTCCTACATTTCATATTATTTCAAAATGGTTCTTTGTTTCGAAAACCAAAAAAAAACCGCGTGATAAATTTTCCTTTTGATTACGAAAAAAAAATAGTTTGCAAATATTTTACTAATGGTCTAGAAATAACCTAGTTCGGAGCGCATTTTTGTAACTTTTTTTCTCAATTTTTTTTCTGCAAAATTTCTTCATTCGGTACTGGTAGTACTGCCTTAAAATATTGCTTGGGTTCCATGCTCTAATACTGAGATATGGCATAACCTAAATCCACCAGCCGCCACTGGTAGTATTGAACTTGTCGATTATGAGTGAAAAGCTAATTTTTCAACGACCAGTGATATACTACAGTAAATTTACAGGTAATATTATTAAAAATGGTTTTTTCTCTATTTGCATGACCGTACATAGCTTTTATAACTGTAAACAGTAATGGTCTATCACTTTATTTTGCCACAATAATCTTAATTTATAGCATATTATAATTATAATATATATTTTTGTTTCTTCAGTACACGTGGTACTTTTCGCTCACTAATTTCATTTCTATTGAAACTGGTCGAGAAGTACTATGAAGATTCTCTTCCATATTTAACAAAATGTAAAATTTCTTAACTACACAACTTTTGAACGGCCAGATTTAGGAATGTCTTTGACATGTCCAGTTTCTCAAAATTTACACTATATTTTAATATATAGAAACATAAGGCACTTCGAAAAACTAAGTTTGACGATATTTTTTTATTCTTTTTTAGTTTGTGTGAAATTATAAGGCAGTTCGAACACTTAATTTAATAATTTGCAATCGTTCCGAAAATTGGTATTTTCGTGTACATTTTTTGCACCGAAAGTTGACTACTTTTATCAGTCCCAAAAATAGTTACTTTCGGTACTAGCACCGAATGGTCAACATTTATATTTCAATAGAATTTACTTTAATCATACGTCCTAGACGCTGAACAATCGTGTTGCCATGGTAATATTTAAAACCGCCAGATATTAATAGTTGTACAATTAATATTAATATTATAAATAAAGTCAAAATATATCAGTTTTTAATTTCATTAAAGAGACGATTGGAGAAAAATAGTGTACGTATCACGTTCCGAAATTGTTTTTAATGGACTCACAAGCTTACTCGTCCAATAAAATTCCACTTTCGTGACTTGTTACTTAAATAACTATTGTTTGCTTTGCACTGGAATTTTTTATTAAATTTTTGTTAATAACATTTTGGTTTTCTAATTTTCCTTTATCTTTTGTTCGAAAATGTAAGGTGTCAAAATTTTATTGCTCTTGTAATGAATCATACATATGTTTATTACTATAATTTCGGAAATTCCCCTTAGTCTTGTGCTACCGCGCATTTCCTACCGCCATGTGATGAATCATGCATATGTTCATTTTCATAGTTTCTGAATTACCGTTTGGCATGTGCTGCCATACACTTCGTGCCGCCATGAAATATAAGACATCACCAAGACCACAATTTTGGTATAAATAGAATCGCCGTAGCCAAGAGAATTAATTCAGTTTTCTACTGACAATTACCTTCAGCGCGTTGAGCTGGGTAGTTGAGGAGTCTTAAGCCCATTAAGCTTGGTTTAGGTTTCTCCACCAATAAATCCATTTGACATCTGAACATTTCTTGTATGTTGTTCTTCTGTTCTGCCACTTTTCTTTTATTTTCGTCTCCACGAACCTGCCACTGACCAATTACCAACTTATATGAGAGGTGGAGTAAACACTCAAAAAAAGCGTATCCACGCATGTAAAGATGACAACCCAAACCGTAGTTTTGATTTGTCCTGGACTTCTTTGTTAATAACCAGATCAATTTTGTTGAAATCCTTGGAAGTAAGTCCACACAGGTAGCATCTCTGTGTTGATGTATTTTCAGAGACAGCATTACAAACTTTTCCATCTATCATGGTAAATAGTAAAATATGTTTGACAAAAATATTGGTATTTTCAACATTAACTGTGGTCGCAATTAAGGATGATATTTGATTTTCGATGTATTCTATTTCTTTCACTGATATATCTGTAGTCTCGTGAACCAATCGAATTCGTATGGGCCTGCAGAACCTTGGAGACGATCAGCGAGGGTTCTGCCACACGATAATTTTTTTCTTGGAATTTGGTTCACCTGACACTAGCTGCAGAGGAACAAGCGAAGTCAGGAAAATGCTTGCATCAGAAACGCTGGGGTTAGAAAATTTTTGTTTGTATTCGCTCATGCCAGAACTTCTATCACGACCCCATTTGGTAATTAGATGCAAATTGCATAATTCATTAGGGGTTAATGCTTCCATAACCTCTTTTAGAGCCTGAAATAGACGAACTGTGTCATCCAGTAAATTTTGCAAAGGTGCTTGTGCGATTGATTCAGTAATAACCAAATTGTCAGGATAACACTTCTTTTTAGCTGCTGTAATAGTTTCGTAGTTGGGATAAATATTACTGTTGTTATCTTTGGCTGCATTTCTAATGATAATATACTGGGATTTTGTTAACTTTGCTTCAATAACTATTGATAAGGCTTTATCAGAAGGATATGGAATAACGCTTTGGCTAATTTTGGCGTAGGATTCTTTGTATTTTGTCACACGTTTGGGCGTAGAAAATACTGTCTTTCATAACAACTGCAGAATCTAGTTTTTCTTCTGCTCGAAGTTGCATTTGAGCCGCGTAGCACAATTATTGAGGACTGAATTGTGCTCGCACGGCCTCAGTTTTTCTTCTTTTTGATCTTTCACTAATTCCAGAAAAATCTGCTGGTGGTCTTCCACTTCTTTTGCGAATCGCAAACGGTTCTGGATTACAGGGAAATTCAATCCTAATTTCTAGCCACGACTGATTTTTATTCTGAAAGGCTTGGTAATTTCTAAATGACGCATTCCATTTGCTTTTGCCAATATTTGTTTTATTTCCGCTGATAATTCAGTACTTCCAGTAGCTCTTCTGATTTCTTCATGCAGGTAATTACATTTTTCTTGTATATAGGACAATTTCTTAGGAATTCAACTAGTTCATTTCTCGTAAATGAAATGTTACTAGACTGCGAACCTGCAACAAAACTATACACTGTAATAAAGAAAATTTGCTCCTGCTCTCCAAACCAACTATCCGAAAGCAACACCTTTACATATTCCGAAGCCCAAACATACTTTCTTTTATATTTTGGGCGTCCGAACAAACACCGTTACACTGTCATTTTGACAATTAAAAGGTCCACAAAATCAAGGAAAAGTGTTACTGTTTATAAAAACGTCGATGACGTCTCGAATACAAATCATTGTCGGAAATGAATTTGATATAAAATGTTTATTTTTATAAAGTAAAATCCGAGGAATTTTTCCAAAAAAAAAAGTTTTCCATTTTTGACGAATTTGTCCCATACTTTGGTCGTTCACTGTATATTATTGTCTTTAAAACAATTTTAAATATTTTACTATATTTGCTTTTTAAATATATTTATAAGAATCTAAAAATAAATGTCCACTGCCTCTCACTCTGCGAAATCCAAACCTTAAGAAATTCCCATTAGTTGATAAAATTCTATTAATAGTTTCAGTTGTGTGAAAAATAGCCAGGAAGCGTGAGGTCGATACACTTCTTTGCGCCTTGCATGTCTATATGTTCGTCATCGAATTAGTTCTCGATTTTTTTTCAGCCCATTAGTGGTATTTTGTCCCCACATAATTTACATTGAGTCGGCCTATCCAATTATGTATCCTTTTATTATATCTTTATCTCTATAATTTAATTTCCCCATTTCATTAGTGCCCAACCCAATCACAATACGATAAGTATTCTTTAATAAAACAAAACCCTGATAATGACAAATAATTAAAATCTCCAAAAGTTTTTGCGAAATTATAGCTTTCCCAAATCGAAGTGCAGACGTATATCAAACCTACTGACCCTAACATGTATCATCCCTTTAAATTCAAAATATGATTAAAATGTAAACAACTGAAAATACAATAATTATGCATAATAACTGGTTCGGCGGAATAGTTGGTTAGAGCATGCAATGGCAAGTGTAACTAGATAATCTCTCTATCGTAGCTGCGGATTCGAATTCCGCCACCGGCGCTGGTAAAGTCGGAGGGAATGGTTGTGTGTCCGTGTTTATTCATCAATGTAACATTGGTCCATGCAGCTTAGTCTTTGGATTCGGGGGTTGTCTAATTTCTATGATGTATATTATGTTTGTAAAGACTACAGAAAAATATAACTAAAAAAATTTAAACCACCGTGGAGCTTCAGCTCTTATAAGTTCACTAAGCTATTTGGAACATCTCGTATTGTTGACGGTTTGAGTCTTTTTATCTTTATTTTGATGGAAATTGATTAGCAGAAGTTGTGTCGTTGATACATCACAAGCGACTTATTTTTGCACTATTAGACAGACGTTGCAATTCACCAGTGTTATGTTGAAGTTAACTGTCCTAAATTACTATACAAATCGTTATTTTTACTATAAACGAAATTATGGAATTCGTTGCCTAATTATGTTTCTTCGAGTCCTATTTTCTTTATGCATTTACGTCAAGGTAATATCTAATAAGCAGCGTCGGCCCTGGGGTAGAGCGAGAGGAGCGGTCGCTCTAGACGCCAGATGGCAAGGGGCGCCAAAAAGCAGAAGTAGACTAATTAGAGCTACTTAATTTAATTTAAATTCAATAAGTGTTGATATTTGCAATAAAAGTTGATTTTTGAAAATTTTGGAATTATTATTTATTTAACATAAAACCGAAGTAGAATTAACGTGAAGTGAAAGCGTCAACCAAAGGGCGCCGAAAAACAATCTCGCTCTACCCCTGATCAAAGGCTAGGACCGGCGCTGCTAATAAGATAATATAATAAAGATTCTAATAAATGGCAAATAAAACAAATAATACCAAACTCAGATAACGTATCAAATATCGTAATATTTAAAAGAATAAAATAAACGTTTATTAATAAACTTATCTCAATTTATCATATCACTGCCTAATAAATATAACGATTTTAAAGAACTATTGCCTAAGACTTGAGAATTCGAACAATAATTAACACTGACGTAGTATTCCACAAAACATCAAAACATCATATATTGCACTCGACGCCTGATTCACCAATCAAGTTGACATGATCTGGAGATGATTAAAACTACCCTTATGCTAACAATGTATCCTATATACAGGGTAGGTGAGATTTTAATCAGGAAACTTAAGGAATGGATAGAACATGCCAAAAAAATATGCATTTGTCATATAAACTTATAGCTAAAAATATTTAGTTTTCAAGATAGAGGACCTCGGAGGTAATCGATACATTGTTATGAAATTCAGAAGGTGCAAGTTGCGTACATTTCAAACCATAGTTTTCATTACTCCATTTCAAATTACATTAATGGAAAAAACTCAAAAACATGATAGTATAAAAGCTGGCAAGGTTTTCGAGAGAGCTTGCATTTACCTGTGCGCATAACACTAATACATGTAAAAATATTAATTTAAAAAATTTCGAAGGGAAATTTTGAACGCAGAAATATTGCGAAACGGAACTTTTGGGATCGGTTTCTGTATACAGATCGAAGTAATGAGGTTAGGAAGGAGCATCGCGCGCCCGCACCGACCCGGATCTCGAAGATTAAGGGCGTGCCATAATCAAGACAATATGGCCGCCGTTTTCTCACACAAACTGTATATAAATTTTTGTTACACGTAAGCCACCGATGTGAAGAAATTTTCGTACGCATCTTAAAAAATTCATCTTTTCGTTGCGGGAAAATAAGGAACGAAAATATCGCTACGCACTGAAAAATTATTTATATTTTCCGATTTCGCAAACGCACGCCCTCAGAAGATAGCGCGAAAAAAAGCTTTTAGACACCCCGATTTCTTCAAATTTGAATCGTCAAAAATACTACTTTTCGTTCGCCCCTGCCGCCCTTAATCTTGCGGGCGCGCCAAGCTCCTTCCTAACCTTATTACTTCGATCTGTACACAGAAACCGTTCCCAAAAAATCCATTTCGTGAGATTTCTGCGTTCAAAATTTCCCGTAAAATTTTTTGAAATTAATATTTTTACCTATATTAGTGTTATGCGCGCAAGTAAACGCAAGCTCTCCCACCAGCCAGTCCACATGCCTACCGAGATAGTGAAAGAGATGGGATATAAAAAAAACTAGCATACCTGAAATTCTCCATTTGGCGATGTTGCTAGATCTCGTACTATCATATTTTTTTAACGATTCTCAATTGACAGCTAGTTGATAAGTAGGGGATGAATGATTTTGAAATGAGTTTAACTCAAAGACGTTGTATCCTATCAAAAAATTATAGGAAAACTTTTTGTGCATTAATAATAGCAAATATTGAAAAAGAAAGAAAAATTACTTAGGTCAGTGGCGTCTCGTTTTTATTGGGAAAAATATCCCAAAGTTGCGCTTCTGGTTGGACTGGAAAAATGAAAACTATGATGAGAAGTGTACTGATGTACGCAACTCTCACCTTCCGAATTTCATAACAATATCGCAATTATTTCAGGAGAAATGAGAAAAATTAAAAATATGCCCTCTGTCTCGAAAACAATGCATTTTTAGCTAAAAGTTTAAATGACAAATCCATATTATTTTGGCATGTTCTATCGATTTCTTAAGTTTCCAGATTAAAATCTGGCCCACCCTGTATACCTAAACTTTTGCTACGGTTCAGTGAAACGTGACGCGCTAACTAATAGAGCAGAATATATGGGATTGGCCGTCTCTCACTATTTTTACACTTTATAATTTCCAATTTTTCAAAAGCATTCTACTATCTAGTATTTGTTACATTCGTAATTAATCTTAATATTAGTATCTATTTTATGGTTGTTCTCAAACGCATGTTGGTCAACACTAGATTTATCTGTTCTAGTTTATTTGAGGTGAGCCATATGTTCCTTGAATCTAGTTTGATTTCTGTCGTCTAGTTTGTCCAACATACTTCTGATTACAGTCCTTACAGCTAATTTCGTAAATCTCCGACTTTTCGTTTGTTTCAATTTTTTTCTTTTGAATTGCTTAAAAGTTGTTGTTGTTTATTTCCCAATGCATGAACTACTGTCCTATATCTTTAAAAATCTTACCAATATCACGGGTAAATCGAGAATCATATGGAATCGATACAAATTTTAGATTTTCTCTTTCATTTTAACAGGTCGAGGAAAGAGGAATGTCGAATTGTTTATTTAAATTTGTATTTCCTAATTATTTTATCAATTAAATTTACAGAATAACCATTACTCGCAACTATATCCTTAATCAATGGCCTTTTCTTTTTCAAATCTTTTCTTATTCAGGAGGAAGCTTAATAGATGATGAACTAGAAAATTAAAACTTGCCATTTTATGTTGAGTACAATGATGAGAATCTTTAGGGATATATCTTAGAGTACTGGTATATTTTCTGTATATAGTATTGGAAAAAGTTTAATTAGAGTGCCTGCTTTGTGTGTGTGCATAAAGGATAAAAATAGCAAAGTCATGCATGGGACAGAAAGAGAATTATGCATCAATATTGTCTCATTGTACGTTGTGTTTGTGACGTAAAGAGGACACGCCCCATCATATCCCTTCATTTCACACACAGTTTATTGTACAGATATTAGGTGTTTAGGAAAATTCTAGCGATTTTAAAAAATTGTCTTTATCGAAAACTATAAGAAAAACAAAGACAGATATAGTGCATTGGCCACTCGGGGTTAATTCTCCTAAATCCCTCAAAGACCACGAAGTTGCGAGAATGACCATTGGTATGCGTAATTAGTAGCGGGGCAAGTAGTAGTCAACAAATTATTCACCTTTAGGTCATGCGCTGCGATGGCCCGCCCTTCATCAGGTCATAGCAGATAGCCGATGACACCGTTGTGGTGTTTTGGTTAGTACATTTCAAAATGTTTTAGGCTATAGTTGTTATTTCTGTAAATAACTACGTATCCCTGTTTATTTCGAGAATATCTGGTTATTTGAAGCATAATTGTTTTTAAAATGCATCACAAAAACTCAGTGTCATTTCTTTGAGTAATTTTTGGCCATTTGGCGTGAAAGTAAACTGGCATTCTGTTATTAAATAAAAATAAATTAACAAATATTCTAACGAAAATAAAATAAAAAATTCTAAAATTAAATAGATTAAAAAAAAAACATATTAAAGATGAAACAAAATATATTTTTTTCTAAATGTTACTTTATAAGGGGCTCAAAAATGTCACCCTGTTGCGCCCGGCAATACCCTAACGGGTGATAAAATTCATTCCTGACATTTAAAAGCATGTCAGGAGTCGCACTCTGTAGGGTGACAACAATTTTGGCACGTAACTCTTACGTCACGCGCTCGCTCGTGTTCATGTTTATAAATTTGCGAGGTTGCATATCCCCACAAAATAATCGTTAGGCGCCAAATTCGGGGATCTTGGTGGCCATTTTATTGTGCCTCTTCCACTTATAAGACGATCGGGAAAAGTGTTGTCTAAAAACTCTTACACCCTTCTTGCATTATGAGTAGGAACAGCAGTCCTGCTGGTACCAAATCCCCCCCGAGGTTGACGTCAAGAGCTTGAACAGCCGGAATAATCTGATTCTGCAAAATGTTTAAATATTTGTCGGCATTTAAGTTACCGTCAATGAAAATAGGACCAATGACATGATCACCTAAAATGCCGGCCCAAATATTTATTTTTGTGGATATTGAGTACGTAATGGCACACACAAATGTTAATTTTCCCTGGACAAATATCGAACTACAGAAGGATTATGCCGGCCATGTATGGAAAAAGATGTTTCATCAGTGAATAAAATATTCTTGATAAAATTTTCGTTTTCATTAGCCTTTTCTATCATGATTTCACAAAAATCCATTCGTTTCATACGGTCTTCAGGAAAAATTTCTTGGGTAGTCATAATTTTGTAGCAGTGGTACTTATTTCTTTTCAAAATATTCCGCATTGTTCGCTCTTGTACACCAACTTCTTGCGAGATTTATCTACTCGAACAAGGTGCATATACCTCGGCGAAACTATGGACATTAGGTTCCCGCCTTTTCCGATCCTCCCTGAAGTAAACTGTAGGCTTGTCTTCGTCATTTAAATGACTACATTTTCTGCAATTTGTCGCATAGCTCACAAACTCAAACTTATGAATGATGTTTAATACAGTTTGACCGTCGGGGTAGGAAGGTTTTCAAATGTAAAAATGAATCGCCCGATAACTTCCTCAGCAGTATTACCGCCTTAATACCACTTGATCATTTGCACTTTTTCTTTCGTTGTATAAATATACATTTTTAAGTTAAGGAGAAATGCCAGTTTACCTTACCACGCTAACGGCTGACGCAATAATAAAAAAAATGAGACAACAGCAACGTGAGAGCATTTTACCACGGGATCACAAAATTGTTTATTGTAACAAATGTAACAAAACTTGTCAGGTAAGGTTTGCAATTTCGGCGCGTTTGACTGGGCATTTTTGTCGTAACATGTAGACAAACGAAAACACTTTTCTAACAGACACAGTTGGGCACTTGGAAGGTCAAAACAAGACTGAAACTGGAGATGTCCCACATTACTTTAACTTGCTCTTCTAGAATTGCCGATCCATTATAAAATTTATTACCCGGCAATAAAATAGCGTCTATTGTGTTCACACAATGGTACGTATTAGGACTTGTTGGATATTTTTTCAGTTAATAGAGAGGTATTAACAATACAAAAACAGTAGTGTGAACCATATTACTAAAAATATGTCGGCCAGTGAATTATTTATAGTTTCCATCTTACAATTAAACAAAGTAAGTTTCATTTAGTAATAATGACCCTGTGTTCGAGAAGTATTGGGATTTTTTCGGAAGTAGAAATTAATCTCACTGTACTCGGATATTGGCTGTATTACCCGTTGTCTCCAAATTTGTAGCTCTCTTTTTACCTAGGGAATTTGATGTTAATATTAATGTTAATTATCCTACAACTGTTCTTCGTTGTAACACTTTAATACCACAATAATTCTCAATGTTAAAAAACTGTATGTTGGCCTTTTCTGACATAAAATATGTGTTTTGAAAATAATTGTGACCGTTATAAAATATAAAACAATTTTTAACTCATTAATCTATGGAATAAAATAATGGTAATTACGAGTAAAGGTTCCTAATATAATTAGAACTACTTGTATGAATTATATACCATATGTCTAGCGCTAAGTGTGGTCAGTTAGAAAAAGAATACGAGTGATGGCTGCGAACTACGATGAAATGAGATAGAATAAGACATACCCAACGAACATAGGGACATGCTCGGTCTATGCCCCACCAGCCAGCTACAATACACTCACTTACACTGTTACGTCCATCTCGCTTGTTCAATCGGTGTCTGTTAATAGTTGGCCACATTAACCGTTTTACTCACGGTATACTATTGTTTACTTACTTTAGCATGTAAAAGATGTATAAACTGCATAAAAAATGGATTATATTAAAGTTTTTTTTAGTTAATGTGTTTATTTCATAAATTCCATAGTTAACTGTGATACATCTTTAAAATTACATTCACTGACATTATTTATTAAATAAATGAACCTGAAAAATCATGACGTTATACACACTGAATAATTCACAAACAAAAACCATATGACTCAGTGGTAATGACATGTAAGTTTGTTATGTTTTTCGTATTTTGTGATGACAAACAAAAATCTCCTGTGTATAAAACAATTTTTTAAAATTAGTTACTGATAAACAAATAAGAAATATGTTAAATTTTAACGATAATTAATTTAATCATTCATTTGGGTTTCTTTTGTATCATATGACAAAGAAATAGATAAACTTAGGGAAAAATAAATTAATTACTTGGGTATTACGTAAGCATCTTTTCAAACGTAACATAATGATAATTGAAGCTGGAACTTTGGTAGGTATTAATTCCGGTTACTGTAGTGGTATGAAATAACTTAGTTAAAGATAATTAAACAGTAATATGTCTTATTTCGTTCAAAGTCCAAAGTAAAGGTTGATTCTGTCCAAACGCCCGCATCATTAAGATGTCTTCTACAGTAGTGTTCTTTGAACATGCACGCTTCTCTGTGTGAGCTGTAATATTCGCATATGCATAATACTGCTGAAGATCACTTGTAAAATTTCCGTCACTTAGTCACAGTGTTACCACAAGCAATACAATTGTACTAAATGCAGTGCAATTTAATTGCTAAAGTACAATGGTTACATTGATTATTTTAGTACAATTTCATATTTTCAACTAATAAATCAGTACAATTTTTACTATATCAGTACAATTTTGTTGTGTTTAAGTGCAATAATTATACATGCAGAAACCAAAGTCGAGCTAGTTAGTTCGTTTAAGGCCTAAGTCAAATTAGTTTAAAGTCACCTGTCATTTCTCTCCACTTTATATCCCAATCATATGATATTTTGTATTTTGTTGACTAACGATACGCTGCGACTAATATCCTAGTACTACTTGTGAGTTCTGATTTGGATTTTTATAACTTATAATGGACATTTTCCACATATTTTTTTTATTTGCTTATTCGATAGTATTTATAAATATGAGCTCACAAAATTTTTTTCCGAATTTTCTTTGAGCCCCAGAAAGGGATTAAAAAAATAATAAAAGGTTGAATTTTAGTCTTATGACGTCATCCGATTAGGTTTGACGCCAAACATAAACAGCCAGTGAAACCGAAGACAGTTTCGCAGTATTGCCAGTTTTACGTATTGTTTAAAAGCGTGATTGGTGATTACTTATTCAATTATAAATACAACTAAAAATTCATTTACATTGAATTTTTTTACCCTAGTACGAAGAGAAAATTTTATTTGTACCTGTTTTAAAACTTCGACATTTAAATATTAAAAAAAAGTCAGCAGTAATCGAATAAGTCAGGTTATGTTATAGATTTATTCTACGCTGCTGTTGCGGAATTCACGATTGAAAACAAATAATAATTAATTATTATAAACATTCTTATTAATTTTTAACTGATTTTTTTATCGTTTTAAAAAGAATTTAAATTATAAATAATGAAAAGCAATAGTAAATAAATAACAGAATCATTTTCTTCGCAAATCATTAAGTGGAATATAAATATTAATAAAAACGACTAAAAATGTACAATTATTGAAAATAACTATAATACGTACATTAAGGTCAAAAATACGTAAATACTTACCTTTTATTTTGTATCCAAATTAAAATAGTCTTAAAAATGTTTGATATAATACAAAAATTAATGTACAAATTCACAGAATCGTTCAAAATCACAAATATTCTCAAATAGTGTTTAGCTACCAAAACAATACTTAAATAAAGAAAATATGGCAACACAGAATCAGCCATATCACTAGGCGCATTATTTCATTGGTTGATTAACAGGCGGCAATTTTAAATTAATCCAAACATTTATAAATTTTTTTCGCAGTTATCATTTTTTTAAAAATCCACTTATGGATACTGATTACATAAATAGTGTAGAATCATATACAATAAAATGAAATCCAACTATTAATATAGTGTGATATCCCCATTAGACCTTCCTTATGTTGTGCCTATGGTGTATCCTCTTATGTAATAATTATAACCGGGCTGTTAAAACTCTTACCCACCTTTTTGAAAAATGTTTATTTCTAATTAACTATTAATAGCCCTGTTATTGCACTGTTTTTGTCAGTTTGTCTTGTGTTTGTTTGCATACAACAATAATTTGCTGTAATTTGCATTTGAATAGGAATAGTAATAATAATAATATTAATATAATAATAATAGTAATAATTTGTTCCGTACAAATCCTTCCCGCCACTTTCAACAGCCACAGCGTGTTGTCGAGAATCCGCCGACTGTAGAAGATGTCGAAATCTTTTGGAAGGGAATCTACGAAACGACGCAATAGCATCACCTTGAAGGAGAAGGAGAAACGGACCAAATATCGCGATCTCCGGTACAAGCTCCAAGTGCTGTACCCAGGCTACTCGGTCAAAATGGTCGTCCTTATTATCGATGTACTCGGAGGGATAAAGCCTACGCTGCTCTCGGAACTGAAGATCATACCGGCCTGCCAAAAACCAGCCAAGTGGCTGGCAGGTCAAATGCAGAAGGCGGTCATTCTGGGTTCTCTCCGTCTGCTTAGGGCACACGATTCTGGTATCTACAGTCACTAACCCTGCGGGATGTGGGGAGTGGCTGTAGGTGATGTGCCGGCGCGACTCCCGTGAGGCGTCGGAGGCCACGGGAGGACTGACCGGCATCGGGAAACCGAAAAAAAAAAATAATTACATTAATTAGAGAAAGCCAAGCGGCGTGTACAAAAAATCGAAGGCTAGATACAGTCGGCCAGACAACACGCTTCTCGGATCCAGAGTGTGGTGGAATATAAGACGACTGGGAGAGTTTTACTCCCAGGATCCGGCGCATAGCTGCCGGATTAAGACGTCAACACCATGCTCTAAATCTGACAGTGATGCTTACCATCAAGCAGCACTGTCTAGATAGGATCCGAGCGCTCATGGCGATAAAGAAAACATTGAAGAGGCGGGTGAGGAGTATGGAACAAAACAATTTGTTCCGTACGAATCCATCCCGCCTCTTTCAAGAGCCACAGCGTGTTGTCGAGAATCCGCCGACTGTAGAAGATGTCGAAACCTTCTGGAAGGGAATCTACGAAACGCCGCGTCCATTCAATAGCGACACTCCATCAATTGCACACTTCGAGGCTCTGTGTCACAGACATCTTGAAGAGCCAGAAGAAGTGTGCCCGGCAATCAGTACGGAGGAAGTCCAACAAGCACTTGTTGGTACCAAGAACTTCGCTGCCCCGGGCCCAGACGGCATTAACAACTGGTGGTGGAAGAAATTTCCTTCTACTCACCGCCATCTGGTGCGAGTTTTCAACTCATGGTTGAACGAGGGGCAGCAGATTCCGGACTGGTTCGTCGAGGGACGTACTGTGCTTATCCCCAAAAAGGGGGATCTTTCCGACCCGAGGAATTATAGGCCGATCACTTGCCTTAACTCCTGCTACAAGATATTTACACGTATCTTGTATGCTAGGACGCTGAGGTCTGTTGATCCGGTCTTCCAGCAGATACACGAACAGCGTGGTGCCAAGAAGGGCATGGCAGGTTGCAAGGACAGCCTGCTGATAGGCCGCTGTATTACACAGGATTCTGTGCAATACAAGCGGAATCTATCGATAGCCTGGATTGATTACCGTAAGGCATTTGATACAACATCACATGATCTATTGTTGTACTTGCTCGAATGTCTTGCGGTACCAGCACCACTAGTGAGATGCATAGAACAGCTGCTACCGCTCTGGAAGACCCGCTTCACCATAACATCAGGTGCACAGCGGGTCACGACAGAGCAGGTGGCATTTAGGAGAGGAGTTTTCCAGGGTGACTCCCTGAGTCCTCTCATCTTCTGCATCTCACTGCTGCCGTTGTCTGTTGGGCTCCGCCAAAGCCGCGGATATCAATGTGGGCCACCCAGCGACCGGAGGCATAAGGTCACCCATTTATTTTATATGGATGACCTTAAACTTTATGCCTCCGGAGAGCGTGAACTACAAAACGCTCTTAGGGTGGTCGAAGAATATACGCGGGCAATTGGTATGGAGTTCGTGTTGGACAAATGTGCAGTCGTCCACCTCAAGAGAGGACGATGCGGGGAATTCCCTGAAGATGCGCAGCTCACAGACGGAAGCATCCTAAGACATCTGGATGCCGGAGAGACCTATACATATCTGGGTGTGCAACAAAGGCACATCCAAGATGTAACACAAATAAAGGATTCTCTCCGCGTCAAGTACAGACACCGCCTCCGAAAGATTTGGTCTTCCGAACTTTCGGGGAAGAACAAGGTGTCTGCAACTAATATGTTTGCCGTTCCGATTCTGCTCTACTCCTTCGGAGTAGTAAAGTGGAGGGTAGATGAGCTGCGCCAATTAGACAGAGATACCCGCAAGATGATGAATATTTACAGAAGTATTCATCCTAGATCGGACGTTCCTCGTGTGTACCTCCCACGTCAACGGGGGGGGGCCGAGGACTCTTGAGCTTGGAGTGTACGCATGGCAGAGTAGTACTGAGTATGGCATGTAACATCCTCAGGAGCTCAGATCCCCTCTTGCTGTTTGTGAAACATCACGAAACTGTAGGAGTGAGAGCAGGATTGTTTAAGGCAGCAAAAAGAGCCGCAGGTGAACTCGGTCTCTCATTTGACATCGGGCGAGGAGGCCGGCGAGGTGCTGATGCTGAGTCAGTCACCGAACTTCAACCAAATCGTCTGAAAGCCCGAATCAGAGCTGCCGAACAGGAATATCTGTTTCGGCAGCATGTCGATAAACCCCAGCATGGTGTCTTCTATAAGAACATAGAAACACTGGGTTTATCGACCAGGCTGACATTCGCCTTTCTAAGGTCAGCCGGGCTTAAATCAGAGACCGAGGGATTCATTATGGCCTGCCAGGATGGTGTTACCAACACCTTGGTCGTCCTTATAATCGGTGTACTCGGAGGGATAAAACCTACGCTGCTCTCGGAACTGAAGATCATACCGGCCTGCCAAAAATCAGCCGAGTGGCTGGCAGGCCAAATGCAGAAGGCGGTCATTCTTGGTTCTCTCCGTCTGCTTAGGGCACACGATTCCGGAACCTACAGTCACTAACCCTGCGGGATGTGGGGAGTGGCTGAGGTTAATGTGCTGGCGCGACTCCCGTGAGGCGTCGGAGGCCACGGGAGGACTGTCCAGCGTCGGGCAACCGAAAAAAAAAAAATTACATTAATTACTTTAAGGAAATAAGAGACAAAGTTACGAGTTACATTGGAGGACAACCTACAATCAACTAAGACAATTTTAAACGGTTTAAAAACCTGATACTTAAAATTTATTATGAATTTCGTATCTTATCTGTATTACATATATTCTTATAATTAGCAGTTACTTGTCCTGTAATAACTACTACGATTATATTTCTGAATATCATTAAAAACTGAAAAAGTTAATATTTCTAGTATAGACGAAAAGCAGTACAATTTTGATTAAAAAAATACAATTAGACGAACAATTAATTTTTGACTTGTGGTAACACTGATTAGACATTGCTTAATGTGGTTGCGCAAAATCTGGATTTTTATTTAATAAAAAATTTAATTTCGTTGCAGCTTAAACACCAGGTGTATTCGTTAAATTTCGTAATCCCATATTTTCGTTATTAACAACTATTTTAAAAGATCGAGCTTAAGGAGGCAGAACTACATATTTTTGGTTAATAGCATTAATACACTGTAGTTCTCTTGTATAGTTCGTAAATCTGCTTCTACTTGTGGATTTTCAAACTGCTGTTGACTTTCCTGATAACTTGGACTCCTTTGGGTCGAACTTGAAAACTGCAGATTTAACTGCGTGGGAATGTTTATTATAATAACAGAGCTGGGCATTATTTATATTTACAAATACTCATAAGTAATTAACTACCAGAAAGTATTTAAATACCGAATATTTGAATACTTTTTTGCAACAAGTATTAATAAATATTAATACTTGTTGCAAGTATAAATATACTTGCAAATACTTTGTTTGAAATATTTTTTATTTTTAGTATTACTTTACAGAAGGTAACACTGACGTAGTTTTCCACGAAACACCAAAGAACTATATATTGCACTCGACGTGCATTTTACCAACTAAGTTGTCATCATCTAGGGATGATTAAAACTGAACTTATGCTAACGATCTACCTTATTTATACCTAAATTGTCATGCTTCGGTGAACCATGACCTACTAACCAATAAAGCGGTCTATTTGGGATAGGCCCTCTGTCACTATTCATCCTATTTTTACACTGTAATTTTCAAGCTTTCAAATACATCCAGCAATATTTGTTACATTCCTAATTAATCTTAAATTGCTAATATCTATTTTATGGTTGTTGTCAAACGCATATTGGGCAATACTAGACTTATCTTAAGTATTTACATAAATACTCCATCAGCGTTAATTTCTCCGACTGTTCAATGTTAGCTGGGTATATATATATATATATATATATATATATATATATATATATATATATATATATATATATATATATATATATATATATATATATATATATATATATATATATATATATATATATATATATATATATATATATATATATATATATATATATATATATATATATATATATATACTATATATATATTCATATTAAAATTGAAAAAAAAATCAAAATGCTTTTTTTGTTCCTCTACGGATATATAAGTAAAGATCCAATATTCAACTAAAACTAATTAACCATATAGGTTTTAAAACAGTGTTGTAGAAGTTTATGAAAGTTAAAATTTTGAAATAATTCATGGAACTTTGGAAATTTTTGAAAGTTATGACCGCGTAACCTATGCAAAATATAACAGTATATTTGCCTTACCAGCCTTACCTAATATGACGGGAAATTTAAGAAATTTACTCTTGATGAGATTTGAAATATTTAATAAAAGTTACATTAAAATATTATTTCAAGCCCACAGACACAGCTCATTATCGTTGACTGTGTGAAAGTATTCAAATATTTCAAAATTATATAAATAGGTATCAGAAAAGTATTTAAATACTTTGAAAATATTTAAACAACCCAAAAAGTATATAAATGTTTTCAAAATATTTCAGTTTTATCAAATTATTTAAATATTCTGAAAGTATTTAAATGCCCAGTTTAAACTATCTGATTACTTTTGTTATTTATTATTTAAATACATTTATCTTTTGAAAAATATTTAATATTTAAATACTTTCAAATTTCGAAAGTATTTATTATTTAATATTTAAATATTTTTTCAAAGTATTTGAATAAAAAGTGGCTTCCAGTCAAGTTCCCCATCTTGTTAATATCGGCAGTGAAGTCAGGAATTTCTGAGCACGATTTGTAAAATTCTTTAATGCGTTGTATGGATTTTAAAAAACCATTTTTGTATGTGCTATTAATTTGTCGATATCCTGATAATTGCTTTGAATATTTTTTGCCGCACAATGAAATGCATGAAGTAAACAGGTTATGTGCAATAAAATAACACAAGACTATGTAGCTGCTTTAATCATACAGGGTGAGTTTTAAATGCGTAGTTATATTTTAACCCTCAATATATTTCGTCGTGTACAATTGATTGGCACTGTCAAAAAATTTGTTTGAATAAAAAAAAAAATTTTATTTCTGATAATTTTTTCGTCCTCCAGCAATTGACATTTTGATAGTCACTGGATAACTTTGTATACGCCGTTCACAGAAATGACGGAACTGAAGGCAGTGTCGCTCTTTTTAAGAAAGCATGCTATCTGTACGCACTGGCGGAAAATAAGAAATAAACCTCAAGGTGCCCAAGGCGCGATTGATTAGTCCTTTGTGGAAAGCGACACTTGTAGCTTGCTCTTAAAATAAAAGGTGTTAAAAGTATCTGTTTATCTATTTTTCCTTGTAAAATGCCTGACATTTTTTTTATAAATAAACAGAAGTCGTAACGTAAGCACCAAATACTAAAAATATGCAATACTTTTGCTCTGTATTTCAAATTATTATTATTGTCTCTAATTTATGGTTTAAGTTTAATATGGTTCATTTCTAAAAATGAATAAAAGTTGAAAATAATCATTTTAAAAAGACGCATTTACTTTAAGAGAACGGAAAAGCAGATTTGTTTACTTACCTAATACAACAGTTACTACATGAACATATCATATGGGCTTGACGTTTGGATAGCATTCCATAGCCGTTTTGCATGTTTAGCATTTTCATCTACATGCAAATATGCCTATAACATATCCAGCATTAGAGTAATAAAATTATTCGCTATGGTTAATCACTACTTTTCACAAAATGAACCACCAAAGGAACAAATTATAAATAATAAATTTCGGTAACATAGTAACTCAAAACTTCGAATCGCAAATTTAATCACAAAAAACTATAAATAACGGTATTAAACACATTTTTGTTAATTATAATGCAGACAGGTACGCGAACACTCGAGAACTATCAATTACACTGATTTTGACATGGGGTGTAAATGCGTTTTTACAATCAGCCCTGTATGTTAATCCTGCAATGATTCTTACAGCTTTCCTTTGCAATGAGAATATTTTTGTGGTATGAGTGGCCCCATACCAGAATAACATATGTTAATCTAGATTGAATTAAAGCATGGTATGCCACTGGAAGTGTAGGTTGTGATATACAATTTACTAAATTACGCCAAATTTAATGTCTAATAAATCTGAATTGGCATTGTTGAAATTGACAAATTGAGTTCTGCCTGTCAATTAGGATAGAATTAACTGTTTACTGCTGTCCGAAAAATTATAAAAATTTAATTTACTTACTAAGATATTGTGTGAAACGCAATCGAAAGCTTTACTTAGGTCTAAGAATTGGACATGTACAGATTCTTTGCACTCAAAACCATTATTTATTATATTTATTAAAGAGTTAATATCTTAAGTCGTGAATGATTTTCATCTGTAACCATACTGAGTCAGAAAACAATTTACCATTTTCAAAATAATCAATTATCTGTATTTTAAGTACTACTTCAAAAATGTTTACAATTATTGGCACAATGGAAATGGGTCTGTAATTTAGGGATCTTCAATTGAATTTAAACAACGGTAAAACTTTGAACAGTTTAAATATTTTCGGAAAGATGTTATTCTTAATAGGTACACTGATTTATAAGTTTAGTGAGAGGTATGATAATAATATATTTAATACAGTTTAGTATTTTCATGTTGATATCATATGCATCCTTAGTTTTTATATTTTTGATTATATCCAGCAATTGAATATAAGAAGCTTCCGAAACATTAAATTCCTCGTGGGAAAGACTTGTAGTCGAGTTTTGTAAATAAATTTCAAAATTGTTAAGGTAGTACAGAATTAATTAAATTTTGAACAATATTAGCAAAATAGTTATTAACATCATATAGCGGATGCACTATAGTTTACAGCAGGTCTTCTCATATAAATCTTGGTAGAGAAAATTAAAATAAACATACGGTGTTACTTATACATCTAGCACACTCACTCAATAGAGTTGTCAAAATAATTGATATGCTCTATTTTTATTTAAGTAACTTGATATCAGCGCCAAGCCAGTGGCTCTAAAAGTACGCCTTTCTATATAGAGAGTTAGAGGTTATCACATTATAGAGCTTTGGTCGTGAAGAAATGAATATCAGTGATATATTTTCAATGCCCAGCACGAATTCAATGATCTAATGATCTGAGATTTAGCACATTAAAGGGATTCCGTTAACCATACAGAAACTAGAAAAGAAAGTGCATGCCAAATTATATGGTTAATATTTTATTTGCTGCATTTTCTTTCAATTATCCAGGGGCCAGAGGCTGTTCTAATGGGGGTCCTGAGAGGGCCCAGGCCCCCCAATTTCTTGAGCTGCATTTATAAATTAAATAAATAAATTGTGTTGGCAATATAAAACTGTGAGAAGCTGGGATATATACAGACGAGACGATTTTATATATAGTGAGCGGCAATTGAGTGTATGGCAGGCCCTTGTGAAATCCAAAGTAAATTGCACAAAAAAAATAAAATTTGAAGGTATAAATTAGGTACATCTGTGCATATTATGACGTCCTTTTGAAATGAAATATCACTGTTATTTGCAAAAAGTCATTATTTTCTAATGGGGTAGTTATGGTATTTTCTGAAAGGGATTATTTTTATTTAAAATTTATCATAAGTCTGGGGCTGCATAAGAAATATTTTGAGAAAATAATTATTGCAAATCTATTTTTTGGACCCCTCCATTTTTTGGGATGTAGAACCGCCCCTGCCAGAGGCTAAAGGGATGTGGGAAATAATTCAGAATTTATTAATATGTCGTATAATGTTTTCCCTGTTTAAATTGTGTATGTTTGGAAAATTTAACATGCTTATATGTCACTCATACTTTTAGTTGTCTGAATTTATATTAATTTTTGTGGAATTTTATCTGCCAAACAATAATCAGAAGTAATATTAATAATAGTATATTTTTAACAGTTACAGTATTGATTAATTACTATTTGTATACTGATTATTTGCCTTATCTTTTTTGTGATAAATGTTGTCTAATAGTAAGCAATATTTGCAAACAGTTCATCACAATATAATCCTTTAAGCATGGCGGTAATCGTCAAATGAATGTTCTAGATCTTCTTTTGAAAATTTTTATATTTCCACTTGAGACATTATTTTAGTATGTATTATCTTGTCAATTGCCAATATCAATTATATTATAAGTAAATTTACTCAGAGAGGAAATTTTTTTTTAAGAAATTACGACTGGAAAAACACATTTTGTTTGCAAATCTCAATTATCAAGGTACCTCATGCAGGAGAGGGCTACTCATTTAGAGACAATGGGCACACACCCAATATGCGAGTATGCTAGGATTAAATTGTGGTTTAGAAAAATTCAAGTGTCCTTATCACTCGACCACGAAGCCACACAACAATAAACAATAAAGCATAATACTTTAGGGACAGTAAAATATTACTAATACTCAGGAAACTTACAAGATTCCGGGATTGAATAATTTCTGACAACGTAATAAATACACATACTTATTAAATAAGTCTGAAAATGCATTGTAGACAATTGATATGGTTAAGACTCTAACATAAGCCACGAACACACAAAGTGTAAGCGAACTATATAATTATGTACTTGTAGTAGCATACTTGCAGTAGCTCTTATGGAAAACTGTATTTGTATAGCTTGGTTCTTATGATTACGATGTTAAACTACCTATTATATTAGGTAGGTAATGAGAGTTATAGAACACGGCATCTTTTAAATATTTTTGCATATCAACGACATCTATTGTGACGTGTTTTTTCTTTCAAGAAAAATACGTCACTTGTAATGCTCAAGACTACGGCGGTACGTTGCAGTTTGCGGTTTTCTCGGGCGCCAGTTCCTATTTATAGTGCTGGAACAGAACTTTTTCCTATTAGCAGATAATAGGGTCTCGGATAACTACAGTGAAGACGGAAATGGCCAGGGGTCTAGAAAAGGTGAACCAGAAATAAGAACAAAGCACTGACAGTTTTACAAAAATGTTTTTATTTAAGTCAATTTGTAAATACAACAATAAATAAACATTAACATTGACCAACATACAACTATTTAAAAAAAAGTAATATTTATGTTTCAAAAACACTACTGCCATACATCCAAGTATAAATAAGCGTGTTTCTAAAAAGGCGACTGTATTGGTGTACAAGTTCAACAAACGCGGACAAGCGGATATATAAAAATACTTCTAGCAAGAAAAACTACAAGCTAGTTTACTTTAAATCAAAATTACTTAAATTTGCTTCTAGAGCTAATCTGTTCATGAGTGCCCTATATACGCGGGTACAGCACATTAACGGCTGTACCTTTAGGAACGGAGTTTATGACCTAACTAAGTTCAATATACAGTTTAAATTACACACTATTAATCCCAGCTTGATTGGTACCGCAAGAGGTCTCAAATCGTTAGTAACAGCAGAGGTCGAAACAGTCAGTCCTCGGAATAATGCAAATTTCTAGTGTCTGAGTTCAACCACAAATCTTAATAACATGCTATTCATCCTGGCTTTTTGCTACCGCAACGGGTCGCAAATCGTTAGCTTGGTCTGGGTCAAAACAGACTTCAGAAAAATGCGAGTTTGCTAGTGATTACTGAAATTTTTTTTACTAAGTATTTAAAACAGTAAAATTAATCTTCAAATAAAAATTCAACTAAGTCAATAAATAAATACGGAAAACAGCTAGCAGAATGTTTACTAAGTCTTTAAAATAGTAATAATTAAATTTTAAATAAAAATTCAACTAATTCAATAATTAAATACGGAAAGTAAATATCAGAATTTGTACTAAGTCCCTACATCAGAAAAAATTAAATTTTAAATAAAAATGCAAAAAATTAAAAAAATTGAATACAAATAAATAACCGAAAAATATTTACACTAACCGTCAGGTGATATTCCTTCGAATATCGGGCTTCCACACTGTCATTTCGAACTCAGAGCGTCTGTATTTATACGCTTTTCAAGAGTTTTTGTCCCAAAAATCAGCTCGGTTCACAACTACAAGAGCTAAAGTGTTTCGAAACGCATATAAAAACTACCTTATCTCTAAACCTGGCCAAGCGATGGTAGATTCAGGGTCGGGCGCAATACCAATGCCATCGCGCGCTTGTTTATGATGACAATGACACGACACACTTCAGTTGTTATCTGTCGGTCGATGCATAGAGTACTAATAAATAATAAATAATGTTGAGCGTAAAGTGTAGAAAACGACCGTAAGCTGATAAAGTGAATAAATTTATCGGTGAATTTTCTGATTTATTCTATAATGGATGTAAAATAATTTGTAAAGTTTGTGATCAAGACTTAATGTGCTGGAATAAATACGGCTGCAAAATTCATGTCAATAGTAACCGGTATAAAAATTAAAAAAATAGCGTGTCTTCTTTGGGACCTCAGTTTATGTTTGATTTACTGTTAATGCTGATTGCCTGTGATGTTCCCCTGCGAATATTGGATAAACCAGCATTTCGGGAGTTCTGGAATAAATACAATCCCCAGATGAATCGTTACGTAGAAATGTACCAAGTGTTCGTGAAGACATTGTAAATAGGATTAAATGTGCATTAAAAAATACACGGCTGTGGTTATGTGTTGACGAGACGACAGATGTAAAAAAAATCTCTTTTAACTATTATAGTACGTGTACTCGACCCTGTCAAACCAACATTTCCACTTTTACTAGCTAGCAAAAGACTAACTGCGTGTACTGGCGAAACAATTACGCGGGTTGTGTTGGAGACTTTCGAAAAATTTGAACTGTCAACAAGTCAAGTGTTGATGTTTGTGACCGACGGTGCTGCGACAATGCGTTTGGTGGGCCGTTTTCTTCAAAGAGACGATTGCAGATTTTTACATGTTACGTGTAAAGTGTATTCGTTCCATCTTGTAGCAGAAACGATTCGAAAATGTTTTCCAGAGGTAGATGCATTAATAGCAAATACAAAAATAGTATTTCTCAAATCTCCTAAACGGCTTCGAGCATTTCACACACTGTGTCCTGGTATTCTGGAACCACCAGATCCTGATTTTACCAAATTAAGGCAAATTTGTGATGGTGCATCTACAGCTGCGTTAAGTGAGTTCACAGAGTGTTTTACTTATGCCTGTATTACTTCCGTAGATGTCGAACGGTCTTTTTCAAAATACAAACATATTTTTTTCACCACAGCGAACATCGCTTACCGAGACAACTGTAGAAACATATCTGATGCTACACAGTTATTATAGAAGTGCTTCAGTTTGTGATATCGACAACCAAACTACTTCATAAATCTGCTTAAGAAGGTGAGTTTTGTACATATTTTTATAAAGTGTACCAGTATTAATAAAATTTATTTCCATTTATTTTATTTATTTATTATTAGTTATCACTTAGATATACAATATACATGTGTGAACGTCATTTAACAGTTTAATAATAATGTCCAGCACTAAGCTTACAAAATATAAGGAAATACATAAAAAAGAATTTAAAGCGAACGAAATAGTACAAAAACATACATCACAATATATAAAATATTTTTGTTTTTATTATTGTACTTATTCAAGTATTATGATATGATGTATACCCAGTACGTCTCTGTAGGATCAATGATCTTGGCCAGGCTTATCTCTGCTTGCGTTTAGGCTAGCGGTTTTTTCAATATAGACTGGAATTTTTAAATGTATAATTTAAAAATGAATTTAATTTATGAAATAATATTTTACTAGAAAATTAAATAACTGGCAAATTAATAAACAGTTCCTAATTTAATTCTCTAACTGTCAATACTCCTATGAATTATTTTGGTGTTGTTTAACTAATTATTTATCCTTATTTTCAATAATTATTCGTAAAACAATTGTTTATAATAGTTTAGGGTTTAAATATTGAATATAAGTAAAGATTTAAACGACACCCAAAAGATTTATAAATAAAACAAACAATCTAGCGGTGATAAAGAATTTAAACTGCAATAAATAATGTTAAACGGTCGTTGAAAAATAAAAAACTGTTATTAATAATGCCCAGAAAATACGTAACATAACTTTACTAAAACCAAATAGAAGTAATTATTTTATATTTATTCAATAAATCGTGCATATATTTAAACGGTTCAAATATTTTTACGCTCTATGATAAATAATAAATTACAATTTCAAAATTAAAAGAATAATTTCAGTGAAAAAGTAAATTATTATTATTCAACTTGTGAGTTTTCAGAACGGTACAGAATTAAAAGATTTGCTAAAAATATTTACTAGCATTATAAAGGGTTAACATGAAAATAAAATGATTGTTAAGCAATGCTTAAGAAACATTTCATTACACTATTATTGCCCTAGAAATGTGAAAATCGGCTAAGATGCATTTATATATATTTATTTTCTGTCGATCCACTAATTTGACATTACAAAATATAGAAATCTGTAGAACTTGAATGAAAACCTTAGGCCTCAGTTATACTTCTAGGTGGCAGGCGGCGGGTGACGGGTGATAGGCGACAGGCGATGTCACTTGTAGCTGTTGCGCATTGTTTTAAATGATATCGTTTATAGTATGATCAGGTGACAGGAAACAGCACGGTGACATCGCCAGGCCGCCACCCGTATCTGTGAAATGCTACAGATTCGAGTGACAACACCCGCAGTTTTAAGAGACACTTCTACTGAAAACGTGTAAAATTTCTATGCAATGTCAAAATACGTAATTTCTAGAGAGTATCGTGAGGTTCTAATAAGTGAAGTGCAGACAAGACCTGCAATTTGGAATGATGCGGATCCAAACCACAAAAAATTCTGATTTTATTGATAAGAAATGGCGCGAAATAGCGAAGGTTTTGAATAAGGAGGGTAAGTGATAAGTAATAATATAATAGTCTAGTTGTAATTCTGAACGCCATCTGAATTGAGACTGGAATCGCCCTCTTGCCTTCCTGCATGCGTATCTACACCCCAATAAAGTATAAACACCTCATCAACTGACGCCTGCCGCCCATCACCCATCACCCGTCACCCGCCGCCTGCCACCTAGAAGTATAACTGAGGCCTTAGTTAGCTGGGAATCCAAGTTGTTATCATTACTACTACTAGTTAATAAGTTTTTTATATGCCATCTAGTAATGAATAGCTACAGTTAGGTTATTTAAAGTGTGACAGTTAAAGTGTAGAAGGCAGTGAAGGCACAACTGACAACGATCTGCTACTGTCGTGTAAAGCTAATTTCGGAGAACCACGAAATGTTGCGGCAACATTCTCCCACCACCTTATTTTAGTAATCGATTCGATTATATCCTCTTTGCGATCGATTCGCGATTCGATTCGATTATTCGATTCAAATTGATATTGCTTGTGAATCGAAAATCGATTCAGTATTTCTCTATTAAAACATACAGAACCACTTTTCAAGTATCACTGTATGACGACGACGTTCCGAGATTTTATTATTTAATAATTTTTAATTCTGGGTTTTTAAATGATAATAAATATTGAGTAATTGACCACTGTCAACTGACGATAATTGATAAATGACAATTAATAAACATATTCAGTAATTACTCATAATTGGAATTGAAATCAATATTAGACAATTATCTAATATTGGAATTGAAATAATGGATAAAGGAATACAATTCCCGTTTTAGCAGGATGAAACACTCGATATCGTCAGAAGATTAATGTGTGTATGAAATTTGTTAAACGACATTTCATAGGGCTATTCATACTGGTAAATCTAACCGCTGCCCATAGATACCTACAGCTTTTACAAAATGACGTAATACCCGCTTGTACAGGGTTATTCATTATAAATTACCCATCTCTTATCATCGTTATTATTGCCTATAGAAAAAAAGTTTTAAATAAAAGTGTGTGGTTATGACTGAATTTAATTAAAATGCTATCATAGTTACAGTAGCATGCAGATTTCAGGGGGACACAAAAAAATAATATACTTTTTTAAATGGAATACACTGTATATTATTAAATTTTTGGAATGATCCTTTGCTCCTGATTTCAAAAATATACCATATGTAACCCCTACGGTATAACGTTTTTGAGTTATTAAACGTCGAATATCTTAGTTAAACTAGTTGCTGTAAATATGGAAAAGTTAACATTATTAAAGTGAGCTATGAAAATGACAACTATTACGTTTGATAAGTGACATTTCTTTAATGAAATAATCAAAATGGTTTACAGTGAGGAAGAAGGCACATAAAAGGAAAAGGCTGGACTTTTGCCGCCAGATGATTCAAAAGTTGGATGAAGATCCCGATTTTTATACTAAAATATTATGGACTGATGAATTATCCTTTTCTACGGCAGGAGTTTTTAATAGGAAAAATCGAAGGTCGTGGGAAAACAAGCACAACAGAAAAAGATTGGTAAAACAAATAAAAAAATCAGGAAGAAAAACTGTTAGCGTTTCATGTGGAATTTTCAGAAACAAAATTGTTGGGCCTATATTTTATGTTTATACTTTAACTGGAGTTACCTATCTGGAAATAATTATCCCAGAAGCAGAAAATGTTCTTTTGCAATATTTTCCGGAAGCCGAAATTGATATGATTTGGATGCAGGATGGGGCAACTGCGCATAGTTTCCTACCCGTTCGAGATCAATTAAATAATGTATTCCCAATATGAATAGGGAATAATGGACCTGTTAAATGGCCACCTAACAGTCCGGATTTGACCCCTATGGGTTAATTTTTTTGGTGATTTCTAAAACACATTGTCAATAATAAAAATAATAATAGTAATAATAATAATAGTATTCAAGTCACTAAAGAGAGGATTCGACTTGAAATAAACTGTATGTAAATAATGAAGCCATCTCCGGTGCAATTATAAATATCAATTATGCATTGACAGTAATGGTGGACACATCGAACATCTTTTATGAGATCATTTATTTATATTTAAATTTCCTAAATAAATCTTTGTTATCTATTTTGTAAATTTAATAATATACAGGGTATCCCATTTAAAAAAAATACTATTATTTTTTGTATCCCCCTGTATTCTGCACGCTACTGTACTTTTGATAGCACTTTAACCAAATTCAGCCATAACCACACAACTTTTATTTAAAACTATTTTTGTGTAGGCAATAATAGCGAAGATAAGGGTTGGGTAATTTATAATGAATAACCCTGTACAGCTTTATTCCTACAGGATTAATCCCCGCACTGAGAACAATTTACAGTTTCATGGAGTTGAAGTTAGAGCGTACGTAGAAGAGTTGTTCTCAAGATGGATAGAAAGAAGAGGTGCCATTGAATGACCCACAGTTTTCTGATCTGAGTTCTTTGGATTAATTTTTATATAGAGATTTTAAAAGAAATGCCTACCTAAATTGGCCCAATAACCTAGGTATACTGAGGACTATAATAGGAGAAGAAGTAGTGTATGGAGGACATTTTGAATATCTAAATCGATTTTGTTCATTAAAAGAATTATATGTCTTTTTATTGCATATTACATAATTTTTTCTAATAAATTTATTGATTTAAAACATTTTCATATAATTAAGTTTGCATATAATTTTCTCAAAATGTACCTATGTAACCTACTAACAAAATATGTTTAATAACGAGAAAACTATGCCAATTCAGGAAATGCTAAAAAAACAACTCGTTGTTTCAAAAACAAAAGTTGTTATCGTTAGCACCGATATGAATGACAAATGACAAAAAAATTCAAGGTCACCTTACAGATGCACAAGTTTACAACCAAAAATCTTTATTTGAAATGTTTTTGATTGAACAATATTAACTAAGTTATGCAGAACTTTCCACCTCCTCTGTATGTAACATAAATGTTACATACAGCCGAATATATAAACTTAACTAACACCTAAATCTAAAATCCAAATAAATATAGCAATTATTCTTTTAATATTTAATCGAAACTGTCAGTTTTTTATTAAAATAAGTTTTACTTCTTGCAGTATATTTTTAATTAGACTGCTTTCAATAGTGCTCATGAAAAGTTTTTAATTAAAATTAGAAAATGTTTTCCATAAATGTTGTGTAACCACCCTTTCGAGTGAGGGTTAAGGTATATATGGGATTGCTATTATTGGTGTTGTTTAATTTACATGGCAGCTAATTGGTAATAGTACTTACTCTTAATATCATTAATTAGGCATCGTATATCGTGGGTGCTGTAGGTTTAATTATTTGTACATTTTTTGCCAAGAATAGCAAGGTTAATACCTATTTGTTTATTAGGACTTTGTTAATTAGTCGTACTAGGACATACCTAACTGTTCATTGATATATTGCCTTTGAAACTTCCTTTTCCACTTTTGATTTAGAAATAAGTGTTATGTTCCATAAAATTACAAATTCGGTAGTTTTTCTTTAAATAGATATTTTTGTAATTTAAACCATTTATACAGTATGTCCGCGGATGGGGTTTACAAGAGGTAAAATTGAAAAAAATATTCATATTTTAGAGAAAAAGTTGCTCTGCATAAAAGTTTTTGCTTTCCTAAAAAATACGATTCACGTTGAGAAACTTTATGTTTTTTATATAGAGTGTTCATAAATTACAAAAACTTGATATTCGTTTAAGAGTAAATTGGCCTTATCTTTAATTTTGAAACCAAATGTTGAATAAAAAAGTTGTTTCAAATTTTATAACCAGTCAAAATCCAGAATTTCAATTGAATATTGGAATGTTTGTGAAATAAGAGAATTTTTAGTAAAATACCGTTAGTCAGTTTTTGCCACCTTTTCTATTTAGCTAATTTCATACGAACTAAGCAAATAAGTATTAGGTAAACAATTCTGAATTAATGAAATACCTAAAGCGGGCCATTCACTAGGCGAACTCAGACCCGACTTACGACTGCGACCGGACCCGGACCAATTCTTTCTGCTCCATACACTAAACGGGCAGTTGTGGTATTCTCAGTATTTCTCAGTTGACGACAAACCACTGCAACGCTAAGATATCATATCGCCGTTATCACGAAAAATCAAAACTGCTCTAATTGTCGGGGCAGTAATAATTTTTTTCAGAGAGAAAAAAAGAAACGACTGTGGACAAAGGAATGATTACGCAAAAGGAATCAGTATACTCATTTACGTTTGCTACAAGATATCCAATCATGTGAACCTCCCGATTTCATAAACTATTTTCGAATGGATTATGATACATTTAATGAGTTGCTTGACTTAGTGACACCTTTCATTGAAAAACAAAATACTTTCATGAGAGATGCCGTTCCCGCAGAGCAACATTTAATGGCGACATTGAGGTTTTTGGCAACGGGAAGTAGTTTTGAAGATTTAAAATATAGCTGCGTTATATCTCCCCAATTACATTTGTTTGTTTCTGTACTCCATGGTTTTTACGTCCCATAAACAATTGTTTTCTCTATAAATACCAATAAATTCTTCCCAAAATTCACGATTATCTTCGAACGACATTTTTAGAAAACGGTAAATTAAGACACTCCAGTCGCAGTCGTTGCAAACTACCCACACACAATGAAACAGTACGGATCAGTCCGGGTCGTGTCGTAAGTCCATTCGTTGATTCAGCGGACCTGCGACCATACCACGACATGTCGGTGCTATCAAATTCACGATAGGATGGGTCGGCCGACTGGGTCCAACGGACTCGTCCGGCGGACCGGTCCGCCTGTGAATGGCAGGCTTAACAATGAAATGGTAATAGGAGGATATGTTTCATTAACATGCGTTGGAACCTGTTTATAAAAATAATAAGTATTTAATTGAGACTTTGGGTTTTGGCTGGATATGAAATTTGAAACATCTTTTTTTATTTAACAATTAAAGATAAGGCCAATTTACTATTAGTTATATAACTCCACGTGTGGTGGAGTTTATAATAAAAGTAATTTTTGATATTTCAAAAATGTCACATTTTTTGATGTTTCAAAAAAGTCATATTTTGACGTTTCAAAAAAACTCGATGTGTGGTGGAGTTTGTAATAAAAGTAATTTTTGACGTTTCAAAAAAAGTCACATTGGTGGAATGTCACTAATATTTTAAAATTTTAAATGTCAAAAAAACTTTGACATTTCAAATTGACGTTTCAAAAATGTCCTTAATATTTCTTTGACATTTCAAATTATAAGAACCGATTTTGCTTCGTTCAGAAATGCAATAAAAATTGTAAAAATAATTTTTTTCACGAATACATACCTTCCTCACTTTGAGGGGTGAGGAAGCAAAAACGCTGCCAATTATTTGGGGATCAGAATTTCCTCACCATAGTAAAACTATACCTATGGTGGACTTTTAATAAAGGTAATTTTTGACGTTTCAAAAAGTCACATTTTGACGTTACAATAAAGTCACTTTGACGTTTCAAAAAAGTCACATTTTTTGACGTTTCAAAAAAAGTCACATTTTGACGTTTTAAAGAAGTTACTTTGACGTTTCAAAAGAGTCACATTTTTTGACGTTTCAAAAATTGGGACCGATTTTGCTCATCAACGAACTCAATCTCTTCCTTGACCTCTAGAATGTGTGTACCAAATTTGAAAGCTTTATCTCAAAAACTGTAGCTGCTATCGCGAACCAGACAGACAGACACACAGACAGAAAATTTTTTCTATCTGAAATTTTGTGTATCGTCATATTTCGTCTAGATTCGTTCACAAATGCAATAAAAATTTTCAAAATTTTTTCACAAATACTTTAAGGGGTGAAGAAGTAAAATAACTTTGTTAATTCATATCTTGCTATTTTTAGCCAGTGTGGGTTTGTACCGTGTATAAGTTTAACAACAGACTTAACCCCTTGTATAGATAATATGTTTATGAAAATGAAAAATGAGAATAACTACGGCTATAGGTCATTCCTTGACTCTGACATAACTGATCATTTTCATTATCCTATAATATTAAATTTAACTTTATAAAGATACTAAAACTAAAATTAGCACTAAAATAGATCATGTAAAATTAAAACAAATAATTAAAAATAAAAATTGAAATGAAATGTTATTGTTAAATGATCCAAATATAGTGGCCTAATACTTTCACCGACAGGTTTCTTAATCTAATTAAACAAACAAAAATTACCAAGAGGATACTGACTAATAATAATTTGACTAAACACAAACCGTGGATAACGAATGACATCAAATTCAAGTAACAAAAGTGACAAGATGAAAAAAAACCTCTTAAGAAATTATAAATACAAAACTTATAGAAATCATTTAAATAAAATAATAGTCCACAATAAAAATAATTATTACAAAAATACATATAAAATTTCATTAGAAGCCAGTATTTTAAATTTTTATGCACTTCCGGTTTTGCCGGAAGTTACCCCCACTTTTTTATTTTAAATGGATTACCCTGTATATTTTTACATTTTTGGAATCTACGGTGAATTTTGAATATAACAGTATACATTTTTCTTTGTTTTTTTATTTATTTCTCTTTTTAACGAAAATTTTAATTTTTGATTTAGAGTGCTGTGATTTAAAACAAATGTTTCTGACGGGGTTTCTTACTATTGCAAAAATTAAATTACTGTTTTATGATAAATTATCTCTTAAAAAGGAGCCTTCAAAGATGAAAAAATCGGTTTTTCTGAAAAATGCATATTGGCTAAATCTCAAAATGGTGGCTCATCACGATATTTAGAAAATATATCTTTTTACGATTACAGTGGTAGCAATTCCATAAGAATTCACAGTGGAAAAATCAAAATTGTCTAGACAAATAGGTATTATGATGTAATTCACAAAACCCGATACTACGAAAGCGTAGAAAGGACATAGTACAAAATATTTCATAATTGCCAATTTAAACTGGCAATTATCCTTAGTTGCTAATTTAAACTGACAATTATTCTTAATTGCCCATTTAAACTGGGAACTATCCTTAATTGTCAGTTTAAACTTGCAATTATCCATAATTGCCAGTTTAAACTGACAGTTATCATTAATTGCCAGTATAAACCGGTAATTATCCTTAATTTTCAGTTTAAACTTACAATTATCCTTAATTGCCAGTTTAAACTGGCAATTATCCTTAATTGCCAGTTTAAACCGGCAATTATCCTTAATTGCCATTTTAGACTGGCAATTATCCATAATTGCCAGTTTAAACTGACTGTTATCCTTAATTGCCAGTATAAACTGGCAATTATCATTAATTGCCAGTTTAAACTGACAGTTATCCTTAATTGCCAGTATAAACTGACAACTATCCTTAATTGCCAGTTTAAACTGACAATTATCCTTAATTGCCAGTTTAAACGGGTAATTATCCTTAATTGTCAGTTTGAACTAGCAATTATCCATAATTGCCAGTTTAAACTGTCAGTTATCTTTAATAGCCAGCATAAACTGGCAATTATCCTTAATTGCCAGTTAAAACTGACAATGCCAGTATAAACTGGCAATTATCCTTAATTGTCAGTTTAATCTGGCAATTTACTTAATTGTCAGTTTAAACTAGCAATTATCCATATTGCCAGGTTAAACTAACAGTTATCCTTAATTGCCAGTTTAAAACTGGCAATTAAGGATAATTGCCAGTTTAATTTGGCAATTATGAAATATTTTGTACTATGTCCTTTCTACAGTTTCGTATAAAATAGTTATCAAGCAAACAATGATCATACTAGCATCACAGTAAGCATAATTTAAGTGTATTAGTCACGAAAGATATTTTAAATAAATAATTTTGTGAGATAATTGCACTCTAAATCAAAAATTAAAAATGTCTTTAAAAAAAGAAATAAATAAAAACTCTAAGAAAAATGTATACTGATATCTTCAGAATTCACCGTAGATTTCAAAACTGTAAAAATATACTGGGTGTTCCATTTAAAATTGGAACGTTGGGGTAATTTCCAGTGAAACCGAAAATGCATAAAAATCGAATACTGTCTTCTAATGAAATGTTATGTGTAGAACAATATATTAAATTTTCATCGATTTATTTCTATAAACAATGAAAATAGAGGGGGTGAACCACTTTTCATTTACACCCGGTATATTTGAATTTATTTTATGTAATCCGTATATGCTATTTATTGCTATCATTATTTTCTTTTCTTTTTTCCTTTGTTCTCTTAACATTACACATGTATTCATTTACTAAAACATTTAAATTTTGAAAATTCTAGGTACTTGCATTCAAATATTAAGTCATTTAAGTACATTTTTCTGTATTTTTCCATTTTTATCCATTTTTAACAAGCAAAAACAATAATTATGCTATATCAATATACTTGTACTATAATTATTGTAATAGGCTCTTTAGTAATATTTTTCTATTGCATACTCTGAAAGTTTGCACTGTGTTTAGGAAGCATGCAAAAAATTTTATTTATCAGACATTGCCTTCATATGTAAAAAAGTTGTTATAATCAGAGAGCTACAGATCGGATGTAACCTACAGCTGCTGTCAGTGCCGATTGAAAGACGGAAGACGGGCTACATAGTTGAGCAGTTTACTAAAGTTTGAAATAGTGTTTAGCGGCTAATTGTTTTCGTATTTTTTTTTTACTATTTTGTTAGTGGTAATACTTATTGTAAAATAGACAATAAAAGAAGAAACTACAAATATCGTATATTTCCCAGTTCCCCAGTGCAAAAATACTGCTATGACAATGTCAGATTATATATTTATTTATTTTTAAATTAATTGGGGTATGTCCAGCAGAAAGAAGAAAACCAAGTTTTAATTAGTCGATGTTTCGTGTATTTTAACACATCCTCGTTAGAATTAAGTTTTACTTGTAAAGATATATTTTCTAAAAAACTTAAACATAAATATGAACAATAATTAAATATAATCAAGAACAATACAAACACCATTGAGTAGAAGGAAAAATTTCATTCTAATTGTGGCAAAAAGCTATGCGTGGAGTCGATCTTTTACGTAACAAAAGGACTAATCACTGTTATGGGGACCATTTTAATGCAAGATTTCTTGAATTTTAAATAGGAAAGAGATAATTTTAAATTATTTTTAGCTTGAAAAAGATATGGAAAGTTACATGCCTTAAAATTAACGAAAAATGTGGCAATTAATAAAGGCAAACAGTATTATCTTCTACTTCCCCAAGTTAGAAGAATCTGCTGTCATATATCATACATTATTAATGGCACGGAATACCATAATTAAGTTACTTAAAAATAACGTGGTCATCTTAAATGTGTTCGCCATATACCTAATCCCGTGTTCTTCTTGCGGGTTAACTTATCTAATAGAATCTGTTACGTCACTGGCGTGCTCTGCCGGACAATGCATTTGATTATTCAAATGCAAATATTTTCTTCAATTTTCGTTCAAAATTTTTTTGACAAACGGGTTAAATAAATAAAATCTATCTATCTATCTGCAAACTATACATGGCCCATTTGACATTCTTACCAGCCTTGATCTTACAAAAAGTGCATATTATTATCCCACATAAACATGTGCTGGGTACTGCTTGAAAAGATGGATTCAGGTATAAATGTGGAATAAATAAAAATAAAATATACCAGTGCAAGAATTTGATTATTTTTCTTTATCAATTTTTGGTTATCTATTGCGGTACAAGGAAAGTCAATTTGCTTTCTAGTTTGGTTAAAATGTAATTTACATTTTATCTTAACGAGATGGAATAATAAATATTCATATTAACCGCGTAATTATTATGTGGAGGTAATAATACTTATATATAAGTTAATGTATTGGCAACATTTGTGATAAAAGGTTGCCACTTATAGCGTGTTTGTTAAATAGGGCGGTGAATATATTTATCGTTTAACCGAACGTTGTTTAAAGAATTCGCAGTAACAACATTATAGTACACAAATGCACACAGAAATTATCACCACCTAATGTGCCGTATCGTAGATATGTTCTCTATTCATACAAACTTTATATTAGTTATTTATAATACGGGTCCTAAATCACCACACCTATCTTTGGGTAATGAATGTCATTACTTTGTTGTTCATAGCGAGAACGATGCGTAATAAAGTATCTTTTGACAGTTTTGACAGTTATGAAGTTCCAGAACAAAAGGATAACTAATTTCTCATTTTAACGTAGCAAGAATATGGGACGTGCGTAATGGTATCAGGACGAAATGAGCAATTGAACAATTTCCAAATCGGGGAGTATTTGATCTTAAATAACATTTGTTGTAAGGTAAAGTAGTACTTAGCATGGTCTAGCAAAACCAAGTTTGTTGCTATAGAATGCCAAGTGTAACTTACTGGAGGCATGTAAAAGATAACTTAAATATACCACATAAATTAGACAACCCTCAAATCTAAAGCCGGAACTACATGGGCGGGGGGTTACACTATTCACAGCCGGCTTTTCAAGCGAGGAGTCGGCAGAGAGGGAAACCAGTTACGTTCGTCACTCAACGCTCTAGCTCAATGCGCTACCGAGCTCGTGTATACGAAGAAATATTATATCCTGAAAGATATGTAAAAAAATTAATAATCTACACAGATACAATATACTAATATAAATTTTATCAAATTCAATAAAATATTCATATACCTATAAGAAATTTAATTTTTTGTAATCATTCTATTTTTTATCGCCCTCGAGATTTTGATTGATACATACGATTTGAACTCTCTTGAATTCATTCTGTTTATTTTCCGAATGATGTATGTCGGTTTGTGTGTGTGTGTGCGCGTGCGTGCGTGTGTGTTGCGTGCTTACGTTCGTGCGTGCGTGTGCACGTGCGTGCGTGTGTGCGTGTGCGTGTGCGTGTGTGTGTGTGTGTGTGTGTGTGTGTGTGTTCTAACGCGATAACTTAAAAATACTAATGGGATAATTTCCAAATTTGGCAATTAAGATTTTCAACAGCATTTTACGTGACACATTAAATTTGGTGAATGTAGTACCACCAGAAGGGACACACTGAATGAAAGAAGAAAAAAGGTAGAATTTCGGGGAAAAAAATTAAAAAAATTTATTGCATTTCTAGATGAATCTCGACGATTAAAAAAACATAATTTTAAGAAAAAATCGCATGTTCTAAAGGCCAAAGACAATGATAAATTTGGTGATGAGCAAAATTGGCTAGCTGAAATACTCAAATAAAGCTGAAGTAAACTGAAATTTTTGTATACAATTGACCTCATAAAATGGGGTTAGGATAAATTTGGCAGTTTAACATTTCAAATGTCTAATTTAGTTACAAAAATTCAATGTCAATATGAAGAAATTATTAAAATATGTGACATGAATTATTATTGACAATATCGAAGGACGCTGAAAATTAATTATTTAAACATTTTAATGAAACATTTCTAGGTATGCTTTTAAAATTTAATTGAGGTAAGTGAAGAATTGAATAGAATGATTCTTTTAGATCAGAATGATATATACAGGTATAAGAAAGTTATGTGCTGGCCACATCAGATATTTTATAATATAATTGTTAAATACCTGTTTGTATACATTTGAGGTAATTTTCAGAACCCAAATCGACTCATCATTTGATGAAAAAACACGCTCGGTTTTCACTATGTCTGCAGTTCTAATAATATTTTCACTTAGAGTATTTCGTGATGATCTCAAAATGTGTTATGTTTTAAAAACTGTGTTTTGAAAATCACCTTCTCATTACTTATATTAGAATTTTGCAAATTTGTTATTTCATAACAATTTGTACGAGTATATTCATATTTTTTATTTTATGATTTATAATTGTTTTGTACTCTTGTGGCCTGATGAACGATAATTTGATGAAGCGTATTGATCCCAAAACCAGTAGGTAGCATACCTATTAAAAGAATTGCTGTGAGAAAGAGATTATTATCATATCACTATATCACTTTATTATGAACTGATATAGGATTAACGTCTCGAATTTGCAATGTATAACAATGTTAATAATAACGCAAGACAATTAACTACTTAAAAATCAGAGATTTATTCGCCAGCTGAAAACCATTGTTACTTTTTAGTTTGAACTTGACGCATTCGCCCAAATCTTAAATGATAGGGGAAAGTGGCTCTCTTTAACCGTGCAATGTCCTTATTCAGATCCATATATTATTATTATATATAATTAATGATTCCATTTTGGTGGTAAAGGTAAGAGTCGTAGATATGGAATTATTAAAATGAACTAAATGGTAGCAGGCACATATGTATATGTTAACAAAAAAACTTAGCGTGTTACAGAATTATGGAATAAATTCATTCATTGTACATCTTTTGCTTATAAAATAACGAAATTATAGTTTACGTGATGACAGAGTTCTTTAAATGAATCCATATATTTTTTTAAATTTTTTGATAATAATTCTCTAATCAATATATATGCCAATGAAATATTAAAATAACCATAAGTACAGAACAAAATAAAAATATAAAACGTAATAATATGCACCTAAAAAACTATAATAGTTCCAAATACCGTATATCAGGTAGTCATTTAGCGAATATCATTGACGGAATCAGCTCGTGTGCGAACACATCAATATTTTCATGTGCAAAAATGCAATACAATACAAAATAGATAATATCTTACCTTACACTTTTGAGGGTGATTTCTGTAATGTCTAAAATAAGATAATCGCTGAATATATAGCAAAAAAACACTATGCACTATAACAATTATTTTTTGGCAGCAGAATTAATAATTGTTGTAGTTAGATTCTACCGTCTGTCGTTAAAAATTCATTTGTAATCTGAAAACGACGGTTCTACGTCTACAGACGTATCTGGAGCGTATTTAAAATGCTGAAAGTTTTAAAACGTTCGATTTTCGTGTACAAAAGATAACTTTTTTACAGAATTTGCAATAAAATTTATGTGCCATTAAACTCTAGTTCTGGGATGTTTTGTATCCACCGGTCCACGGTATTCGCGAAGGAACTCGTCGAAACGTTTTTTCACAAAAACCCCTAGATCTATCGAAATACAATCATTGCAAATTGCTGATTGTCGGGATTGTCGCAAGCTGACACGTGTCTCAACTGTGATGTATGTAGGTGGTGGGAATTTTGTCATTCACGTATTTCTGCTTGTTTATTTATTTGCATTTTATATGCGTTTTCAGTTTATAACAGGCCTGTTATGATCGTAAGAAACCTACTTTTAATTTAGTTTCATATTGGTTGAATTAAGGAAAATTTATTTTAGACTTTTTCAGTAATTAAGTATTACTGTCTAGCTGGCGAAAGAAGGCCCGTGCGGCTAGGGACAATATAGCCTACAAGTTGCCAGCTTTCTGCGAAACCATATACTAAAAATATAATATCTCTCCCAATGAAAATTTGCCATGCACTAATTCATTTATTTCATTTACGCTTAATTGTAAATGAAATGCAGAAATCACATTCTTTCCCGGATCTTCTTTCCCCGACTAGACAGTAATCTACTGCATTTAAAATAAATATGAAAATACAGTTTATATTTATAACTTGACGGCATCCACATTTAAAATATATTATCGACATCACAAAAGAATGCCATTACGTCATCGTTTTAATTCATATGAATCAAATCGGCACTGCGTTAGTCAGATTCCTGCTTGTTGAAATGACGTTCAGATATAAACAAACTTTACTCGTTGACAGGTAAAAAGTAAAAACATGACCTAAAATTTGTCCGCTTAAAGTCAGAATAATTTAACGATTTCGTCAGTACGCGTCGATCTTTAAATTTAAATTAATGTTATGTTTTTATATAGTTCAGCAAAATGTAGATTGCTTGTAGATATTGACAGTTATATTTAAATTAATTAACTTCATTAAAAATAAAATACTGCTTGATGGCGTTTTAGAAAAAGGATTTTGTATGTATTTTTAAGAATTATTATTATTACACATTGAAACATACCTTTTGTGTTGAAGATTAACTATCGTTAGTTCTAAAAAAGATTTGTTTTCCATATACCAAAATCAATAAAATAAAGAAAACGATAACAATCGAACTCAAAAATAAATAAATCTAAATTTGACAGTTGACATGCAGAAACAGAAAACCATGACACATGTGACAACGCGTTCTAATAATGTGCAATTTTCTAACCTGTATAAATTATTTACTCAAAAATTAAGGCTGCTAAATAAAATTTGTAAGCAGATTCGAAGTGGCCATAAAAATCTGCAAAACTTTCCCAATTTAACCATTGTTCTATCTCTGTTAATTAGTGAGATAGAAATACTTGATGTATTGTAACACACTGTATAGTCGGGATATCAGCAGCTCTCCCCTGAATCTTTGGTGACATGATTTTTTATGTAGATTAGAGTCCCCCAAAAAATAACTATCTTGACTATTAATATGACGGCCATTTCTTTAAAAGACACACTCAATCTAGTAACTCGTCAACCAAAAAAAGGAACAAAAATATAGAAACTGATCTGAATGAAATTGTCCCTGTATATTTGTTTAATACAGCTTTCGGTTACAGAGAAAAATGTACCCAATCCATATGTCAAATAAAACCACTATCAGTTGCTGATTATAAAGTAGATTTTTTTTTTTGATTACATGTGTATGAGAATATTTTTCTCTAAAATGATATGCTATTTAGAAGAAAATTGTAAAAACCAAGTTGCAAATAATTTCATGAGGATAATTTTTTGCCAAGAAAATTAATCTTTTTTGGTAATCAAGTTGTTGAACTATGATGATTTTTTTTTACAAATGTTGTTTCCGAAAGTATTTTTTGGGCTTCATAAAAACGTCTACTGGACTCTAATGTACAAAAAAAGTATGTGCCCAATAGTTTTCTTTTCTTTTAATTTTTTTAGTTTAGCTTAAATAAATTTTTTGAAATCGTTGAAGAGACGTCGGATGTTTAAAAAATGTAATGTCGTCTATAGGAAATAAAATAAATACGAAAGAACAAAAACATAGATAATAATTGAAACTTTTGTTAGTAATAATTAGCAAGAGTTGCTAAGTAGTACTAACTTATGTTTTTCAATAAAAAAATTCGCGAATGTTTTAACTTTCTGAGGCTGCAGATGGCAACATCCAATTATAGAAGTTTCTCTTTATGTTCGAAAGTTATGTAATGTTGCAGTAAGAGAATAAATGAAAAGTTTTAGATGCCATATATCATCTGACTTCGTCATAGAAGTGGAACAACGAGAATAGCATACGTTTGTGTTCTTTTTTCTCTACAAAACAGTTTCTAACATATATTTGAAATTATATATTTTTTGTTTGATCCACTGTAAAATATTTTTTTAGATATTGTGCAGAGATCTAACAAAATAACAAACTTCACTAACGACTAGTATTGCAACAATTGCTGGAATAACACAATTAGCTGGAGGTTGTACTTATTGACCGGCAGCTCAGTTAGCAGGTCGTGAATAAGGGCTTGGATTGATTTGAGTTCTCACCAAAATCTAGGCTGGGCGCCAGGACTTTTGCAAGTACCAAATAATTAAAAGTTTACTTTAAAAGGTAAAGATAACGTTAATCCTTGAATTCAGTTGGGAAGGAAGTAGAATAAAAGATATTATTAAATAAAATGTATAATAAACTTGTAAGAATACGTAAAAAAATTTACATAGGCTAAGATGGCCTCTCTTAGTAAAAAAACTCTAGTTGGGGTTGAAGACCAAAAAATAAACAAAAAAGAATTATATGACGTTATGAGAAATAAAAAAAGATAACTGATCTCTCACAAAAATTCTTGACCAAATATCAACTTTCACTGGTGACGATGATCTTACGTAACTTCAAATGGGTTAGTCCTGCGAAGAATCCACCAACGGTGGAGAGAAGACACAGAGGAAAAACTACTGACAGGAAGCCAGTCGCACCTTTGTGGCTTCCTTCCTCGCGATACAGCTTCTTTCTCTGTACTTATATATTCTCCTTTGTCGGAAATACCACGCAGGTTGCTATAGTTGCCCGCGATGCTTGGTTGATGCTCTAATATAGAGCCATCCGAGTGGAAGCCACAAAGGTGCGACTGGCTTACTGTCAGTGGTTTTCGTTTTGTGTCTTCTTTTTTAAGTTATGTCCATCATTTAAGTTAGCTACACCGTGCTGAGGACGACCAATTAGTCAGGAACACGTGTCCACGGTTTGCATTCTTCTGCCATTTGTAATTTTTTACATTCTTCCACCTTGCATTCTTTATGCGGGCGTACCCGTTAAATGAAGTTATTTTGTACTGTTTCATATATATATATATAATATAACAGTTCTGCGCTTGCTAAAAGATTGCGTATTTACAATAACACAAATTATTTCATTCATTAAAAATTAAAGATATAGGTTTTTGTTCATGTTTAAAAATAATGTTTCTAAAAATTTTGCCTTGGGTTTACTTTCTTTTATCTAATATAAGAAAGTACAGTAATGGTGGTTTTTTCCACCGAGATTTTGATTGATATATATGTTTTGAACCCTCCTGAATCCATTCTGACTATTTTCTGAATGATGTCTGTCGGTTCTTGTGTGGATGTGTGTGTGGATATGTGTGTGTATGTGTGTGTGGATATGTGTATGTATGTGTGTATTCGCGATAACTCAAAAAATACTAATGGGCGAATTCCCAATTTGACAATTAAGATTTTCAACAACATTTTAGGTGACAAATTAAATTTGGTGAATGTGCTACCACCAGAAGAGACATAATGAATGAAAGAAGAAAAAAGGTACAATTTTGGAAAAAAAATTAAAATTTTTATTGCATTTCTGGACGAATCTCGACGAAATATAATAAAAAAAACATAACTTTATGGAAAAATCTGTCAGCATGTCTGTAGTATCGTGATAGCAGCCACAGTTTTTGATATAAAGCTTTCAAATTTGGTACACATGTTCTAAAGACCAAAAACAATAAGAAATTCGGTGATGAGCAAAATTGGCCAGCTGAAAGGAGGTCCACGGGACCCAAACTTTTTTTGTATTTGACTGGACAAAAAAATATATTCTTGATGAAAGATTGTAAATCATGTGTACTATATCAAGCCAGTAAAATATATTTTCCAAGTACTTAAATAAAGTTGATGTAAAATGAAATTTTTTACACATTTGACCTCATAAAATAGGGTTAGGATAAATTTGGCAGTTTGACAATTTGGCAGTTTGCATTTAAAATGTCTAATTTAGTTATAAAAACGTCAATGTCAATAACAAATTATTAAAATATGTGGCATGCATTATTATTGACAGTATCGAAGGACGCTGATAATTAATTATTTAAAAATTTTAATAAAACATTTCAAAGTACGCTTTTAAAATCTAATTGAGGTAAGTGAATAATTAAATAGAACGATTTTTTAGATCAAAATGATATATACTGTGGTTATTAAGTCCCAAAAAAGAAAAAAAAAATTAATAAATAATTTAGAGAATGCCACAAATAACGTTCAGACATATTGATACTGGTATAAGAAAGTTATATGCTGGCCACATCAGATTTTTTTGTTTTCAGAGAGGTATAATGAAAATTATCGTTCATTACACGCCCATAAATACTTTTCCCGAAAAGTCTATTTTCTGGACTCCTAATAAAATATATTATACCGATTCTTTATGTTATTTTATCGGACAAGACGAGTAAATATGTATTTTCCTCTCAAAAAATTGACTAAAAACAATTAACTTTCTAGAGGGTTGCGGAAAATAGTATTTTACATTATGAGACTGTTATATAGAGTTTAACATGCAAACATGAAAGTTATCCATGTAAGCATGTTAAACCCTATAACAGTCGAATATTTTACAACGTTTTATGTTGTCCTGAAGTTCTTTTCATCCAAAAGAGAGAGAATAAACTAATAAATTTTGCTAATCCTTATGACGGCTATTAATACAAGCAAAAATCTAGTTGCATTTTTGGAAAGCAACTGTGTTTTTATAGCAATGGTTAACAAGTCTTATTAATGTCAGTGAGGTAAAAATCAAAATATATCGGTCCAGCTAGTTATGAACATTTTTACAAATAAAGTGTAATTATTGTTAATAGTTATTTACATAACAAGACAGAAAAATGATTCTTTAGTGGGCGAGCTGACAATTTGCAGAGCGAGCCTTAGCGAACTCTGAAAACCAGAGAGCCCAGTAAAAACACTTTCCAAATGTGTTACGTACAATATTTTTTTTGCAACCGTTCTTGCTAATCTCATAAAACACTTTAACTTTAACAAAATTCATAAAGTACAAGTAACAGACGCTTACTTTCCAAGAAGACTGGATTAATCATTTTTAATTGTTATGAGATATTATTGTCAACCGAAAGTGACATAAGAGGTCGGTAAAGACTTGATCGATCCCTTATATCACTTTACGATGCTAGACTTGAAAAGATGTATTTTTCACTCAAAACATTGACCAAAAACAGATGGTTGCAGAAAATAGCATTTACGAGACAATTTCTTTTATTTCATTAATACATCTATAAATAAAATCATTCCATTCGTCAAATTTGAAATGTTAATCCTTAAATGGCTATTTAATGTTATTAAAATGTGTGTGCTAGATTATACTAGCTATTAGAATGCAATTTTTTAAATAAAATATGTGGAGGAGGACTGAAAAGGATAAATTATCCTGTAATAAAATATGTTTCATTCGTGGTATGAGTAGTTTTATGTATACTTTTGCTAGAATATTCACACTGTAGGACACATTGGCGCCAACTTGTACTCCCCCACCTCGACATGATTTATCAGTATCTGTAAATGTGTCGCAAACAATATTATGCTATAATGATGTAAGATTGCAAGTTTCTTCTTAAAGAGTCAAAACCATAAATAATTTTGTTCCGTTCAATTGACAGCAGACCAGTTGTGCATAGGTAAATGCGTAAGTGACGTATTTATTTATTCTACAACTACTTTGTTGACGAGTGTAGAATTGGTTAACAGTGAATCTTAAACAGTATGAATATATTTGTGTTTTTATTTTGAAATTTATTTAATTATTTATTTTGTTTTCTCTATTATTCCTAAAATAAACAATACGCAGAAACGAAAAAATTATTTTAATAATAAATACCGAGTACTACACCTAAAGTTGTAATATTACAACGGCCCGACTATAGCCTGTGTTAGATATGGGAATTGGATTCCTAAATTTTAAACAAATATGGCGAGAATTAGAAGCTGGGGCTAAACTTTTGTATGATCACCTCTGTAGATGTGCTAGCTTTGAAAGTAATTATGCTAGACTGTGCTTGCTATAGGCTATTTATGACAGACTTTCGAAATCTGAATATTAACTGAGAGGGGTGGCTAGCGACAATCTGGATTTCCAAATATAGCTCATCTATTTGTTACGTAGGGGTATGCTAACCGTAAAAACAATTGTGCTAGGGTGTGCCAAGTGTAAAAAATGCGTTGTAAAAAAATTGGGGAAAGAATAACAGGAGGGGGCCAATTGACTGACCTATAAAGATCTTTTACTTTTTATTGATTGTACAAAATTCATGTTTGAAGAAATAATATCGTTTATGAAACTTTTGCTAATATCAACAGACCTTTCTTTAAAATATTTACCAAAATTATAATATTTGATAAATTGGAAAATTTAGCAAACTTTTAATAATGGACTGGGAGATCGATTTCAATCGCCATCTCTAATTTAATTTAAAAATGCCAGTTAGTAAACAACATGTTTTTTTTTGTTTTACGATGTTTTCTGTGGAAACAGTTCTGCTTTTTAACAAACGTTGATTACTTAATTACAAACCTAGAAACTTAATTGTTAGAAAAATGTGAATAACTTAGTATAAATAAATATACGACGCAAATTCTGTCAACCCAGTTGTTATTAAAAGTTCGTTTGTTAAAGTTTTATAATTTCTGGGTAATTTGTAAATCAATATGCATGTATTAGTAAATGAATACATATTTGGTAGACGAGTTTTTGTTCAAATCAATAATCAATATTTCAGTCAAATTAAACGTATTAATAATTTGTTGACGTAAAAATTATCAATAGTAAAATATGTATGGTAAAATTTATTTCTAAATTGTTGAAAGTAATAACATATTAAGTAGGCTAAATTGAAATGACTCATTCGATATCGTGATTTTATTTTTGAGAGAAAATTCAAAAATCGGATATCTTAGCTCAGTTCAAAGAAATTCGAATATAGTAATAGAAAAACAATTGCTAATCGACTAAAATAAATATCTCCAGTCAAAATGCTCAAAAAATACATTTTGTTTTTAATTATTCAGTATAAAGTCACCAATGAAGGATACACGGCGTCCCTAGAAAAAAATAATAAAATAGTTATTGGGTATTACAAATTTACATAAGCATCCTTTCAAACCTAATATGATAAAAATAACAAATACTTACCTATACTTTCTTACATGCTATATTGTCATTCATATCTGAATGTGCTAGTATAAAAGTTTTAGGTTAGGTTAGGTTAGGTTCGTTATGAGTGGGTCTCAGTAGACCCTCCACTGCGGCCATCAGCAGGCCTATTGTGACTCACGCCTAATTATATTTCACCCAATAAGTTCAGTCTCTTAATGAAACTGATAACTTTATTGGGTGAGAATGTGTCCAGATCCTCTGGCAGCAGTTGCCTTTGCCAAATATTGAGAATCGGATCCTCTCCACAGCGGGACAGGTGCATAAGATGTGGTCTGCCTTCTCATCATCCTCCAGGCATAAACGGCACTCGGCGTTTTCCGCTAGGCCGAGTTTATGCAGATGATAGTTTAGTCGGCAGTGCCCGGTATATAGGCCTGTTAGAGTTTTCAGATTTACCCTGTTTAACTCTAAAAGTTTCTTAGTTTTTGATTTCAAAGGGTATTTTATAAACGCCTTCGAATGAACTAATCCTGGTAACTCTTGCCAATACTGGAGAGTTTTCCTTTCAGCCCAGGTTGAGATAGCCATCTTGGCAGTACTTGAGGATATGCCAAGTATTGGTTCTCGTCCGATAAATTGTGATCCCGCTCCTTCTCTGGCTAAGGAGTCCGCTATTTCGTTACCTTCCATACCAGAGTGGCCGGGTATCCAGACCAGAGTCACTTTGTTGTTTTTGCTCAAATGATTTAGAGCTTTCTGACAATTCCATACCGATTTGGAGTTACACCGGTAGGAGCAAAGATCTTTTATAGCTGCTTGGCTATCTGAGAAAATTTGTATTGATCTGCGTGTAACATGCATATATTCCAGCCTTCGTACACACAGTTCAATGGCATGAACCTCAGCCTGAAAAACAGTTGCATGAATACCCTAGGTATTCATGCAACTGTTTTTGAGAATATCCTCACACTTGGTCTGTAGCTGTGTACTCCGGCTCCTGTTCCCTCGAGAGTTTTGGAGCAATCTGTAAACCAACAACTGTCTGCCTTCAGTAGGTCGGCTTTATTCCAATCCCACTCATCTCTTTCTGGAGAGAGGATGTTGAAGGTCAGCTCGTAGTTGGTCATGGTAGGCATAGTATCCGAGGGCATTCCCAGGATGCTGTGATTCTCTATGTCATCCAGCAACCTATTCCGCTCCATGATACTAGTCTGCGGCATATTAATGGCCGCTTGTTGCAGTCTGTAGGTTCCCCATCTGGCCTCTCTCTTCAGACATATATGAAGAGGGGGTAAATCCAGGAGGATTTCCATTGCAGCTGACGGTGTGGTGCTAATTGCTCCCGTTACGGTCATGCATGCTAATCTCTGCAGTCCAGAGAGTTTGGATTTGGCCGTCCATTGTGATCCTTTCGGCCACCAAACAATGGATCCGTATGTTATCATTGGTCTGATGACCGTGATATAGATCCTGTAAATTTGTTGGGGATCCATTCTCCAGGATTTGCCACAAATACGACGGCATGTCCATAAGGACAGCTTTGCTTTGTGGATTACCTTTTCCAGATGGGAGTTCCAATTAAGTAATCTATCCAGAGTGATTCCTAGATAGTTTACCTCCTCCGCAAATGAAATAGTTTCACCCATTAAGGTGGGAGGTCTTAAGTCCTCCAGCTTCATTTTCCGGGTGAATGGTACTTTTACTGTTTTTTGAGGGTTTACAGACATCTGTTCCCTATCACACCAGTTACTCACTGCATCCAGTGTCTCTTGAAGGGTATTTGATATTACTCCTTCAGAGTTTCCTCTGCAAGGAGGCAAGTTTTAGGTACACAATAAATCAAGCATGACACTTAAAATACATTTTATCGCAGAAACCATTAAAACAACCACTTCATTTAGAAGCGAAATTACATTGGATTAAATATTGGTATTCTTAATATTAGAAGCAAAAAAATATTGAGATTAAAAAAATATTGACATACCAAAAAGAAAAAAATTACATTTAAGAAATGATTCCCTGCAGTTACAATACAAAAACGAAAACTCCTAGGCTCGCTATATAATGTCTGTCATTATTTCGTAACTCCTCAGGGGAGTGGTAAACACGAACATATTTAAACAAACATTTTTAATACGTGATTCAAAATATGAACATTTTTCAAATTTATTTTGACATTTTAAATTGATAGATTGATTGTAACTTTGATAACCACAATGACAATCATGACATCTAACTTAACCTATAAAGCCCATTCTTTTATATATTTTAAAAAATATGACATTTTATCTACTTTGTATTTATGCATTTCTCGAAAAAATAATAAAATAAATATTGATATTATATAAATATCCTCTTAAACCCAATATGATAACAATAATAAATATCTATATTTTCTTACTTTTATTCAGATAAGAATGACAGATTCTTATCTGAATTCGCTAGTGTAAAAGTTTTTGCTGCATAAAAGTTTTCATTAACGAAACTCTCATCCTTTTTAAATGTTATGTTATAGTTTTTATGTTATTGTGAATTAAGTAATTTTTATTAAAGTTTCAAATTGATAGTAGACATTTGGCTCTCATTGTATTAAATTTTGGGAAATATTTAGTGTTTTAAATTTTTATAATTGTTGGTTTTATTGTGTTCAATAGTTATGTTTTTGTGAATTTTACTGGGATTTTTGTTTAATGGCAACAACGCGCTGTTGAATTTCTGTGGCTTACTGCATTCATTTCCAAGATTCAGTAGATGGAAACAAACTTGTTCGTCGTCACTTCGATCATTTTATTGCTGATTGTCCAATAGCAATGCGATATCGGCGGATCACATGCCCTGATCACTGTTTATGCACGCTGAATCTTGGAAATGCATAGAGTTGGATTTTTTATCGGTCTATATAAAACTCATTCGAAAAGCCACACAATAGAGAGTGACTAGCTAGATTTAGATCTCATGGGAATTAGATTTCACGGAACATCCCCCAACTAGAGTATTTTTTCAATCACCCTTTGCAATACATTCAAAATCAATCTGATATCATCAAACAATAAATAAAAGAAGACCACACACAGTAAGCAAAAAGTCGAATGTTGGCGATACCTACATAGATAATATTTTATTATTTAAATGAATTAATATTTGTTTATTATTTATTTACTTACTTACTTACTTACTTACTTACTTACCTACTTACTCACTTACTGCTTACGCACTTACTCACTCACTCACTCACTCACTTACTCCCCTTACTTACTTACTTACTTAATTACTTACTTACTTGCTTGCTTCCTTCCTTCCTTACTTACTTACTTACTCACTCACTCACTCACTCACTCACTCACCACCACCACCACTCACTCACTCACTCACTCACTCACTCACTCACTCACTCACTCACTCACTCAGTCACTCACTCACTCACACTCACTTACTTGAAGTAAGGAGTTCTATCAAGTTTTCGTGAACTCCGAATTCATTTTTAACTTTATAAAGAAGGAGATTATGTATTGTGATGATATCAAACACCGAAAGTCCGTATAGATTACGTCCATGTATTACTTGTGACATATACTGAGTAATATTAATTAGGGTACTAGTAGTTGACCTATGTCTCATAAAACCGTGTTGATTTATGGATATTCTATTGCAACCTGAATTGTGGATAACATTATATAATGGATTCATATAGCTTCACTGGCACTGACAGTATAGTAAGTAATAGGCCTAAAACTTTTAACGTTAGCCTTATTGCCTTTCTTATGTACTGGACAAGTACGAAGTTCTTTCCAGATTGTCGAAAATACATTCGTTTTTAAACTTAGGTTATATAAGAAATGAAGAGGGTACACAAGAAAGTCAGTGCAGCCTTTAACGATGTACGACGAAGGTAACATATCAGGACCAACAGCATCTTGTGTAAATAGATTGTATAACTATTTGATCAACATGCGGCTTTTATATGCGAGTCGTTTTCATCGAAATGAACATTATATTATACACTATCAAAGTGACTGGCAAATGCATTTGCAATTGCCTCTCCCTCTTTACATTCCAGGTTATACAAATGCATTACAATCGGAATAGAAAATAACCCCTTTTTTATTGTTATGAATTGCCAAAATGACTTCGAATCATCACTAATGTCTTGTATTATATTTAAATAATTTTTGTATGCTTGAACAATATCATTTTTTAGTTTAGCTCTTAGATTACTATATTCATTATTTAGATCGCTTGATTTAGAAATGCTTTTTACGAATTTTATCTTTTATGTAGTTGTGTAAGGATTATTAGTAAAAAGACAAAAATATATTATAAACTTTTTATGTGAAGCTGTTTGTTTTCATTCGATAATCAAATATTTTAAAGAAGTAACGAAATTAGTATGTTTTTCTAATCATTTTTTTGTTCTTGGTGTATTATTTTATTATATAGGAGTGTTAATTACGAGAATTACATAGGATAGATTAGCGGTTAAATTAACAAAAAAAAAGAAAGATAAATGCGTTATAAATGTTTTAATCAATAACATATTTAGGCGCGTTCAGTACACGTACTGATTACTAGCGAAGCGAATCGTTTATTCAATAGCTTATAGTGCTTGGTAGTAATCGTTGTGAAGATTGAAGCAGTTTTGTGATACATTTTGGAACATTACTCACGTGACCTTAACTTATTTAAAATCACAAATATAGACAGGTCACGTCTAATTGGAATTTAAAGTAAATATTTTATTTTTAATGAAACTTCGTGTTAAAAAACTCAAAAGTAAGTAGATTCCGCATTAACGTTTGTTTATTTACGTAAAATATAAACATCTTGATTTTTATTTCAAATATTGCACAATAAAGGTACCTAGACACATATACATGTCTTAAGACATGAACAAGCTTCTGCCGAACATGTTTTTTGTTGCTGCTTGAATAGAATTAAGTATGTGTGTACGTAATATGGATACCTACGTTCATGAACGGGTGTTCATTAACGTGCGTTCATGTCTAAGACCTATGTGTATCTGAGGCACCTTAATTGAGTTATTAGTCTTTACAACTTGACCATTTTTTAGAGCATTTTTTGAGAGAATATAATAATAAATATTAATAGAAAGAGTTACTGGTAATTGATGTCTTTTGGATTATGTTTTAAGAACTATCTTCTTTTCGAAATTTTACGACCACCACAACTTACTATCTTATTAATTCTCTCTCTCTCTCTTCACTCTCTTTCCCTTTCGCAAATGATTTTAAATTAAACAGGGGAAACATATTATGGTAGAATAAATTCTGGATCTCGATAACAGAAATTTTGGAGAAAATCTTCAGACAGGTCGATTTTTGTTTTAAAAACACCCATTTTATCTAATGACACAAATTTCATACCCTCTTTCAAACAACTCCTCTACAAATCAACCCCTTCGAAAATTTTAAATGGCACAAGTGGTTGAGTTTTATCTTATTCGAAAGACATTTTATTTCTCTAGCTATACACTGGTTTTAAATTTTTAAATTCGGGAATTGTCTGAGATAGAATCTTTTAAATATGTAAAAGCAGATATGATTTCTTAAATTCAATAATTATTTTAAAATTAGAAGTACCTAAATTAAAATTTATGAAACATGAATTAATAAGTTGCCTGCTACTTCTTGAGATCAACCAAGTCTAAAGTCAAATTCCTTTCTGAAATTTTCGAACATATGTGAGGTAATAGTAGCCCTTAATTTCAGTAGACCTTATATTTTAAGTGGCCCCACAAAAAATCCAGTGGGGTCAGGCGACCTTGCGGGTTATTCCATTCAATCGAGAATATTCTATTTAAATATTCTTTGACAGGAAGTGTAAAAATGAGGTGGTGCCCTATCATGTTGAAGCCACAAAGAAGAATTTGGTATGTCTAAATTGTTTGGATTGGAAAATAAGTTTGTTAAAGTGGGAATAAGCTCTGTTTAAAGAAAGGTTAAATAGGTGGCTTTAGTTAGGTTATCCTCAAAGAATATGGTCCAATTATTTGATTCCCCACCTGCCTGCCCAGACATTAACTTTTTCCGGTATTTAACTCACACATCCAGTGAGGATTTTCTCGGGACCAGTTTCTGCAATTCTCAAGATTTACGAGTTCATGAAGAGTAAAAGTTGAGTCACAAAGAATAACACCTTATCTATAGATAATTCGTTATGGTCCAATTTCCTCATAATTTCTTCACATGAATCAACCCTTCGATCGGGATCGTTTTCGCATAACTCGTGTGGTGAATGAAGTTTATAAGGATGCAATTTATTTGCTCTAAACAACTTCATGACGAATGTACGACTTACATCATTACTCCATGCACCGTGCAATTTGCCTTGAAGAAGTTGTAGGATTTTCTTCTACCTCCAACATTACATTTAATTTAGTGTCTTCATCAATAACGGAATATTCTCTTTTTTAAGCAAATGTCTTACATGTCTAAGATCAGGGAATTGTTTTTTATCTTATTAACTATTCCATATACGAGGTAAATCAGAAAATTTCTCACGAAACAGAGTAACAATCTCTGCTTGTGTTCTACCTGTCTTCATATCCAATCATCATTACGATTGTTATACAATGAGCTTCAGTTAAATAATGCATTTTCTGATGTCTACCACAACCGCTTCAAACTATTACATTTAACTGTTCTTGTTGATCGAAATTCTGTTACTTTTTGTCTTTTATATTTTTTATCACACATGCTATTTTTTTATACCCATGTAAAAGCAAACACCTAATCTAAATGAGTCTATTTGAGATTTTTTTCAATTTCTACAAATCTCGGCTTTAAAGGTAAACGAAGAAAACTCTCACGAAAAAGACATATATGTACGTACAGAGTGATTTTTTACTAAAAAAGCGATTTTACCCACACTGAATGAATTTGCTGTTATATCTAAATAAAATCTTGCCAAAGAAGACCAAGTTCACAGAGGTCTGGTAAAACTGCCTTTAATTCAAAAAATTTAAAACCAGTGTATGGCTAACACCTTTCAAACAAAGTATAACTCAACACTTTATGCGAGTTGGTCAGTAGGGGAGGGGTTTGAAAGAATATATGAAATTTTTATGGCAGAAATTGGCATTTTAAAAACAAAAATCGACCTTTCCAAGAAATTTTTCTATCAAGATACAGAATTTATTTTATCGAAAGTTTCCACACTGTATGTTTGTATTGAATGCTTATCTGTGTACGTAATATTTAATTTGGAGGCTACATTTTGATCCATTATTTACAAAGATATTTATTTTGTTAGTTTGCTAAATAGTTACCTATAAAAGTGTGTATTTATTTGCCGTGCAAAAAATAATAGATATATAATTTAAAAACTTCAAGTTATATGTTGCACAAGTAACACCAATTTTGCAGTGTCCAAATAAACAGGTAAACAAATGTCGTAGCGTAATACTAATAACGTAAACGGATTTACTAAAATAAAAAAAAGTTGTGTTGTAAAATTTACAAATATCTCTTTCCATAGTTTATATTTAATACCAATATTAATTCTATCATATTAGCGCGACTTTTTTTGTTTATGACGTGAGTATAAAGATCGGGAAGTAACGATAAATTCCAGAGACGACTTTTACGTAGATATAATATTATATTGTAAACACCTAATGAAACATTCCCTAACAATATGAAGTGATAAAATATTCCTATGTACTATGCAATAAACCTGTTTTCTTTATAAAAATAAGAACAAAAAATTAAAGGTTTTCTTCATGTAACTAGACGGCTTGCAGCTACAAAAAATCCAATTACTTAGTGAACAGCGACCTATGGGAAAATGTTCGTTATTGTCGAGTGTCCAATAGCAATGCATATAAGCAGATCGTACGGCTTGGCTATCACGTTTACGCCAACTGCGCCATATTGAAAATGAATAAACACACTCTAAATACGTAGTATTTATAAAAAGTCTGTGTGAATAATACGTAGATCCATAAACAGTGCGAAATTAAAGACAACGGAGGTTAACTGTTTAAAATGTCTCGTTTAGTTCTTTTAGGGATAAAGTGAACTTGTGAGTTAGTGATTTTCCGGAGTTGCAATTTAACGGCACAGAATTATATTGCATAAGCTGTAAAAAGTGCACATTAAGACACACATTTCCTCAGACAATCATAAAAAGTGTGTGAGTAGTGATAAGCATACAAATGTAATCTTTTTTATTTAGTGGAAATTATGGTTGAGTGTAATAAACCGTGGACAAATCTAGACAATCCACTATTTACGCAATTGTATTAGTGGGCAGTACAGCAATGTTCAGGTGACATCGGAAACGACATTAAGAAACAAATGTTTATCACAGAGATGTGAGAGCATTAAACAAAAAAAATATATTCTCAACCGATTAACAAATACGTCTGCATTAGCGTGGATGAAACCACCAATGCTTGTGGCTGACAAGTGGCAAATATTTTAGTGGATGTATTAATATTGGTAATAAACTTTTACTCTTGTGACCACTAGTTAAAAAATACATGTGTGTGTTAGTGATTCACCAATACTTTCATTCACTTTTTATTTTAATTTTGAATGTTACCGAACTCGCCAAAATAACCACAAGGTAAGATACTGTGTCATATGCATGAACAATACATGTTTACGCGATGACATCATTTAGCGCTACCCCTATCTGTGACACATACCTTAATCTACTTTATGATATTTCTGTTTTTCTTTGTTAAAACATTATGTTTATTATATTAGTTGTATACAGGATGATCCACCAAAAACGAAACAGTCGTGTAAGAACACTCCTATTTTCAAGGGGATACTTTCATTGGGTATTTTCGATCGCGCCACTTCAACCTTTATGCGGTGGTGGAATCCAGCCCTAACATTTTGTTAGGCTTAAATGGAAAAAAACACGCCTGTTTCGTTTTCGGTGGCCCACCCTGTACCTCCGATTATGAGGTATATACCTATTTATCAGATGTATGAGGAGGATCGGAGGTATTTTATTTTATTACTTCTTGAGGCGTGTTGCAGATAATTAATTTAATTTAATTTTCCACATAAACCGCAACCTAACATATGTATACATTGATAATCGCTGGCGGAAGGTGATCTATTTTAAAACTCATAGTACTTACTTATGTAAGCAAAAAACTACGAAAATCCTAGCCTTAAAGCATAAACAATTATAATAATGTTTTCAGGAAACAGACACTGAACTAGGTCATTGCCAAACAAAGCCTCGCTATCTCAAAACTAATAATGATTATATTAGCTATTACATTTATACCAACTAAAATTGTAAAATGTCCTTAAAAAATGCGGTTCATACTGGATGTGTCTGAGTTTAACTGAGTAACAAATTATTGGTTTTAAGTTCGAAGTACACATCAAAGTCGGTATAGGCTACACCTGTTGGTAAACCACTGAGTCATTTTCATTTAATAAAGACCAATTTATATCATAACGCTCCCTTTTATGTACATAGCATAATACTTCTATAGATAAAGAAATACTATAGACATTTTTATTATATTTGTTACGGTCTTATTATTATATTTTTATAACAAACGTTTACAGGGGATTTTTACCTGGCTGAACAAATTTAATATATGAATTTTAATAAATATCGGATAGCTTTATACCTTTATACCTTTATTAATGCGGTAGATATTTCTATGGTAGATCATAATTCATAACAATCGACCTTGATTATCATTATGCTGAGTTAATTTGCATGAGTTGTAACAAAGATACAGCGAATGCTGTTTCAAGTTGAACAGGAGTTAAAAGGAAAGCAAATAATGACGTGTATGGATTATGTCCTCTCTACCTGTATTGAGAACTGTCATCAATACTCCACATAAGAAATCTACACGTACATCATTTGCCATCCTGTACCGCCTGCCTCTTCGAATTAAACTAACGCTCGCATTACCTTTGGTTGTATACCTACTCGTATATTATGCATGAGATATATGAGACTAATGACTAGAGCTGTCCGATGTGCCTGGAGTACAGCCACGGTCTTGCGCTGTCGTCACACGTGCCGATTTAGAAGTGATTTACGCTGCAGTTTTATTTGAAAGGTTAATGCGTGAGGTTGTACCTATAAATTATACATAATGTCAAACGCGCCAAAGGGTAAAAAACGACCGTACGCGGACACAGTGAATAAATTTATGCAAAATAATTTGTAAAGTTTGCAATCAAGACTTAATGTGCTGGCACAAAACAGATTGTCGTCGTCATATCAATACCGTGCAACATCAAAATAAAAAAATGGCATGCCTTTGACAACTCAGTTTATGTGTGATTTATTGTTAATGTTAATAGCCTGTAATATTCCGCTACACATACTGGATAAACAACCATTTCGGGAGTTTTGGAATAAATACAATCCCCAGGTGAACTTACCAAGTCGTACATCGTTATGTAGATATATTCCAGCTGTTCGTGAAGACATTGTAAATAGAATTAAATGTGGATTAAAAAATACACGGCTCTGGTTATGTATTGACGAGACGACAGATTGTAAAAAAAAATCTATTTTAAATATTATAGTACGTGTACTGGACCCTCTTAAACCAACATTTCCACGGCTTTTTATTATGCTGAATATTTTCAACAAATAAAAGCTGTGATACTACAGTTCAACCCTAACGAGGCTGCAGCTATTAGGGAAAGCCAGACAAGCTTTCAAGGCGTTTCCCTTGAAACAGATTTAAAAAGTATTAATAACAATTATAGGGGACTACACGACGCAATAGAGAAATTTCAAAATAGTTCGTTGTCGTTAGTGGAATCGCTGCAAATAGTGGACGACGTAAAAACACAGCTACAGGCTATAAATGACGCAAAAAATAATCGCGTTAGTGAAAAATTCGAGAGTGTATTACAGAAAGATCCTGATTTTAGCAAATTAAGACAAATTTGTGATGGTGCATCTACAACTTCGTTAAGTGAGTTCACAGATTGTTTTACTTATGCCTGTATTACATCCGTAGATGTCGAACGGTCATTTTCAAAATACAAACATATTTTTTCACCAAAGCGAACATCGCTGACAGAGACAGCTGTAGAAACATACCTGATGCTATTATACTATAGATCTTCCCCACTTTGTGATGACGACAACCAAACTACTTCATAAATCTGTTTAAAAGGGTGAATTTTATACAAATTTTTATAAAATGTAACATTATTGTTAAAATTTATTTCCATTTAATATACTTATTCAAGTATTATGATATGATGTAAACATATGAGTCATATGACGGCTCTGGCGGCCAGGTGACCTCGGACAGCTCTACTAATGACCTATAACTGGCAATAATTGTGAAATTTATTAAAATATTCTCATTGTACGTGCGTAACATAAATCACGTTCTCGCTGTATTAATCAAAGATGTAAATAATTAAATGTAGTAATATACATAAGTCGATATGTGTCGATTTCCTGCAATTTTAATTTGTTTAGTGAAGTTCAGAGACATAAGAAATAAACAAAAATATGCCAAGCTTCACGAGCGAATCGGAGATAATAACCTAAACTTACCCTGGGACCTGATGGTATTCCAGCATTTTTATTGAGAGATTGTGCTGCTATCTTTCCCCATCCCCTCATGATTCTATTAAATCTTCTGTTAAATGCTCCTGCTTTCTTGATATTTGGAAATACTCCAAAGTATGTCCAGTATACAAAAAGGGCAATAAAAATGTTATAACCGATTTTCGACAAATAACGATCATTTGTAATTATTGACGTAACAACTTTGCCATAAATTTCTCAAAGAAAATCATCCATCATGAAATAGATTGTAGCGATATACTTCATAAATTAAATTTCCATGTTCCAAAAGTAAATTCACGACTTAACCAAATTTTTTATATATCTAGAGCGCGGATTAATGTTTTAAAATTTTCACTTATTTATAACATATGCTCTAACTACAATAACAGTGAAAATGACATTGATATTTTTAAAAAATAGGAGACTATCTAATACCTACAGTTATTATATTTTTATACGTATATCTATCTGTATGTGTGTATTATAATATGCGTATACAGACTGAATTGATTTAACTCGAACAAACGTGAAAAGGAAAGCAAATAGTGAATGACATGATTGATAATGCCTATAGATCGCGTATTGCGCCGACGCACATCAGTCCTCCATATCACATAAGAAATCTATATGGATATCATTTGCTTTCCTGTTCACAGCCATTCGAATTAAATCAATTCAGTATGTATATTATGTATGTATTTCTTATTTTCAATTTTTCTTTTTATACTAAATGTGTTTTTCTCACCTTGTAAACGGTATTTGTACTGTTAGATGGTGTGTATGTAAATAAATAAATAAATAAATAAATAAATAAATAAATAACAATAATAAGAATAGGAATAGCCATAGAAGTAGGAAGATGATTATGAACTGGTTTATAATAATAATAATAGTAATAATAATAATAATAGCTTGACTTGCTGACCTGCTACGAGGACAGCGAACTTACGCGCAGGGGATATAAGGCGCGGTTATCATACACCCAGGACACCGCGCCTTCTGTCAGCTACATCTAAGAGATCAGGATAGGTTACGTAACGGCACCACATCAGATGGAAAACTACCAGCCGCAGTCCCACCGTGGCAATTAGCAGCTGATAGGAAACATCCTGTAGAGTGTACCGATGTAGACTTAAGGACAAGGGTTAGCTTTAACACCAGGGCTAACCTAAAGCCATAAGACCTGGCTAGAATGGACGTAGTCATCTCTGAGGAACTTCCAGGAGATGCATACATCTGGCAAATCAAACGTGCCGTGTACAACGCCACAAAGCAACCCGTCCCCCATGAGAGGTCAACTAACACTTTAAACGGAGTCAAGCGGCGTGTACAAAAAGGGTAAGATACAGTCCAGCTAGACAACACGCTTCTCGGATCCAGAGTGTGGTGGAATACATGACAAGTGGTAGAGTTTTTACTCCCAAAATCCGACGCATAGCAGCCGGACTAAGACGTCAACACCACACTCTAAATGTTACAGTGATGCTTACCATCAAGCAGCACTGTCTAGATAGGATTTGACGCACATAACTATAAAGAATACGTTAAAGAGACGGGTGAGAAGTATGGGGCAAAACATGGCAGGTTGCAAGGACAGCCTGCTGATAGACCGCTGTATTACACAGGATTCTGTGCAATACAAGCGTAATCTATTGATGACCTGGATTGACTGCTGCAAGGCATTTGACACAACATCATACGAGCCATTGTTACACTTGCTCGAATATCTTGCGGTACCAGCACCACTAGCGAGATGCATAGAACAGTTGCTGCCGCTCTGGAAGACTCGCTTCACCGTAACATCAGGTGCACAGCGGTCCACGATAGAGCAGGTGGCATTTAGGAAACTAGTTTTCCAGGGTGACTCCTTCAGTCCTCTTCTGCATCTCACTGCTGCCGTTGTCTGTTGGGCTCCGCCAAACCCACGAATATCAATGTGGACCACCTAGCGACCGGAGGCATAAGGTCACCCATCTATTCTATATTGACGACCATAAACTATATGTCTCCGCAAAGCGCGAAATACAAAACGCTCAGGGTGGTCGAAGAATACACGCGGGCAATTGGTATGGAGTTCGGATTAGACAAATGTGCAGTTGCCCACCTCAAGAGAGGACGATGCGGAGAATTCTCTGAAGATGCGCAGCTCGCAGACGGAAGTAGGTATCCTAAAACATCTGGATGCCGGAGAGACTTATACATATCTGAGTGTGCAACAAAGGTACATCCAAGATGTAAAACAAATAAAGGATTCTCTTCTCGGCAAGTACAGACACCGACTCCGAAAGATTTGGCCCTCCAAACTTTCGTGGATGAAAAAAGGTGTCTGCAACTACATGCTTGCCATTGCCGTTCTGCTCTACTCCTTTGGAGTAGTGAAGTGGACGGTATATGAACTGCGCCAATTAGACAGAGATACCCGCAAGATGATAAATATACACAGAAGTATTCATCCTAGATCGTCTGTTCCTCGTGTGAACCTCCTACGTCAACGGGCGCCGAGAACTCTTGAGTCTGGAGTGTACGCATGGCAGACTAGGATTGAGTATGGGCCTGTAACACTATTAGGAACTAAGATTCGCTCTTACGGTTTGTAAAACATCATGAAACAGTATGAGTGGGAGCAGCAAATAGAGTCGCAGATGAACTCGGTCTCGCATTCGACACCAGGCGAGGTAACGGCGAGGTGTTGATGTAAAGTCAATCATTGATCTTCAACCAAATCGCCTGAAAGCCCGAATTAGAACTGCCGAACAGGAAAATCTTTTTTGACAGAACGTCTTCTATAAGAACATAGAAACACTGGGTTTATCGACCAGGTTGACATTCGCTTTTCTAAGGTCAGCCGGGCTTAAGTTAGGGACCGAGGGATTCATTATGGCCTGCCAAGATGATGTTATCAACACCTTGATCTATCGTAGCCACGTGTGGCGTGTAGATGTTCCTGACATCAACCGCAGGACCTACCGTCAGGCACCAGAATCGCTCAGGCACAAACTGACAGTCCTCCTCGCCCATCAACTCAAGGTGATGTATGTCATCGAGTTCTTGACACCTGTGGAGAAAAACATCATTGAAGGAGGAGGAGAAACGGACCAAATATTGCGATCTCCGGTACGAGCTCTAAGTGCTGTACCCAGACAACTCGGTAAAATTCGTCGTTCTAATAATCGGTGTACTAGGAGGGATAAAGCCTACGTGACTGAACTGCACTGAAGACTATACTGGCTCGCTAAAAATCAGCCGAGTAGCTGGCAGGCCAAATGCAGGAGGCGGTCATTCTGGGTTCTCTCCGTCTACTTAGGGCACACGATTCTGGTATCTACAGTCACTAACCCAGCAGGATGTGGAGAATGCCTGTAGTTAATGCGCCAACGCGACTCCCGTGAGGCATCGGAGGTCACGGAAGGACTGTCCGGCATCGGTTATACCGAAAAAAATAGCTTTATTATCCTATTGACCATTTCACAAAAGTATAGGACTCGTTTACACACATAAATGAAATGAAAGAAATTAAATAAAATTTACAGAATCTAGCATAATATAAATTCTTACAGAAACATTTATGAAAATATATTACCAGGACAATCTAAATACAATCTAAAAATATAAATAATTACTCAACAAAATAAAAGACAAACAGTAAAATACAAAACAGTGATCAGCAATTTTAAAAAACAGATTAAAATATGTATTGTAAAAATTCCTTTACACTATAAAACATATTATCTAATACCAATTTACGCAAATCGGTTTTAAACTTCTTCAAATTATCAATTTGTTATACACTATTTGGTAACGTATTGTATAATTTAATCCCCATATACTTTAGACTCTTCTCATAAGTCAATAAATTATGCACTGGAATTAATAAATTATTTTGGCCACGAGTGTCATAGTTGGTAAAACTATTCAAGGTGAAACGATCTACGTTTATTTTAACAAATAGTATTACATCAAAAATATAGATACAAGCTATTGCTAGTAATTGTAGTTCTTTAAAATGCATTCTACAAGATGTGCGCCTTGACACTCCTACTATATTTCTTATTGCATGTTTCTGTATTTAAAAAACTCTACGAATGTGATGAGAACAACCCTAAGAAGTTATACTATAAGTAACTAAAAGAGAATTGAGCATGATAAATAGGATAGTAAAACACATATATTTGTAATACTTCTTAACCTATTCAGCGCGAAATATATAGATGACAGCTTTTTACAAAGTTCATTAATATGTATTTCCCAACTAAGAGCATTATCGATATAAAATCTTAGGAATTTAGTCGAAGAGACTTGTTCCAAGGATTTTTCATTTATTTTAAGAAGATGTGATTCTGTATAATTTGAAAACCGAGGTGTAAATTGAACAAATACAGTTTTCTTTTCATTATTAACAATTGCTCGTTTTAAATTTCGGCACAAAAAGATCCAGTTTAAGCTGTGCATCTTGAATTAAATTTGGCAGATTAATATTTCAATTTAATAGCGAATTGTCATCCGCAAACATAACTAAAGTACTTCCATTAACAATATGAGGTAAATCGTTTACAAAAGGAATAAAAAGGAGAGGTCCCAAAACGGAACACTGTGGAATACCACTAGAAATATATAATTGTTTCGATTTAATTCTATTTATCTCACATACTGTTTGCGATTTGATAGGTTTGAACCAGTCACCAGCTTTCCACGAAAACAATATTTATTTAGTTTTTCTAAGAGCAACGCGTGACATACCAGTTCAAAAGCTTTACTTAGGTCTATAAAAACACCAAAGCATTTTTGTTGTTATTTAAACTATAATATGATTTGTTACTAAGTATTGCCGACTGAATTGACCTACCTTTTCGAAATCCATGTTGCTCATCACATAATATGTTATATTTAAAACAATACTGAATCATTCTATTGAAAATTACTTTTTTATGAAATTTTTTAAATACATGACAATAGCGAAATGGGTCTGTAATTTTCAATAGTTGATTTGTCACCTTTTTTGTATATTGGAACTACTACTACTACTAATAATAATAACAGTAATATGAAATTTTTAAATGTTCAATGTATATATAAGACTGCAATCATTTCGGTATTTACACAAGTGTACCTATAGCAGAACAAATATGATTTAGTTTATTGCAGTTCATTTTGTATTTGAGAATCAAGAGTATCAGTATTGTATTGTGTTTTTTTGTATAATTGCTATCAGTTTAATGATTTTATCTACTATTTTTGTTATTTTGACAAAACAAACGATTTTAAATGTAAGTACAGATTGTTATTAATTCAAATACGTAATTAATATGCTTTTGTAACTTTATGATTGCCTTTACTAAAAAATACATAATAAAAATTTCATAATCTTTAGGTACGAATTCTGTTTTAATCTTTTTTTAAATTACATTACTTTTCCCATTTTAATTTAATTTTTATTGTTATATCATTTTTTCTTTTCAATGAATGTTGAGTAAATATAAAAATTTTTAAAAAATCTCTATTCTGTGATAATAAATTGTTAAAAGTGTATAATTTATTTTTATATGTACATGGTTTCTTCGCAAAATTACCATTGTGATTTATTTCAGTGCCCTGAAGATGAAATAAATTCGTCTTTTTAAAAAAATAATTTGTTATTTTAATTATTAGCCTCAATTCCACTAAGTCTAAAGAAAATATACATATATCAGGCAACCAAACATTCAGTTAAAATAACAATAATATATAACAATTCTCTTCCATCAAGCCAAGCTAATACGCTTTATCATAAAATAGGCATGAAAATGAATCAAATATCTCACGATCTCTATTATGACCTAGAAATTGTGTAACCAGGCTACTTGGTTAAGATAATCAGTCGGTGTAATCGGAGGTATGAACCTATGCTGGTCTTGTAGTTGAAGACCATATAGGCATATTAAAGTTCATTCAAGACAGTCACCCTAGGTTCTCTTCATATGCTTAGGGTATATGATTCAGGGATTTACAGCAACTAATCCTATGAAATATGAGGTGGCTTATTTAAATTGCCGGTGATACTACCACCGTGAAGTAAGGGGAATGCGGAAATCAATGTGGACCTCCCAACAACCAGAGGCATAACGTCACTCATCTATTTTATATGGATAACCTTTATGCCTCCGGATAGCGCGAACTACAAAACTCTCTTAAGATGGTCGAATAATACAAGCGGACAATTGGTATGAAATTCTGTTTGGATAAATGTGGAGTCGTCCGCTTCAACAGATTACGATATGGGAAATTTTTTTAAAATGCGCAGATCGCAGATGAAAGCATCCTATGATATTAGATGCCGGAGAGACCTATACATTCCCGGGTGTACAACATCACATCCAGAATGTAAAACAAATAAAGAATTCTCACTGTAGCAAGTGCAGACACCTACTCCAGAAGAACTGGTCCTTCGATCTTTCGGGGAGGAACGAGTTCCAGTTCTGCTATTATTTTTTGGAGTAGTGAGGTGGCCAGTGGATGAGCGGCACCAAAGACAGAGATACCCGCAAGATTATGAATCTTCACAGAGACATTCTAATTCTAATTTCCGTTCTTCGTGTGTATCTCCCACGTCAAGGAGGTTTCCTAAGCCTAGAGTGTATCCATCGTAGAGTAATACTGAGTATGGCATGACGGGAGCTCGGATCCTCTCTGCCGTTCCTAAAAAATCAGGAAACTGCAGGAGTGGGTGCAGGATTGTTCAAGACAGAAACAATTGAACTTTTATTTTATTTTTAATTAAATCATTTGATAATGAAATGAAATAAGGAACAATTTTTCGGAAAATTAGCAAAAAACTCTTTATTTTAGATATTTCTTTGGTGCTTTGAATAGAGTATCATATTAATTTTAAACGAGGAACAAAAAATCCATCAAATTTGTCATAGTCGTTTTCTCGGAGCACCTTAATAAACTATCGAATAAAGAGCTATTCAGGTAAAGTAATGTTAAGCTGTTGCACTGTATCAAATTTCTGCTAGATTTATCAAACAGTTTTGAGGCTTTAAGTGAAATAGGATTTTTTTTACCTCTTTTCCACCCCCGAAAATTCCCTAAAAAATCAAAAATTTTAAAATACCGTCTATTTTTGTTTCTCATATGCGGTTAAAATTTGGCTCCATTTTTTAAAATCACCTTGTATAGTTTCGCTTCTGTTGATAAATTTTTTATATATTATAATAAATTCATTTTAGACTTTCTACATAGTGGAAGAGCACTGAATAAAAACATGCCTTAAGCCTAAAAAGGCGATTCTGTTTTAGGTAAATTAATCGATTGAATTTTTTTATGTTAAAATGTTTTAAATTTAACGGAGTCGAATCGAGTTTAAACTAATAATTTCGGTTGATTCTTATGGTGGCGGCTGATGAAATTTAGGTTTTGTCATATCTAGAGATCGAGAGGTAGTAATAAATGATGTCAATTCCAGGGTTGACGCTAGGTGATGTGTTATCATGTAAATACAGTATGTTCATACATGTATGACTCAATATGTGCTTTCTTTTTACCGACCAGTCTTAGCTAACTGATTATTTTACGGTTACGGAGACTGGATCAGAAGAAATTATTATTTTATTTATGCAATGTAACCTAAAACAACTTACCTTAGCTAAAATTGGTGGTAGAAGGAAAACACCTATTGTTTTATCCTATGGTTATTTTGATGAGCTAGGTAACATCCAAAGTTAATACAAAGAGGGCTGAAAGTATTGGTGAATGTAATACCAGATAGTCTCTGGTAATACTAACACACACATGTATTTTTAACTAGCGATCACAAGAATGAGTATATTACTAGTATTAATGCACCTACTAAAACATTTGCCACTTACCAACCATAAGCAAGATGGTTTCATTCACGCTATTCCAGATGTATTTGCCATTCAGTTCAGGATATTTTTTTGTTTAATACTCTCACATCTCCGTGATACATATTTGTTTCTTAATGTCGTTTCCGATGACACCTGAACATTGCTATACTGCCCACTAATACACTTTTGCAAAAATTGAACGAGACATTTTAAAAAAGTTAACCTCCGTTGTGTTCAATTTAGCATTGTTTAGGTGTTTACGTGTTATTCACATAGACGTTTTATAAATACTACTTATTTGGAGTGAATTTCAATGAATTCGAAGTCATTGGTGTATTGATTTCAACGTGGGATAGTGGGCGCAAACACACGAGCCGCCTTTATCTATCTATGAATTGCCATTGGACACTCGACGATAACGAGCCCGTTGGTCAGTAATTGTTTTTTTATAACTGCAAGCCGTCCAATTACCTATTAAAGCCTTTAATTTTTTTATCCCTATATTTATAAAAGAACAGATTTATTGCAGAGTACTTAAGATTAGTTTATTATTTCATATTGTTTGGGAAAGTTTCATTGGGTGTTTATAATACAATATTACCTATACGCAAAAAGCATGTCGCCCACTTATGCATGGCGCAGAGAGAAATGGTATAGAGTTTATTTCATTCATATTTCATTTAAACAAAATAATATAAATTATGAGCTTCTTTAATTTTTGTCATCATGACACTTTGTAACGAAATTGCAGACCATTTTATTCCAGTTTGTTGTGTTCCACGATGATTTAAATTTCTGCCAGTCTAGTCGAGATGGCGTCACTGATTTCTACTGGAACAGTTGGTTTTGCAGATTTTTGCACTAAATATCTATCTATCTTTATTGCTCATATTCTACTCTCAAATGTTTGTCTTTTTCCAAACTATAACCGAGTTTGGGTGGGAGGACAGAACAAAACTTTTTTCTTCTTACTAGTGTAGCGTTCAGAACAAAACCATCTCTAGTTCAACGGTCTGGTAAAATTTATATGTTTTCTGGTATTATCATTTGATTTTATGATCATCATTATTTAAAATGTTGCTATATTGATTTAAAGCACCTTTGAGGTAATTTTCTTAATAAAATTGTACCGTAATTATCTTAATTTACGCCTTGGGCGAATTTGCTTTTCGGTGATCAGTTCACCTTGGTTGTTCTTTGGAGCACCCATCATTAATATTGATTAGTATCGATTTATCGTGCCTTGTTGGCAATTTATCTAATATCCCTCTGATTTTGTAATAAGTTCGTGTGCTAATTTAAACTAATTTTCGGTTATTGTAAATTTTAGATTTACTCGGCAACGGATGTCGCCATTTTGTATCGTAGTTAGTTGTTTTCTTTGTTTGTTGATGTTTTAGGTCACTTAGCTACGTTGGTAGCGCTCTGAACAGTGGTGACTAGTGACATTTGGAGATTGGTACACCTGGTTGGACCAAACCTATTTGTTTATAACCTTTGTGAAAATTATCTAATGTGGTGCATTTGTTTTGTGGTGGATTATTTTATAACAGTGCATATATTTATCAACAAGACCTCAGTAACGTAAGGTTTTTCTAAGTTTAAAATATCGAATGCTTATTTGAACGTTTACTTAGTATTTAGTCAGGAACGCCGTGATCGTCTAGTGGTTAAGGCCCCACGTTGGGCGCCAATTAGTGCAACACCCCCCGTCCAATTGCTGGCATAACACAATAAGCTGGGGGTTGTACTTATTGACCAGTAGCTCAGTGAGCAGGTCGTGAATAAGGGCTTAGATTGATTTGAGCTCACCAAAATCTAGGACTTTTGCAAATACCAAATAATGAAAAGTTTACTTTAAAAGATAAAGAGAACGTTAAAACTTGAATTCGGTTGGGAAGGAAGTTGAATAAAAAGATACTATTTAATAAAAAGTGTAATCAAGACTAGTATATGTACAATATTTACAAGTCAAAAAAAATCTACGTGGTTGAAGACCAACAATTAACCACACAAAAAAAATGATATATTGAAAGAGAAAAAAAAGAATAAAAAAGATAAAATGCCTGATCTCTTACAAATTTCTTCTGACCAAATAAAAATGTTTACTGGGGACGAAGATCTTACGTAACTTCCAATGGGTTAGTCCAGCGAAGGATCCACCAGCGACTAAGCTCTTAATGGGTTCGGTGTCAGTTTGAATCACCACTGTCAGTACTGCAGTTACCCTTGAGAAAAAATGCCAGTTGCATAAAATGTCGTTTTCCTGCTCCACCCAGTATATAATGATCAGTTCGATCCACCAGTTATCCTCTTCTCTTGGTCCAGGTATTTACATAAAAGGGGGAGAGTTTTATGAGATCAGTATTATAGGCAAAACAAAGTTAAAAGCTGTGACGTTGGAATTGTCCAGCTACGTAGACAAAATATGAGTTAACACAAATTTATAGAGTAAATTTCAAACTAAACAAACTAGGATCGGTGTCCTACAATATTTTAGGAAGTTGAAGACTTCAACTAACTGAAGTATCAATAAAAGTTACGTGAAATAGAAAAATTACTAGTCCAACAAATAAACTAGGTGTAGATACGATAATAAACAAGTGAAATAGGTATTCACTACATGTTAAGATATTTTTTTACTAAAAGAAGTTAATCTTCAAGAAAATAGAATTTAGAATGTCTGTATATAGACAAACAACTAGAAAGATAACGTAAATAAATATTTGCTAAATATAAAACAATATGATAGTTTTCAACTTGAAGGTAACGTTAAATTAAATTATTTATTAGTTCCTCGAAGAGAGGGAATAATGAATTGCAAAAAAAGTTAAAGATATATAACTTGACTATATGTTTACTGTAGATAATCAAAAGTTAATCAATTGCCAGATAACTAGGCAGGTATCTTTGTTAAATACTAAGTAAACGTTCAAATAAGCATTCGATATTTTAAATTTAGAAAACCTTACGTTACTGAGGTCTGGTTGATAAATAAATGCACTGGTATAAAATAATCCACCACAAAACAAATGCACCACATTAGATAATTTTCACAGAGGTTATAAACAAATAGGTTTGGTCCAACCAGGTGTACCAATCTCCAAATGTCACCAGTCACCACTGTTCAGAGCTACCAACGTAGCTAAGTGACTTAAAACATCAACAGACAAAGAGAGAAAACAACTAACTACGATACAAAATGGCGACATCCGTTGCCGAGTAAATCTAAAATTTACAATAACCGAAAGTTAGTTTAAATTAGCACACGAACTTATTACAAAATCAGAGGGATATTAGATAAATTGCCAACAAGGCACGATAAATCGGTACTAATCAATATTAATGATGGCTGTTCCAAAGAACAACCAAGGTGAACTGATCACCGAAAAGCACATTCGCCCAAGGCGTAAATTAAGATAATTACGGTACAATTTTATTATGAAAATTACCTCAAAGGTACTTTAAATCAATATAGTAACTTTTTAAATAATGATGATCATAAAATCAAATGATAATACCAGAAAACATAAATTTTACCAGACCATTGAACTAGAGATGGTTTCGTTCTGAACGCTACACTAGTAAGAAGAAAGAAGTCCTGTTCTGTCCTCCCACCCAAACTCGGTTATAGTTTGGAAAGAGACAAACATTTGAGAGTAGAGTATGAGCAATAAAGATAGATAGATATTTAGTGCAAAAATCTGCAAAACCAACTGTTCCAGTAGAAATCAGTGACGCAATCTCGACTAGACTGGCAGAAATTTAATTCATTGTGGAACACAACAAACTGGAATGAAATGGCCTGCAATTTCGTTACAACTTTTAAATAAAACACGGGTATATTCGTGTAAAGTATATTCTAAAAGTCTATGCTAAAAGTAACTAAACCACTTGTCAGCTCTGCCTGAAACGCATATTTCACATAAAACACAAGTTTGTACAGCTCTAGTAAACAAGCCCCTCTAATAGTTATGATCCAATTTTCACAATATTTATGTTTGGTTTATGTACACATTTTAAGAGATTTGTTGAAAATTTGATTACCTGTGTTCATTTCTTTTTTTATAAATCCAAATTGGAGCATGGGAAAATTTGTCGGTAGTCAAATAATTTCTTTATAGATCTCACGTTATCTTTCAGAACAACAATTTCTGTATTATTTCACCGTTCTGTTTCTTAATAAGTTTCACTCATAGACAAAAATTTGATGGGTTTTGTTGTCATTCTAAAAAACTGATAAAGTGCGAAAAAGTTTTAATTTAAAATCGTCGCCTATTTTTTAAGACGGTGTCAACTTCACCAAAGATGTGAAACCAACTATTATCCGTTAGCAGGTTATTAACTTTGTTTTTAAATATTTATATAGATTATATATTTTATGTACAGTAAACTATTCTACACCTCCTTTGAAAGATGATGATGTGAGTAGGTCATGCACTATTATATCTTATCGTATTGGTCCGACTCGGATCCTTCCACCCAGGTCGTCTGGGTGGAAGAATGCGTCACTGTCTCTGATACCAGCAAGCTGATATATTCAGTTTTTTCTATGCTACTATGTACTACCACAGAATCAGTATACTTTAAATTTGTGGTACTATGCAACGATTGCTTGGCACTTAGAGGCTCAGAGAGAGAAGAAATATCGCTAGTGTGGGACAGAGACGTTCGTCTCAAATCGTTTTACAGTACAAGAGCGGGGTTTAGACCACTGCGCATCCAAACTCAAGTGCCATGCTGGAATCGTTGACAAGTAACTTTACTGGATAGATACATTAACAAATGAACTATATACTATTTTGGAAAATAAATGATATAGTATACTAAGGCGAAGGTTTTACCAAATGTCTAGTGATTGTATATGCCCAAACTTTGGATAAGTTTTGTTTATCCTACACATAGTCTTGTGTACAAATAATTTTATGTTGGTCACAACTAAATGCATAAGTAATACAACTGAAAGGTGGATTTGTTTCATTGTACGCCACTTGATTTACATGTGTAGTAATAAATTCCCACCAATAAAATGCACTTGAACTAATCACTTTTCATTCGTTATAGGTAGTTTACAGGTTAAGTCCACGTGAACTGTCTTATAAAAAATGTAATTCATATTTTTTTGTCAAGGGCGGACTCGAGGCATATTCTTTTTGTTTGATTGATTTTAGCAATTTGTTGAATTGACAACAGTTTTCGAACAATGTATATAAATTTTTTCGGGTTTCTGCATAACAAAAAATAATTAAATTTAAGCTGTTCTTCATTTCATTCCCCGTTTCCTCAGAGCTAACCGCACTGAATTAACTAGTAATAGTAGTAGTAGTAATTAAGGCAAGTGGGCCATAAGCAGGCCGTTTTTATCGATTTCCTACTGTTCCCACAACCATCTACTCCACCAGTGCCCTCATCAAACCACCTCGACCTTCTAATAAAAGTCAGGATGTCTTTCCTTCCGAGGGAGTTGCACCTCTTTCTTCTCTTGGAAGCGGAAACTAAGCGTGCGCGAACTAAGTATAGTACTGATAATTCTAGAAAGCCTTCATAAATAATCGTAAGCCACGTGATCAATTGGTACCTTGTGTACTTGTGATTTTGTGTCTTTCATATTACGGCAGTACCCGATGAGGATTATTATACACACGTATGTATCTAAGAAGTAATTTTCAACCATATTTTGCCATATATTAATGAAAGATGTTAATTATCTTCCATAAGAGAAGGGATCCCCTGCTCCCTCTTGGCAATGTCCATGGATTGAGGCACATTTGAACAGTAGCACCTTAGGGAATTTCTTAAAGCAAGAAAAGTGACACTCTGTATCTATGTAACCAAAGATTTTTGCTAAAAGCCGTTTTGAAATTTTGCTCCGTGATAAACAAAATACCAGAAAATATCTTGTGTCAATATTTGACATGCGATGGATTTTAACTAGCATAATAATAAACTGATCAGTATTTACTACATTATGTAAAGTATAACATTACGAATAATAGTCCGATTACAAAAGGCTCAGTATATTTATAAAATTTGATCAGTTAAAAGGGGACTATCGATCAGTAAAATAACTATTTAGCCAGTATTTCCATGTTCATTGTTTTTATTATAAAGGGCAATAAAAATTAATAAATGGTCAGTAAGCAATATCCGGTAACAAAATCACAAAAAAGGACATTTCATTTTACTGACCGTTGTTGGTTCATTTTATGACCGCTAGTTAATTTTACTGATCGTTCCTTAACTTTACTGACCGTTCTTAATTTTACTGATTGCTTATTAATTTTACTGACCATTCATTAATTTTACTGATCGCCCTTTAAGTTTACTGATCGTTCATTAATTTTACTGATCGTTTATTAATTTTACTAATTGATTATTAATTCTATTGGCCTTTTTTTATTTTACTGACCATTTATTATTTTCACTGACCGTATATTATAATACAGCACTGGAAAAGTGTCTGTCTATAAAATAAAAATACCGATCATTTAATTTATATCCTTTCAAATACAGGCTAATAAAATTTAAAACTTTTAGGAGCGTTATTCTGGTATCGTTTAATGAATCAATCAACTATAAAAATTGTTTTTATTAGTATTTTGGGTTATTTAATTGCCTTTAAAATAATGCATAACTTTTATGAGATTTATTAATGTGGGCAGTTCATTAGAGTCCTATCCTATGCTATAATTTTTTTATTAAATGTATTACATATTGTATGATTGAAATTGCAACACAATAATACATAAAAAATGGGGAAAATCTGGTAAACAATATGCTTAGTGATAATATTTTAGTTCTACTCAATTAATCCAGTCAGTAGAGATTTTTTTCCCTACAAAAGGTGGGCTAGAAACGATTTTGATATATGTTGTTTAGGTCGGGACCCTAATGAAAAATCAAAGTTTTCGACCTTGGTGAAGGGAAGCGCGAGCCGCCATCTTGAATGAAAGGTACAAAAAACTGTGTTTTTCAAAAATAACGGTTTATTCAACGACAAAAATGTCAAGGACAAAGTTAAAGTTGTTTTTGGAAGTCTAATATGTAACGAGTTACAGCGGCGGAAAGATGAACATTTTCCAAAAAAATTGTCCTACTCCATTTTTTGTTTTTTCTTTATTCTTTCTGGCTATATTATATAATTATAATAATTTTGTACTCAAAGTAAACTCATTTCCACACCAAATGTTTTTTTATTGTGGTATTTCCGGTAGGCCTAATCTACAGATGTTCCAGTTTTACGACTATATTATTACTTTTTTTCTTCTTTTCGACAAGGGCGATTCAGATACAATTAAATATGTATCAATAGTTGCGGATATAGGTCACTCATTGTAAACTATAAAGCAGATTCAAATTGATGTGAAGTATTTTTCAAATAGATTAGTCCTTAGATTTTTAGTTTCTGTCTGCTTTTCAGCAGTATTTGTGTGTGGATCGGTAGATCGGTAAAATTCATTGAAAATTGGTAGATCTACCGAAAAATTTGTATGGTTAACAACAGTGGTTACTCTGACCTTGTGTGTGTTAAAACAAGTCCACGAGCACGAGGTATGCTGTCGTACCGCTCTCTTTAGAGAGGGGAGAAAGGGACGTCTTTTTCGACCATTACAAAAGAAACAAAGGAATACGAGAGACGGTTTATATCTGTTCTAGGACACATCTACTACAAAAAAAACACATGAAACTTGAAGCATCCATACATTAATATTAATATTCTGTACTAATTTCCGCCACTACAGCCGCCGGCGCGGAGTAAGGAAATTTAAATGTAACTGTATTTTGAAATAGATCTCGCTATATAATCTTATTGTGGTGCGGAAAAACGTTAAAAATAATATAGTGTAATTTGTTCTTACAAAATTTAACATGAAAAAAATGGAGTCGGGCGATTTTTTGGAAAAACAGAGAAAGAGTTAAACGCGGGTATATTTACATTACAGTAAAAAAAAACAAAAAAAAAAACAATGAATTATCGGGTAACGCCCGCAAAAAGAAAAAAATTTGCACGGTGGAAAATGCAAAAATTGAAAATGGCAGAAAGATGCAAACCATGGACACGTGTTTCTGACTAATTGGTCTTCATCAGCACGGTGTAGCTGAGTTAAAATGATGGACAAAACTCAAAAAAGACACTAAAGGAAAACCACTGACAGGGAGCCAGTCGCACCTTTGTGGCTTCCACTTGGATGACTCTGGTATGAGAGCATCGTCCAAGCATCGCACACGCGAGCAACTATAGCAACCTGCGTGGGATTCCGGACCCAGGAAAATGAATATATATATATATATATATATATATATATATATATATATATATATATATATATATATATATATATATATATATATATATTAAATATGATTTGAAGGAAACAACTACTCAGCGGGCAAATACCCCGACCTGCATTGGAATTACACCTTCAAATCATGATAGATGGAAAGCCAATATCATTTGTCAATTCCTAACCAGACATAGATCGATTTCGAACTTATTTGTTCTCTTCAGTACGCCATAGGTTATGGAACAGACAAATGATAGTGGCCAACCTGCTAGTTATAATACTAACTAAGGTGAAGTGAATAGTGGTGAGAGGTATGAAACTTCTCATATGGTCTGAATGCTACTATCCGACCGACATCGTAGATGTCTCTGTGGCGGATAGCGACTTGCATCACAGCAAGTAATATTTGAACGTTAGATTTTGAAATGAACTATCACAAACGGAGTTTTTTGGAAATGTGTCACATTTTCAAAGAACCAAATACCATTAATGCCAGAAAGGATATTGATAACTTAAGCATAATTTATACTTACTACAATTCAACCATAATGTCCACAATGATGAAAACACCCTATATAGTATGGATTAATAATCAATGTCCCTAAATATAAGACATTGAGCTGTTGGTATCTACTGTCATTGTTCTTTTGTTCTTTTGGTTTCACGCTAACAAGTTTTTATTTCCAAATTCTTGTTGTTTTTACTTCATAAAAATACACATGTCTATTATAATTCTATGAATTTAAATTAATATGGATCCTTAGTCATCCATTCATAATGTTGTTAATTTTACATAGTAGTGATAGTAAATTGCCAACAATTAACTATTAGTGTTTTTTTCTACAATTTGTCAAGAATTTTTGTAGTTTTCAATGAATACAACTTTAACTTTAACCTCACTTTCGTAAGTACTTTTCACTTTTTCCATAACTTTGTTTAATTAATTATAATTTATTGTAGAGTTCCTGATGAAGAAACAATAAGAGTTTCGAAAGCTTGAACAGAAAAAAAGAGTTTTTCTTTTATTACCTGTCACATGACTGCAATCCCCGTTTAAAAATTAAAAATATATTATATGTATATATATATATATATATATATATATATATATATATATATATATATATATATATTATATATATATATTGTATATATATATATATATATATATATATATATATATATATATATATATATATATATATATATATATATATATATATATATATATATATATATATATATATGTATATTATATATATATATATATATATATATATATATATATATATATATATATATATATATATATATATATATATATATATATATATATATATATATATATATATATATATATATATATATATATATATATATATATATATATATATATATATATATATATATATATATATATATATATATATATATATATATATATATATATATATATATATATATATATATATATATATATATATATATATATATATATATATATATATATATATATATATATATATATATATATATATATATATATATATATATATATATATATATATATATATATATATATATATATATATATATATATATATATATATATATATATATATATACAGAGAATAAGTTAGACGTGGGTTTAATTACATTCGTAAAAAAATAAAGAATTATCGGGTATTCCCGCAAAAAAAAATTTCCTTGGATGTTGCTCTCAAACCGTAAGAGTCTTCCAAGTGAAGCCACAAAGGTGCGACTGGCTCCCTTTCAGTGGTTTCATTTAGTGTCTTTTTTTTGAGTTGTGTCCATCATTTTAACTCAGCTACACCGTGCTGATGAAGACCAATTAGTCACAAAATCATGTGTCCACGGTTTGCATCTTTCTGCCATTTGCAATTTTTGCATTTTTCCACCGTGCAATTTTTTTTTTTTGCGGGAATACCCGATATTTCTTTATTTTTTACGAATGTAATTAAACCCGCGTCTAACTTATTCTCTGTACTTATTCATTTTCCTGGGTCCGGAATCCCACGCAGGTTGCTATAGTTGCCCGCGTGTGCGATCCTTGGATGTTGCTCTCAAACCGTAAGAGTCTTCCAAGTGAAGCCACAAAGGTGCGACTGGCTCCCTGTCAGTGGTTTCCTTTAGTGTCTTTTTTTGAGTTTTGTCCATCATTTTAACTCAGCTACACCGTGCTGATGAAGACCAATTAGTCAGAAATCACGTGTCCATGGTTTGCATCTTTCTGCCATTTGCAATTTTTGCATTTTTCCACCGTGCAATTTTTTCTTTTTTGCGGGAATACCCGATAATTCTTTATTTTTACGTATATATATTAAATAAACAAAGAAAATTTGCTTTTAAATGTTTCAAAATTGTATTTTCACTCTACACGTGTTTCGGCTTTTTAGGCCGTTTCAAGAGTACAGATGAGAGGTACTAAATTATAATTTGTGTTCCTTGCTTATATATTGAATGTTACATCTGGCAACTTATACTAATAAAAATGGTTTGAAAGATGTGGAATTTTTTTAGAAAAGTTAAATTACTTTATCTAAAATGTGGTGACTTGCGATTATTTGTTGTTCATTTGTAATCGTTTTTTTTATTTTTGGAAGCTTTCTTAATTTCTAATATTTCTGGTAAGTCTAATTTTTTTACTTTTCTTTTCGGAATGAAGTAATTCTACATTATCCATATTTATAAAGTGATTGTTTTCTATACAGTGTGTTAACATGCCGGTGCTATATACGTTGTTTACAATAGACTTTTTTATGCTCTTCAAGTCGCTTCTTTATGTTACGTCCAGTCTGGCCAATGTATATAGCATCGCAGTCACTACATTTTAGTTCATACATGAGTGCATGCAATGACTCCTTTGTTTCTACTAAAAGACAATTTTGGAAATATCCGATTAGTTGTCAAGTAAATCTGTTGGCATTCTGTCTGATTCTTTGTATTCTAGCATATTTTATTTGAATTAAAATGCTTACAACTGTGGAAAAAGTGGGAATTGTTAGATTAGTTGTTGATAATTCTCGTACAGCGAGGAAAGCTGCTACAGAATTTAATAATCGGCATCCAGATCGACCCCCAAACCATGTAAAAGTTTGGCGAATTAATAATTTATTCAATAGAACTGGCAAAGTGTGCAACAAACAAGAACAACGTGTGAGGGATCATGTTAGAGATGCAGAAATTCTTCAGAGTATGAGAGAAAATCCAAGGTGATGCCTAAGGAGAATGTCCACAATTTTAAATGTACCCAAGGATACAAGTTGGCGATGCTTCCGTCGAAATACATTACGTCCTTTCAAGACTGTTTTCTTACACAATTAGAAGGAGACGAAGAAAGTAGGCTGGAACATTACTTTTGGTGTCAGGGAGAGTTTTTGAACAACTCTAATTTTTTTAAAAATATTTTATTCTCAGATCAAGCGACATTTACAACTAATAGCATAGTTAACTCTCAAAATACTCGAAATTGGTCAGTTGAAAACCCTCATTGGGTTGGAAACAGCCGACGCCAATATTCAGAAAAGGTGAATGTGTGTGTGGTGTTTTGAATGAACAAATAATTGGGCCATATTTCTTTGAGGGATATTTAAATGCGGAACGTTTTCTAATTTTTTTGCAAACTGAATTTTCAATCAAAATTGAAAACTTGCCCCTTATTGCATACGTCAATCTGATATTTCAACTTGATGGTGCCCCAATCCACAATGCAATGGTAGTACGGAATTGGCTAAACGACAACTTTCCCCAGAGGTGGATTGGAAGAAATAGCCCTTTTATTAATTGGTGTCCAAGGTCACCTGACCTCACGCCCTTGGACTTTTTTTTAGGGGTGTCTACAAGCCGCAGCCATGAAATAGACTACAAGTGGAAAACCGGATTAGGCAAACTTACGCTTAAATTACGCCTGCAACTCTCCGAAAAGTTATAAACAACAACAGAAAGCGAAGGCATGCATTAGGGCTGATGGAGGTTTGATAGAACATAATATTTAATTTTTTTGGTGGCATTTATCTTTCATTTGTGTAAATTGTGTTTCAAAAAAAATAAATTTAGAAATAATTTTTATTAAAATGCCTAAAATGATTTTCATCATCAAAACCAATTTTTTTTAGAATTTAACTAAACTTCGGATTCGGGGTTTTTTTAATGATTTCGAACAAGTTTTGTTAATAAAGGTTTTTGATTAAAAAAATGCCTGCTATGATTTTTTGTTTTTTTCATATAATTTAGCATCGTAGATGGCCTTGCATTGAAAGATGGAAAATAGACCTTGGTGGCCTCTATTTTTTTGATACCAGTTTGATTTAAATTGGACAAAAAACAAAAGTATTATTACGCTGTTACAATATATGTATATAACTTTGTTATTTTAATAATAAATTTATACAGAGAGAATTGGACGATGTTAGCACGGACTTGGCAACACTAAATGCCAAAAATCTAACCTAGTTTTATTACATACATACATATGTAATAGTAGTATCATTGCACCATTGTGCATTATATTATATATCTAAATTATGCATTGCAAGTTGAATTTTTATATTCTAGACCCTTCAGTTGCAAATACTATTTTAAAAATTTTCAAAATGTATTTATTGGAGGAATCTTTAGCGATTGCCCATAATGATGTTTAATATACACTTTACAAATGATCCCAAACTTAATAAAAATCATTCTCTATATAGGTAATTGTTTCTTACTGGTGTACTTGTTTAATTTGTTTAAATGACACAAAACAAAAAATTCATCTACAAGAATATTATTGCATATGTTTACCGCTTATTTGGGAGGAAAATTTGTTCTAGAAACTATGAAGAAAAGAGAGTTTATTTTATGAAACATCGTTTGTGTGCAGTGAAAGTGATGTTTATATAATAAGTACAAGTTTTAACTAAATCAGGTCTCTTAGGACATTTGCTGAAAAGTCATTACTGTACGATTCAAATGTATTGAATCCTCGTTTTAATTGATAATATCCTCAAAATGGCGGAGTAGAGAAAGTTGTAAAAATTGTGTATTCATTATGTCTGTTGTAAACTAAATACTAATATTTTATTCATAAGTTAAAGGTTATGTGGATTTTTTTAATTTATAACAAAAAAATTAACACATTTTTAGCGGTACTCTCGTCACAGCAAATATTAAGTGGTGGGTGACTTAATAGTCATTTATGACACAAGGACGAAAAATGCAGTTTTTCGTACGATTACGTATGAGTACGTAAAACATTTTCCTCCGTGCGTCATTCTTTTTTTATTCGATTGTAAGAAAAACCAGTAAATTTTTATTGTTTATATTTATTTTAATCTGATCCTAATCGACTTTACGTCACTTTGACACAATCTAATAAGAATATCATTACAGTTTGTTCCATTTGTTTATGGTATATATTATTTTGTTCATAATTTATTGTTTACCAGTCGAAAAGTACTTTGTGTCCGATGATTTTCAGTGACACCCATAGTAGGCTCACACAAAATTCCACGATAGTAAATACCTTCTTTAGTGGCCCAAAATAACAAACAAATGATAAAAAATCGTTCGAAACCCAGGATCCCTCTTGTTACCGACCATATGTACTTTACACATATTATTTTTTATTGCCTTTGCGTGTTTATTTTTAATATTATTATTTTTTTGACTACTACTATCAAAATGGCCCTCGCATACAAAAACGTAACTTGTGTTCGAAAACTCTTTTGGATCCTGTTTAACCATCTTTAACTACACTTTTCTACGTTTTCCTTTCTTGGAACTTGGTGGTGTTTTTATTGAAGTATTTTTACATATCGGTACCATGCACCAGTAATATGATGACAATTTAGAATAATTGATCTTAATAATTTCACTTAAAATTTCACAACACAAATAACACCACTTGTTTACATTTAACAACGTGCTTTGCCTGCATTGTGTTCACTAGCAACTACAATGCTTGTTATCGATGACGTCATCAGTCTGCCCATCTGGCAGTGTTTGCACACGAAATGAACTAATTCAAATTTTAATGTTGAATAGGTTTTATAAAAGAAAAAATAAAAAAAACGCACTGTTTTTTTGTATTTAATATATAGATTTCAAAAATACCAAAATTATATATTTTTTGCATGGGACCTTGTAGATAGTATTAGAGTTAGATGATTATCAAAAAAATCTAAAATAGCGTTCATAAAAAAAGTTATCTACCGCATCTTGAGAGCAATACAAGCTGAGGAGTTGAATATTTTATAAAACAGATTTTTCAATCTCTTTAGGATATTTCTGGAACCAATTAAGATAACTTAAATCTGCTTTCACATATTGATTGGGCACTGGACTTTGCATTTCGTAACCTTTCTAAGATTCCAGTTGTGTTAAGGAGAAAATGAAGTAGACTCTGTGCAATAAGTTAATATACTGATATATTAACTAATCAATTAAATGTTATAAATGCAAACTACTTAGAGATTTGCACAATTTTTTGAGAGTGAAAAGTTATAAGGATTGAAACATTTTTTGGATGGCTATTTGGGATTTTGACTTCATTGCTTTCTTTGCTTAGAGCACTGAACTTTTTTATATTATTCAGATATAATAAGTGTTCTGTTCAACAACTTAAACTATTCTACCATAGTTAATCAATTTGTTTTCATATTCTAATAACGACATTTTATTATTTTTTTATCTATTATGTGAAATGAGTTTATCAATTTGAAGAACAATTTGACTGAAATAAACTGAAATAAAAAATCAACACAAAATAGATAAGGAGTACTTATATGATAATTTATATTTTTACTAGTACCTTACTTTTGAAACAGTGTTTACGGGAAAAGTTTGAAATATCTGTGAAAAAAAATCACATCCATTTTGAAGTTAGATGCTTGTAATTTTTCTATTCTCATTAAGGTTTGATATTTGTTGAATATTAGACCGTACTATCTTATTGCTTTTGTATATTTCACAAAATCTTTCATCCGTTCATCATAAATTATGTAGAGGATCATACTGTTCGATTTACCCTATAAGGAATTTAGGTAGATAAATGAATAAAGAAAGCTAATTATTTCTAAATCACATTTCACACAAAAACTTTTATCCATGCACGTAATTGCCACTCAGTCTGGTTCACCGAATGACCTAAAAACCTTTCATTGCTTTCTTGTTTAAAATTCATTCATAATTCATGTCCCTTAAAATAATTACTGTTTCTCCCGTACTCATCTAATACATATGCAATAGGCTAAATGACAATAAAAAGTCATAATTATCTCAGAAAAACTTTATTTAAATGCAACTAGTTTCCCGTCATTATCATCTAAATCTTTCTAAAAAAATGTTAATTTTGATTTAATCATTCTGGTTTTGATATTCAAGATTTGCCCTATCATTGGACTTATTTTACTTCATCATAAAATTATCAAATATACAAATAATTAACATTAATAAAATCAATTTTCGACAAAACTAATATGTGGCTGAATAACATTTTACCTTAAAATATTGTAACTAATCATAATTACAAGTATTAAATTAATATTTAATATTAGGTTTATTAATATGACATCCTTGAAAATCTAGAATATTGTAGAAGACTGAATTCTTCCATTAGAAAGACATACAATGTCGGAGATGGCCTGGGGCTGCACGGTTAGGGTTAGACCGCTTGGACATATTAGCAAGTACGCCACTGGTATTTTGCAGACACACAAATTTTATTATATAACTAAACAAACAGGTAAAGTTTACACCAAACAGTAAAATAATAAAACAACAAAACTACCGAATAACAGTTATTCAACAAAGGAACTAACAACGGTCCGCCACCCGCTAAGTCGCACAATATTCACCCTCTTTCTACCGCAGGTACTCATACAGTGCTCGCTCCCTTGCCGAGCTATCTGGCTTCGTTCCGTTCACTTCGGATTACCTCAGCGCGTTCCTATGCTTTAAATATTAAATAATCATTGGTTAAGCCAAATAAACGTGTCAATGTTTATATTAACACAATAACTTAGCTGTGACAGCAGAGTGCCGTTGCTGGTATCGAGGGACCATAAGTGTGGATAAATTATCTTCGGTGGCGTCGACATGGCCATTCTGACATTGTGCATATGCTCGGGCACTCATCCTAAAGGTGAACACCTAAAACGGGAACAAGAATGACGTTTCTATCAACACCGCGCGTTCATCCTGACGAAACAACTTTAATATTTACTGGGATTCCCAACGGAAACAACATAAAGGGCAGCGACATATCATGTGTCATCCAGATCCATCGGGATCGACTTTAAACGTACAATGGCGCCTCATCCGGATTTACCGGGATCGACCCTAGCGGCAACACATCGTACCTCATACGGATAAACCGGGATCGACTATGGCTGCAACACATCGTGCCTCATCTGGATAAGCCTGGATCGACATATTTAAAATATACTTAGTATCATAATAAAACTAAAATAATAATTTACCTATTGCTATTAATTTTCCGCCGACACAGACTCATTCTGACTCTTTTGGCACATTCCAATTCAATTGGGACTTCACCTGGCCTCTGTGATACACGGATAAACTGATCATGTGCAAATTTGAACACTCTACCTTTGCCTTTATCTGTAGACTTAATTACTTCATATCGATCATTATCCAAAATTCTGATAATCCTTAAAGAACCTCTAAATTTACGGTCAAGTTTAGAAATCATTTTTTTCATTTGTTTTACTAGGAAAAAAATCACCCACTGAGAAGGGCCTAATAATAGATTTTCCTACAGTTTTTCTATCTGCATCACTTCTAGATGCCTTTGCAATATTTTTACTAGCAACTTCACTGACTTCCAACAAAGAGGGACTTTTATCGGGAACATCGTCTTTATTATAAGAGATTTCTTGTAATTCTAGGGAACGGATTGATGTTCCAAATAAAAGTTCAGCAGGGCTAAAACCAGTAACTCTATGTTTCGTGTAATTTAATGCTAATTGAACTTCACCTAAACTGTCTTTGCCAATTTCGATCATTTTCCGTTTCAACAGTAGTCAATGTATTTTTCAGTGTTTGCGTAACTCTTTCGACCTGTCCATTCGCTCTGCTTGTACCATGTGCAATGAAATGCAGGTCAATATTAAAATTAGAACAAAAGCTACGAAATTCACTACTAGTAAAACATTTACCTTGATCACAAATTATACGTGACGGCGTATATGTAATTATTGATGTCTTTACCTATCAATATGAAGATAAGTTAAGATCATGGACGTTTTAATGTGAATTGTGAAATAATAGTTTTACTGGGAAAGGCCTTTAGGTAAGTTGCACAAGTTCATATATTCTATTCAACACATCAGTTTCATTTATTAAAAATTTGCTTAATATGTTTCCCTAAATTTAAATTTCATGAATTACTGAACCGAATAGATATACCTAATTATTAGTTAGGTAAATAATTTTTCCAAACAGGTTGCTAATTTTTAAATGAAGTCGTTTTATACACATACCTACCTGTTCTAACTTAAAAATATGAAAGTCATCTAAATAGTTGTTGTGTTTTTTTCAATAAACCTTATTATTATTTTACAGAAAATGAGCTACTTACCCACTGCAAAACATTATTCAGGATAACAAGTCGATATTCATAATCATTCAATTTCTTCAGCAGAAAGGAACTAGGACAAGACATCTTTTCAGAAAGTTATAGCACCTGTATGTCTACGGTGCAATTACTAATTTTTAAATATATTCGTAATAAATCTATTTCAACAACCTTATTTTCCCAGGTGTACTAGCTGCTTGGGGAATATTAAGAAAATTGTGTAAAATAGAAATAATGCGTTTATACATAGGTATACACTGTATTGTTTTTATATATTGGCATATGTTAGGTACTTATGACTTTTAAATTAGTTTATGTAAAACTGTAAACTATTTATAGTTAGTAGAATTGTTTTTATTAAACTTTTAAGCAGGAGAAATAAAATTTAAAAAAAATTATTGTATCCATGATTATTATTGATTATGTAAGAAATTTAATTTTTCTTACAGGAACAAAATTTGACTATATTAATTTGAATGACATCTAAAAAAAAATAGGGTTACCCAGTAGATTACTGGAAAATAAACTACTATGCCCATAACTCTGTCGGGAGGATTGTCAGGTGTTTTTTGATTAAGAAAAATATATTTAGCTTTTATGAAGTGTAGAGTGTGTGATACATATCAGTTTTTATTTATATAATCTGTTTATCTTATACCTCCTATGTCAATTTTTTCAAGCATATTTAGAAATTTTAAATTTTTTAATTTAATTGTTTGTAATATAGAATCACTCTGCAGAGATTCATTTTCCTAGCGATATGCTGTGGAATCCAATTTTTTTTTATTTCATTGCACCTTAAAAGTTGTTCGTGTGGTTCTTGTGATGGAAAACTAAAAGAACAATACAGGTGATCGACTGATTATGTTATAAAACTTCTGGAATATGAGGTGCAGCAAGTCATTTTTTTAATAACACTTTAAAACAATCACAACTGAAATTTTTAAATGTAATTATTAATTATGTAGTTTTTCTGAAATTTAAAGTTGTGAAAATTTAATAAAATTTTACAACAAATTTATATAAGAGGAAACACCGTAATAAATAAAAGTATAATATTAATACAAATGTTTCAAGATGATAAGACAGGTGGTCATTTTCACACAAAAATTAAGGTGATTAAATTTATATAAAGTAAGGAAAATCCTTTTCTCCCATTAATTGTTATTTGTCTAACATACAAAAATATATATGTAATAAATGTATGGGGTATTTTTCTATTCAAGTCGTGTCAATTTAACTAAGTTGATAATATAATGATATATTATTATGTGGAGCTTCAGCTTCTCAAATTGTGAATAGAATTTTTTTTATTTTGTCTTCTCAAAAGTTTAGATATTTAAAGATGACTGTTTATTAATAATCGTTATTCAAAAAAAAATACTGTTAAAATTTACAAGGGCAGTGGTAAACTTTCCTTACTTCACCACGTACGTCCTTAGTCCTTTGAACTATCACATAGACAGTTCTGGCATTTCATAAGTAGCCCTTTGTCCTATTTTTCATTCTTTAATTTTCTTTTTTGATACAGCACAAAAATATTTCAGGTGAATGGTACTTTTTGATTGTCCATACAAATTTTGTTAAACTAATTGTAAAAACATTATATTACTATTTTTTAATTCATGAGAGGAAATAAATAAATGTAATAGTAACACCAAACAAAATAAAACATATTAGAAATAATATTATACTAATTGGTAATTTTGTATTAATAATTTTATAATTTAAATGTAAATGCCACTGGTTTTAATAATGTTTACAACCTTGCATTTATTGTTGAGGAACAAGCTGTAGTGAAACATCTTAAACCACAGAAGATAGAACATAAAGGTTTTTATTTGTGAAATTTGAGATGTAGGTAGCTTTTTGGGGGTAGAAATAAATTTGGAAATGATTTTTTTTGTCATTAACAGAATGTAATAATAGAAACATAATTGTAGTTCTAGTTAATTTTCTAAAGAATACTCCTCAAAATAATATTAAATTGCAATATAAATCTTTGACTACTTGGCTTTTGATTTAAAAAATTACAAACACTTTTTTTTTACTTGGCTTTTCTTTCACATTGCATCCAGCTGGGATGAGGGTGCAATCAATGGCATCAATATTTGAAAAACTTGATGTTGTGAAAACCCTCTGATATTATTTGTTTCATCTTGATCTTCTAGACGATACTTTATATGATAATGTATATATCTTTTAATTATTCAACTGCAACCTGACTCATTATATGTGCGTGATATCTCCAAGAACATTCTGAAGAATCTCTGATGCAATAAAACAGAGCATAGAATCTGTAAAATTTGAGACACAACTTCTCTTTGTTCGTTGTTTGTTTCAACAAATTTAAAACCATTGTCCTCGGAAGTCGATAATACCCAAATAAAAATACATCATTTAATAAAATAACAGTACTTTCTGTGCCACATATTATATAGTGTGTCCACAGGTTCACAATACTTAATAATTTTTTTTAATTTTCAATTTTTCGAAAAAACTCATTCTTCATAAAGTTTTTTTTGAAAATCAAAAACCGTATTCAAATATCGAATTTTTCATTTTAAAGAAAAAATGTATTCTTATTAAACAATTTTACGTTTCATGATTACGAACCACAATTAATTGTTCTTGAAATTTTTCTCTAAAGAGAAAAAATATTGGTAGTTTACTCTTGAACAAATTTCACATTTTTTAAGTTTTTGTGGCTTCTTAATTTTCAAAATAAGCCTTTTTTCACAAAATGGAAATAACTCTTAATTAACATTTTGAAAGGTCCTCATGTGTTTTAGTGAATAACAATGTTATTTTATAATTTCATGGGGAACTCAGGTCCAGATTTAGAATAATTTCTTTAGGAAATTTAACATCTCAATTGTTACTATTACACTTTTTTTTTTCAGAAAATGTGTGTTATTAAAAGACGTTTCAAATTGTTACAAACAAAAAACAATAGAACGTAAGGCTATTTTTCTGCAATTTTTTTGGCAAAATCTTCAATAATAATATCATCGTGTTCTATAATTGCACATATATCGTTTTCAATAGCGAGTATGGTTAGATCTGTTAATTTATGCTGTATCATCGCTGACCGTAAATAATTTGTTATTAATTTAAGTTTTGAGAAGTGCGTTTTCCAGTTGCCACAGAGACAGGAATGATTAAAAGAATCCTTAATGAAAGAACTATATTGGGATAGTTTTCTATTTTTCTCTAAATGGTTTAAACTTCCAAAGGCCTTTATTGCTCGCTCAAGGTTAAAAGTTCATTATATAATTCATCTGGATCTCATCAGTTAGCTGTATATGTATATGTAAATTATGACATATTTTGACTCCCAATACGGGAATATCATATAATAATCGAGGAATTGACGATGGGAATTCCAACTGATTAAATATCTACTCAACAGAATTAATGGCGATATCTACTAAGGAATTAAAATGGTTTTTATATTTACCTTTTAAATTACTTTCGAAAAATAAATGACTAAATATTTGAATTATTTTTTTTTTCATACTAATAACAAATGACCCATATTTGAATTGCCTTTTTTTACAAGTCTGAATTGCCCTTTTGACAATATTAAATATGCCGTTCCTAAAATAATGCCTCCTGAGACAGTCGCCTCCCCCCTACCTGCCGGCCCTGATTATTGACAATGTCTATATTATTTGCAGACCGATGTTCATAAAGTTACTCATCTTGTCTGCATATACCTTTTCTTCCCTAAACGGTGCATCAGAGCCTCCTATGTAATGTTTATACCTTCTTTTGCAGTAGCTGATTTATTCTGATATTTCGTCAGAAGGTGGATTGTCCGCGTCTCCAGGGAAGTAAGCAGAAATTATTTCTTACTCATTCTTTTCTGTCTCTACTGCTAACAGGCCTCTCAAAGTGCATTCCTAATATAGAACAATGTATCACTTGCCTCTATATCTACTAGTTTCAGAAAAAAATTAGCGACTTTTACAGATAATGTGCCTTTAGATTTATTTTCGTTGCAAAGCAGCTGAATAATTTTATATTAAAAAATTTCTGCAGATCCACAATTCATTTTATAATAGTATGAAAAAATTATGTAACAAGTACACTAACAGTAAATATATTAATGATTTGATTTTTGTTTACCGAAATCTCTTATTGCAGATCAGGATGAGCCAAAGAAGAGGAGGCGACGACAGTGGCGGGTGAGGACGCGTCAGCACGGCTAGCACCGCGACACCCAGCCTGCCGCCGTCCATGGTGGGCGACCGGGATGGCGAAGGGCTTGCCGTGCGGTGGGACCAAATGTCGGGAACGACAGAAGCTATGGACAATAGAGGAGTGCGTTATTCCTCTGTACCTCAAATTTCTCCTCCACTACAACAGCCTTCAATGCCTCCTCAGCTGCCACCCCCTCCATCCTTGCCATTGCAGTTACAGAGGCCTTACTCGAGATCCATGTCATCGCTTCCCCCAGAGCCCTTCATGATAATGCGCTCCAAAGCTCTCAACAGAAGAGTTATCATCAACGTAGGAGGTGTTAAACATGAAGTACTTTGGAGAACACTGGATCGACTTCCACACACCAGACTTGGGCGTCTTAGGGATTGCAACACTCATGAAGCCCTCTGCGAACTTTGCGACGATTATTCGCTTATAGACAACGAGTACTTTTTCGACCGTCATCCCAAATCATTTAGTTCAATTCTTAATTTTTATAGAACAGGTAAGCTTCATTTAGTGGACGAGATGTGTGTTCTCGCATTTAGTGACGATTTAGAATATTGGGGTGTAGATGAGTTATATCTAGAATCGTGTTGTCAACATAAATATCATCAGAGAAAAGAACATGTACATGAGGAAATGCGGAAAGAGGCCGAATCCTTGAGACAAAGAGACGAGGAAGAGTTTGGAGAAGATAAATGCTCGCAATATCAAAAGTGGCTATGGGACATGCTTGAAAAACCCACTACATCTATTGCCGCAAGGGTGAGTGCATAATGTCAAAGGTAAATGAATAAAACAAAACGTTAAGTTATTTCAATAACATGTCAATATTAATGAAAAATTAAACGAAATTACAAAATTACTTAACAGTTAACTATTTTTTAAATGTGTACAATTAGATCGTTAGCTTTTTCTTATCAAACTTCCTCTCTATCTAGTATGGACTATTATATATTTTATACTTATACTGAAATCTAAATCTGTAAATATACAGTGAAAATCAAAATATACAGTCCCTACTTTAAAATACTTTACTAAATAATTAAACAGAACAAAGCATTTATATGAGAAAAAATTATAATTCATTGCACTTTAAAGACCATACCACATGAAAGTTATTTTTCTCCATAACAGTTTGTTTCACTGCATTTTAAAATAAAGAAAAAAATAAATATTGAGTCGCTTGTCACATGAGAAGTATTTTTCCACTACAACTCAGCTCTATTATTAATCTATTTCAACCACAGAAAAGTTGTAGAAATTTTTTCTGATGAAGACAGAAACTAGGACAATTTTTAACAGCTTCAATGAATCGATAATAGATTTTCAGTATTTGTGAAGAAAATTAGTTCTTCTTTTGGCGATGCATACAATATGAATATTTAGTTATTTTTTGCTTTAAAGTGCAGTAATCACTTTATCATGAATATAGTTATTTACGTAACAAGATCGGAGAGTGATTCTTTACTGGGCGAGCTGGCAGTTTCCAGTCGGCGATCCCTGTAAAGACACTTTCCGGGTGGGTTGCGTACTACTTGACAAACATTACAAGGCACAGATATGTCCGAGGCGCCAAAATTTATTGCACCACAATTCACAAAACAATGAACTACAGAATACAACAATTTTCTGAAAGTTACTTTTTGTTCATTCTAAAACAACCCTGACCCTTTACGCATCTTTATCTCACCGCCACGATATGTTCGTCAAGTAGTACAATATTTTTTCTGCAACCGTTTTTGCTGCTCTCAAAACACTTTTTAACTTGAAATCTTTTGTAAACAAAATTCATAAAATCTAACTGACAGATGTCGGACGCTGTTTTCTAGAGTGTTTAATTAGGTAGGTATCTTCCCTATATTATTGTCAACCAGAAGTGACATAAGGGATCGTAAAAGACTTTTTCATTATACCTATTCGAAAACACTCTGTTTAGTGTTTAGCGCACAGAAAATGGGATTTTCCCGTGCGCTAACTCTCAAGGCCACGATAGCATAATTAACTTGGTTAGGAAATAAGCATAATATTTAATAAAATAAAATAAATTCAATTAATATCACTCTGTGTTGCATTCTGCATCGTTAAATTGTTAAATTTTAGCCTAAATATTATAATTATTAAGTCAATATGTTTCCTTTACGACAATTACCTGTCATATATAGCGGTCTAATAGAACATGCGATTGAAATTTCCTAATAATTTGTTAAATTTACTTTTATTTATTTTTATGTGTTGTTATTTTTCAGAGGTTTAATGAAAAATATCATTTATTACACGTCCACGAGAAAAGCTTGATTTCTGAACTTTAATGAAATATACTACTCTGATCCCTTATGTCACTTTACCGTGCTAAACCTGAAAATATGTATTTTCCACTCAAAAAATTGACCAAAAACAGTTAACTTTCTAGATGGTTGTAGAAAAAATGTATTTTCAAGTGGTGTGGCAATTGTTACTATAGTTACAAGTTTTGTTGTAGTGTATTGCATTATATAATCTAGTGTTGACTAGAATTAATTGTTGATTACCTCTCTGGTCGTATATTGCTGTTTATTTTGATTATTTATTGATTCATGTTGTCAATCTAGTATTCAGATTTTAATGTATGTATAAAATAGATAATAATTCATAGTAGAGGGAACAGAAGGTTTATTGCTAAATACAATTTTCTAGTTATGATAATGTTATGTTTAGTTGTAACTTTAAACTTAACATACCAATAAAATTGATTAATTTTTTCCTGAAGTCTTACTAACAGCATTTTATTAGATATGCACGTTTTGGTAATCGACAGTTTTTTAAATAATATGTAATGTGTATATGGATGTCTTGTGTTATTTTCAAAACATAGAGAAAAAACTTTTAACAGCAATAATTAGTTTTATGAAATCTATAGATCATTCAAATGAAGCTAATGACGAGGCCATATAAAATTCGCTTATCTTGTTCTGTATTTCCTATTTAAAACAACAATGCTTTTTAAAATAATTAGTAATTCTCAACTGATTGGCAGTGTTCACTATCGATATATTTTATTTCCAAAATTATTTCTTTGAAAAACAGTTGTTTATAACTTCAACGTTTTTCGTAAATTATCCTTTATCGGGCTTAAAATTTAATTCATTTAGAAATTATAAATTATTTAATTTCGTAAACTTTATCGAAGAATAAATAAACAAAACTGTAATAAAAAAAGAAAATGAAACTTTTCTGCAAAATAACTAACAATATATTAAGTGTTAAAGGTCAGTTAATAATTAGTAAAACGGTTAGTTGGAACAATATACGGGAAGGAAAAAGTCCATAGCAGTCGAACTACTATATTTTTTTTATATTAACTAAGAAATTCATCACTGAAATAGAATTTAAAAACAAACTGGTCATACAGAGAAGAAATGCAACAAGCAAAAAAAGATTATTATCTTTTTCGAAATAATCCTGTATTCTACGACTTTGTAAATGGCATAAATACTCTTAAAATCATTACGACAATTAAATTTCTCTAAAAACACAAAGCTACACTACTAATGGAATGATGTCAAAAAATTGTATAGTTAAAAATTAACTGTATTATGATGAATATGTCAGATAGACAAATTTTTAAAATTACTGGAATACAAAAAACAAGTCGCAACAATAAAACATAAAAAAACTTTAAGAGAAATAGTTGAAGAAATTATTTATTTATTTGTCCAGGCAAAATAAATCAACTCTTACTCATATTACTTGTAGATGTTGTATACCACAACAATGCCCTCAAAGCTGCAAATAAAACAAACTGAGGAGCAGCTCCAACTATCCTTCATATTTTATAGAGCGTATATACAGTTCTATATTCATGGATGTGGCCCATAAAATCTCTATTAAAAAATTCAAATATTTAAGGATCGCACCTAATATAGTGAATGTCGACGAATTACCACTAGAAACAGAAACAACAGAAACAAATGATATAGTTTTTATTAGGCAAATATGTATAAAAACTTTCTAAGAATAACAAAGGATATTAACAAATATTCATAACCCGGCAAATGCAAAAGACAATGTACCGGACAAAAAACGAACTCCAATTTTGGCGAATAGTTGTATGAAATACGTCGATAAAATAGACCTCGAGAATTTCACTCCCAAAGACTTTTTTAATATTACGTAACGTAAATACAGTAGGGGCTGGAGAAATTTAGGTTATGCTATATCTTACTATTGGAGCATGGGACCCAAGCAATACTTATTGGCATACTAGACCAATCGACAAGTTATCCAAATGATCCAATTGCGGGAATAATTCCGAGCAAATTGAAATTAATTTTTTTTAATAATAATCAGTTTAATTGGGTCTCAAAAGTTACATACTAATTTTGCACACCTGAAATGTTGAGCTTTGCCGCCATCTTGAAAAATGTGCGATAAAATTAAAAATGTTTGAAGTATTTGCAAATATCTTGGTTAGTGCCGCTTTACAAAAAATACGTAGTTATCGAAGTTATAGAAAAATGTTCTATACATTTTTGTTGTACGTCTACTTGTTTCGAGGTAATAGGCGCCTAAATGTGTGCTATGTTGGATTTCTCGATATTAAACCAAAATCGGCTCCATATGATGTTTTCAGTGCGGATAGTACAGAGTAATTAAAAATGTAGCGGCTCAAGATGGAAGTATCATCATTACCATCAAGTCAAGCGAAAATGTAGTTCGCTTATATTCTTTCCGCTCATACATCCACATTTAGCAGTAGTGTGGAAATAAGAAATCACCTTTAGCCTAGGAATAGAAAAAATCAAAAAAAGGGTTGATACCGTTCTCTATAAGGAGCAGTTCACCCAAGAGTTATTAAAACTCATTTCTTGTAAGTGCGTCAAAGATTGCAACGCAAGTTGTAGTTGTCGCTCAATAATTTGTGGATTCTGCCTTGTTCGAATATTGTGGATGTGTATGAATTAGATGAAGACGATGAGAACAGAATAGATAATGAAACAGAAAACGCTTTGGAGTATTTCGACCGTTCTCAGTTAACTTCGGAAAATGAGACAGATTATGTAAAAAAGTCAATGAAAAATTGGCTTCAAAATAAATGTAAGATATCTTAGTGGACTAGACCTCGGACCTCGGATACTTCGTAAAAAAGCACGCCTAGCACTCTATTTAAAGATGGTGTGTAAACGAGTACACCAAACGAAATATTTTCTTGAGTGGACTTGACAAATCATGTATAGCGACAAAAAACATTAAACAGTGGGGTAATTTTCAGCTGGTGCCGCGAGTTAAGCGAGAACAAAGTAGTACGTTCAACTTTATGTAAATATTTTGTGGTAATATTCCGATGCCTATTTCTTCGAAGCAGACAGCCCTGAAACTAAAATGTGTGCAACATTTTTTGTGAAGAATTTACTCACCTTTAACTTTGTAACCACATGTTTTTCTGTTAAGTTGACACTGAGATATTTGCAAATATTAAAAAAATCTACATCTTTTTCAAGATAGCGGCAAAAGTTCAATCTCTTGGTGAGGTGCAAAATAGGTATATACCTAATTAAATAGATTAACATTAATTCCAGCTTGTTCAGAATTATTTCCCAATTCCAATTCCAATTTAACAGCCTTTATGTCTTATTACGTACATGGCTATTCAGGGCTAAATTATTTTATTTATTTTATTTAATACATAAATAATTAAACAAACAAACGTGGAATTAAGAGCAAACAATATTTTATTAATACAAAATATTTTCGCCGGGGCGCCAAATTCCGCCAGGCGTCGGACAGGCATTCCGGTGGCCAATGTTGTGGTCCTCTGCTGTATTTTTAGACCCTCACTGTTGATGAGTAGACGGCACTTTCCTGTGAACACAATTCAGTGTGTTTAAGTACAAAATATTAGCAATTTACAGTAATTAAAATATAGATAGACTTTACATACAATGGTTATCGTAACCATGCAGGAAAACCACGAAAAACCTGCTTAAAAAAAATTAAAATTATAGTTCAGTTGTATGGAAGGAAGGTGTAGGAAAAGGCGAACCTAGTCCCTGAAAGGGTGTAGGGGGAAGGTAGGTGAGGAGGAAGTGTGTAAAAGTTAATGTAGGATATGGATAATGGATAGGGGCATGTGTCTGTCGTTATGCGTGGTATGTTATTGTTAGTTAACGTTGTAGTATAATGGAAGATTTTCATGTAACAGTCTGTGTGTGTAGGTAATTGTGGTGTGCACGTATGTTTGTTATGTGTCTTGTTAGGTCCGATGCGTGAATATTTAACTATATTCACGCATCGGTTGTATGTTAGCATGTTCGTTGCAGGTCGTCGATTCTTGTGTATGGGTTAACGTTAGTTATAAGTCTCAGTAATTTGTTCTGCGTCACCTGGAAGCGGTGATATTGACCGTCTGACATGCGGCTCCAGGCAACGCAACCGTACGTCATTATCGGCCACAGTATTGTCTTATATAAGAGTAGTTTGTTGTCGGTGGTCAGTTGGGAACGTCGGTTAAGGAGGGGGATATAGTTTAAGTAAGTTCATCTATGTCTTTTTGATTGTTTTAGTGATGTGTGTTTTAAAAAATTATTCCCGATTATAATGCTCTCCGACTAACCTATAACTATTAAGACTAAATGAGTTTTGCAAAAAAAATTGCGACTGAAATTTGTGAAAAAAAAAATCAAAAATTATCACCCTTCTAAGTTATTTCTTAGACAGTTCGTAATTTTTTTCATAATCAGGAGGAACATTTGTCAACAAATTTCAAATTAAAAATATAGATTTTTATAAAGTTACAGCTTTTTTAAATTTAGACGTACACAAAATACATACATACACATTACACAAAATACATACATACACATTATACAAAAATTAATCTAAAATAAAATTTAAAAATTTATAAAAAATTAAAATTTTTTCATAAAATTTGATACCTGTCAGCAAATGTTCCTCCTGATTATGAAATAAATAAATAAATAAATAAATAAAAATTACAAGCTATCTATCAATTTTGCAACTTTTTTTCGTAAATTTCAATCGCATTTTTTTTCTACAAAATTCTTTCATTTAGTTAAGGTTCGCTTGGGTCCCAAATTAAAATCGTTACTTACCGTAAAATTACGTAAATTTCTTTCAGGGGGAGAAATTCTCGAAAGTTATTTGATTAGTAGTAACAATATTTTACCTTTTAATGATACAATATGATTATAAGTAAACTAAATGACGCAACATTATAAACGTCGCGTCGTGTTGGAAAATTTCGTTCGATTTTAAAACGAAAAAACTTTCGATTGCCGTAAAAATTATCAAATCTGTTTCAGTGTTTATTGGCTTGATCTTTAATTGATCAATTTTATTGACGTGAATCTCAAGAAAGTACAAATAAAGCTTCTACAGAGTGATATATAAAACAGTGCAAAATTACTATGAAATCAACGTTACTCCAATAATTTTTTTTTCAATTCTGGTGCCAAAATCATGACGTTGATGTTTTACCTCAGGACGTTTTTTGAATTTTCCGGATCAGAAGTCTGAGAGACAAGATATGAATTTGTATCTGAAATGATGAATTCATGTTCCATCGTACGAAAGAAAATTGCACTTTTGATGTTAACAAGATAACACTTGGCATTAGCTGTCAATAATTTATTGAATTGCCGAGGAGACTATCTACTGATGAATTGCCAATTGTGGCAAGATAGAGAGAGCAAGGTGACACAATTTTTTTTGGAACTTTCACCAGGTCAATACACCGAGCAAATTCACCGTTTGGCAGTGGAGACATCAACTACCGTCACAGGAGAGAAAGAAGGCGAAAAACTGCGGCCGGCCAGAATTGATTCATAACAAGAGCAATACATTGCAAGCGTACTTCGACTACAAGACTTCATAGCCTCGACGGGGACCCAGCTGTAAAACCAGAGACAATTCGAAGAAGCTGGAGTAGGAGACGAGCCACATGTCTCTTATTCAAGACACAACATCGAGTTGCTCTCCTGTAATAGGTTTAAGAACACTAAAACTGGGAAATATCTGAATAGGACAGATGTTTCTTTTCAGATGAAAGTAAGTTCAATTTGTTTAAGTCGGATGGCGAGGAAGGAATAAGAGATATGTGGAACAGCACATGGAGGCAAGGATGATTTTAGGAGGTGGAGGAGTGACTGTTTTGGGTGGATAACAATGACTGAAAGGAGTGAATTGGTGATACTGGAATGGTGAAAGGTATAGGGATTTGTGCATTAGAGACATTGTGGTCCCCGACACGCAAAATTTCGGTGACGGTTTCATTTTAGCTGATAGTAACGTCCGATCATATCGTGTTCGCAATGTCAATTTTTGGGGGATCACAATATTGAGAGAACTTCCTCCGAAATTTGGTGGAAGGGAAGCCTAGGAGGGTTGCGGCTCTAGTCCGAACTAGTGGAGGTCCTATCAGTACTGATGATCAATTATCAAATAATAGTTTTCGTTTGGTTCAGGGGTCGTTTAGTTCGACTTACGATCTCACTGTTAATTTTTTATTATTGTTAGCATTATAAGTATTATTATTATTTTTTTCATTTATTGTATTTTTGTGAATAATTGTATAATTATGAACATGTTTTCATCATTTTATAAGATTTTAAAGTTCAATAGAAGATTGGCATCTACCACCGACATCCATTAGTACAAAAAATCCTCAAAAATCTAATAGATTTGGAATAATCGAGGTGTGCTGCGGGATAATTCGCTAAGAATTACCTAAGGAACAACCTAATGTCAAATGACATCTTGTTAACCTCAAAAGTGCGATTTTTTTCGTACTCTGGAACTTAATTGCATCATTTCAAATAAAAATTTATATCTTAGTTATTAAATATTCCAAAAAAAACGTCCCGAAGTAAATTATCAAACCTCATGATTTTGGCACCGGAACTGAGAAAAAAAGATTGGCCAAACGGAGTTATGTTGAAGTCATAGCAATTTTGCACTGTTTTATATATCACCCTGTAGAAACTTTATTTGTAGCTTCTTGAGATTCATAGCAATAAGATAGATTTCTATAAGATCAAGCTAACAAACACTGAAAACAGATTTGATATCGTCCATGGCAATCGAAAGTTTTTTTTGTTTTAAAATTGAAGGGAATTTTCCATACAACGTTTATAATGTTGAGTAATTTAGATTATTTCATTAAAAAGTGTCTTGTTTTGGAAATATAATGGATTTTGCTTATTATTTTTGTGCAAACCTAAATAAATAGTGAAATTTCAATATCAAAAGATAGGCATACATTTTAAGGTCATATAATATGTTGTAATTTTTTCTATAAATACTAAACACAACTTTTAAGCAATTTTTTTGGCAACTATTGACCATTTATATACTTATTATGTAGATAACACTGGCTATAAAATAAAAAAAGATATTAGAACCGCCAAAAAAAAAAAAAGGCTACTTGTGAAAGAACGTTGTCGCTTAGTATATTTATTAGTAGTGTCTTAGGGAACCATTTTCGAAGAAGCGCCACCTTTAGGTACCATTTGGATCGAAGATAGCGGCTGGTTTCTAATAATCATTTTAGTGATTTTTTGGCGAAACTATTGACTTTAGAAAAAATTAGTCATATCCAAAAAAGTATTCTACACATTTTGCAATTAAAATTGAAATGAAAACAGTATTTAATAAAATTCAAAATATACACTTTTTTTACAAAAGCATTTATTTATATATGTATATTTTTATCAAAATTTTACGGCTCCATAACTATATGGACATAAATAAAAAAATTTAAAACTGCACATATTTATTTTTTTTCCAAGGAAATTAAATCTTCACATAGTAAAACAATTGAATGTAAAATAAAAAAGTTATGGCAGAAAAACTGTTTTTCCAAAAATGTACACTGTAAACTTTGGCACAGAATGATGTGGTTTTAGGTCAGTAGGTATTGGAACGGTTAAACCACCCCCCCCACAACTTTTCACAAGTCTGTAGATTTACTGGTAATAGCTTTTAACAGGTATGTACTTATTGTAGTGTAGAACAATAAAAAGTTGTACCAATAAAACTATAGTTCTGTAAAACACTGTAAAATGGCAGTAAAACGCTGTGATAGTAGTAAACTGTGTTCTGATTAGCTGACTCTGGGCTGAGCAAAAACTTGAGGTGGTGGGGGGGTAGCTCAACCGTTCCAATACCTACTGACCTAATACTACATCATTCTGTGCCAAAATATACAGAGTGGACATTTTTGGAAAGACTGTTTTTTTTGCTTTTTTTATTTTACAATCAATTGTTCTTCTGTTTCAAGATTAAAATTCCCTGGAAAAAAATTAAATTTTTAATTTGTCAATAACTAAGCCGTAAATGTTGTTAAAAATATATTTATATAAATAAAAGGTTTTGTTAAAAATTATAAATTTTAAATTTTTCAAATAGTGTTTTTATTTAAATTCTAATCGCAAAATGTGTAGAATACTTTTTTGTTATTCGTAAAGAGTTAAACAATTTCGTATAAGACTAATTTTTTCTAGTCAATGGATTCGCCAAAAAAATCACTTCAAATGAGTATTAGGAACCAGCCGTCATTTTGGATCTATATTGTATCTGAGGGTGTCGTTCCTTCTAAAAACATTGCTTAAGCAAATACCAGTTAGTGTGCCAGACGGCAATAACCTTTCATGAATAGCCATTTTGGGTCGATATTTTGTTATTTGCGGTTCTACTATATGTTTAAAAAAGATAAAATTGAGAGTCACTGACAGTTTCCCGCAAAGAATCACTGCGTTTATGTTAAATTAGGATTGATTAATAATAACAATCAGGACTATGATGTATCCTCTTATGTTATTTTAACAGGGCTGTTAAAACACTTATCCAATCAGAAACGCCCTTTTTGAAATTTTTTTCTTTGGCTATCTACATCCGTGTTATAATAAAAGAATGCGTCATCTGTCTGAAGTCTTAAACGTATTGTACATATAATACATTTGCCCAAGGACGTAGTTTAAAAGCTATTCATTTAAATGTAATTAATATAATATAAATTTATCTCCATCAAAAGTAATAAAAAAGTTTAATATTGCCGCTAGTGATACGGAAAAAACAAATTAAAAGTCGAAATTCCTACCACATGTTTGTTTGATGGGCTATAAAATATTTAAGATAGTCTTGTTGTCATCTATGTGACTTTTAACATTTGATGTAAATTATAGGAATGAACAGAACTGCGAACTCCCATTCTGTTAAGATACCTTGGATTTCCACAAATTTTCAAATACATTTCCTGGCAATTTCTCGTAGTTTCCTGATGACTTTTCTAGTGGTTCACATGTATTTCAAGTAAATAAATGGTGATTTAATTTTGAGAAATTGGAATAAAGTCAAAACAAACTAATAAATTGTCAGATTATAGTAGTTACAGAATTTACATTTTAAATTTTTTGCAATGAATACGATATCATTAGTAAAATTTAACATTAAAAACTTTTCATTTAATCAACTGATTCACAAAGCAGTTATTTTAATCACGGATTAATAAATTGCTGGCAAGTTTACAGGATATTCGGGAAGGAAATAATAATAGAAATTAGAGCTATGCATATGTTATTGTGACATAAAAATATATTAATAAAATATGAGTAATCTTTTGTACCATGGCACGCGGAATCCTGTAGATTATAAGTAAAAGTTTTTTCAATCTTTTTTTATTGCTATTAAATTTTATTAAGCGATGCCTTTCCATGTTCTTCGGTGTTCGAAATTGAAATAAAATATCAGTGTCATTTGAATGAAGCCTTCGTGGTATAAAACCAGCCGAATCGATGCAGAGCAAAATAAAATATTGTTAAATAAATTTATAGCTCAACAAAATTCTACGAATAGTACATGTTAAAATATAGGCACTTTGCTCGAATGTATCAAATTCGAGCACCGAAACAGTGTTTCATGCTAATAACTGTTTTAGATGTCTGCTGCAAAATGAAGATGGAGATGTCGATGTTTTAAATTTTATATGTTTAGCTTTGTTTTGATAGTGATGGGCAGACGTGACAACCAACTATTAACGCATTTTCGATCCCTTTAATGTGATGTTCTTCATAATTAGTCTTATTTGGCGGCTATTCGACGTCGCCTGAATGAATTTTTGAATATCACATATTTATTATTATCTTGTTCATGAAACAATTTCAGTAAATCACATTAGTTAAATTATACGCACACATTTATTTCTAATATTTAAACAAAAAGTATTTCGCCAAACTTCAGGAATTGATAGAACACCTCAAAATATCATCGGTTTTTTATTCAGGTTGTCCCAGCAAAATTTATCTGGAATAACTTTTAAACGAAAAAAGATGAAAATTTCAAAAAATTCTGAACTGGACGCCTCAAGTTTAATAACAATCTAACACACATAAACATCTGATACATTTTTATTAGGATGGAGCTCGTTAAACCAAGCCGCACATTGTACTCAATTTCTGTGCATTTCGCCAAGTAGAAAAAATAGATCAATTCTTTCTTGACGCTATAAACCATTATTGTTGAGATACAGTAGATTGAATAAGGAATAGAAGTAAAATGATTCGTTTTTAATCTTCGATTTTTTTTTTGTCATAAAAATAGTAGGTACTTATGTTAACAATTTAGATGATAAAAACACGGAACACGTGCAAATGACAAAAAATACAAATGAAACATTTTGTACGGATTCGTTGTATGTCTAGAAATGTATCATGCAAAAGCGGCTAATTTAATGTCTCCATCGTAAATTGACCGAACTCCTCATAAATATGTGAAAGTTAAGAAAAGATTTAAATTCATTTTACTTTTTCATCTATCTATAGATAGAAAAGCATTGGCGTCGTGAAAAAATTCAAATTCCGTTTTGATGAAAATGGAAGATTTCATACCAGAAAATAGAATTTTTTTACTATCGTCAAGGACCACATTGGAATTATTCTTTACATCCCATTTTATTGCTTTTAACAAAAAAAAAATCAGGTTCTAAAAAGTCGATGCCAATCTACGTATCCCATTATTCTACCGAAACGTTTTTTATTTTAAGTTTCATATTTATTGCAGTAGTAGGGCTATACTGATTCTGGATCACTAACTATCAACATCCCGCCTTCATTATCATGGCTCTAGTGGCGTGTACGTGTGCGACCCTAGAATCTAGGACCGAAATGTTAGTATTGGAGAGGGTAAGCTAAGAAACTTTGACCTATACCATGGACGTAGATCTAAGATAGTAGCTAAGGTGGTGGAGTAGAATGTGTATCTGACCACTGTTTAACAATAAACCGCTTCAACTGCTCGAACAGATCTGTTGTTAGACCTGTTTGATCAGTTAGAGCAGTTTACATAAAAAAGTAGCTAAAAATGCTTAAAACTAGCTAAATAGTGCTTGAACACTTCTAAAATAGCCAGTTTTTACCTGTTGGAGCAGCCTCACCCACTCGAACAGGTCTAAAAACATACCTGTTTGAGCAATTGAAGCAATTCGAATAGTTGAAGCTGTTTACTGATAAACAGTAGTCACACACTCCACTCCCTTAAATATTATCTCAGATCTATGTCTATGGCATAGGTCAAAACCTCTTAGCTCCCCCTCCTCCGATGTACTAAGGCCTAAGTCCTAGATTCTAAGACTGTCCATGTACACGCGCCCAGAGATAATGATGATAATGGAGATAGGATGTTGGTAGCCAGTGTGCCAGAATCGGTATAGCCCTACTACTTTTTCTGTTTAAAAATTATTCCAGTAGAAGTTTTCGCTGGTATACCTTGTATGAAATTTGGTCAAAAAACAAACGCTAAATTTAAAATTATTCGACATGAGGTTCGCAAAATTTTTCGAAAATATGATTTCATATCGACATCTTTGGTTAGTATTACTCGCAAACGGTTCGGTTTCCTACGTTTATATTTAAACAAATTGGTATTATTTTGGGGTATTCTAACGATCTCCTAAAGTTGCTTTCTGGACACTGTATGGTTAATCGAATAAACATACTTTTATATGTTTATAAATTAATATTTTGTAGACATATTTAAAAAGCTATTATTTTGTAGAATACATTAAGCTATAGTATTATTTTTTATTTTTATAATAAAACAACTCTTGCATGTACGGTATAGTAAATACAAACATACATGCCCAGTTTCTTTCATGTATATATGTATGTATGTATATGTGTAAATATATATAACAAACAAAATCGTATGACAAACAATAAAATAGACAAATAGGTACATAATTTAAAATAAATGAACGGTTAATAAAGGTATATTTTAAAACTTATATAGCCTAGTCAATAAATACTGAACTTGCTGATATTTTTTTAATAAAACAAAATTAGCACGGTAACATAATGTTTTGTTTTCCGACATATTCTGGTTTAGTAGTGCCCTATTTCAGCTCCTTAAGATGAAATCAATGTTTGGCTAACAAAATAATATATATATATATATATATATATATATATATATATATATATATATATATATATATATATATATATATATACTATTTCTCTCTTTCTTTTCTATAGCCATTGTCACCTTTTATTTTATTTTTTGACTTTTCATACAATATTACATTCCTAATAAAAAATATTGTCCTCTCTGAGAGCCACAACCTATAACTACTTCAGACATATCCAAGAAAAATATACTTTTTACATTTAGTCTTAAAGTATGTGTCCGATTCTTTTTGAAGTATATAAAGAACTGCTGTACAAAATTATTAATTTTGAAATATTGCTTTTACAGACTACCAAATTATTCTATATGTATTCTTATTCACTTTGCAACAACTACCTGTGCTTATTTCATATTTTTAAAAATACATATACATAATTGTTTTTTTTAATATTGCTCTATTACGAAACCCTTGCTGAAATGTGTAAAATAGTCATATATGTATCGGCATATTATGTCACCCTATAAAATTGGATTTACTGGACCGCTTATACTAGTATCAATTTAAAAACTTTAGAGATCAAACTTCTTTACACTCCTTTCATATATGTTTTAAACTAAATTAATATTATTATAATAACATTTCCTAATATTTCATGATAACATTTGGTATTTTCTTATATAAAACTAGAACGTTGTCCATAAGTGGACTCAATTCTAGCTGTTGACCTATATAATGTATAAACTTATTAGCAACAGCCCCTTTTAATCGATATTTCTTGAGCAACAATTTCAGTCTTAGTTTCTACTAGTATATAAAGTCCGATATTCAATTAAAATTACGAAACATTTTAAAAACATTTGTGATACAACTAGTCCTTTATTTAGTTTTTCTTTATCATCAACTTATTTTTTAATTTTAATCTCCATGGAAAATTAACATATTAATGTGCTTAGAGCTGCTCTAATAAATTTTGCATCATTTGGTAGGCTATCATCCTTACTCACTAAAATAGAACTGAACAAACCAGAAGATTCCATAGTTTATAGTGACTTTTTTAAATACATTTTCACTGTCTGACCACGTGACACGATGTACTAATCTTCGACAACATTTTGGCATAAATGTTTGGTGTATTTATTCATACTTATTTAAAAAAAAACATTTGTCAAATAAATGTCCCATTAATTACTAGAAGAATAGAGCAGCTAGCATAAATATTGGTGTGCTCTTTCTAAAGGTTCTGGGTTATAAAAGTACCATATAATTTTATGAATATTTGCATTGAATTTTTATACTTTTGTCCTATGTATTACATGAAAGAATTTTAAAAAAAAACGACACTCAAGAAAAATGAACGAAGTCTGCTGTAAATTAACCCGACACTTTCGTTTTTTCAGGTTCCACAATCTGGTTATTTAATTCTGATTTATTTATTTATTTGCTACATATTTATACATACAGACATTATATACTAATTATTAACAGGTTTGTTTAGAATCTAGCTTAATTTTTTAGTTTTCTTTGCGATAGGAAGTATCAAAACTACAGAAATTTTTCATATTACCAGATTTGCACTGTCGTCGACCACACGACAGCTAGATGGAAAGTGAATTTTCTGCTCTGCTAAAGATGTATCCACATAGGCCGCGCAGCAACGCGCCACCGCGAGCAGCCTCTTGGCGGCTTGTGGTGGTAATTTCAATAATATAAAATTATTCCAAATACTAGAAGTTTGCAAAAGTGACTAGGCAAAAGTGCCCAGTCAGTCAAACGATCTGCTCCAGGTAGCCAAGATTTGGATTTTATTCACAGTCCACAGACTATTGTTTGTGAATGCTCTCATTCAAACTTAGAGCCCGATAATCCCGAACTTTTGTTACTGGTGAATTCCTCGTTCATTTTATTGCAACCATTTGGGTAAATGCCTGACTCAAATTATATAGGAAGAAATGAAGAGCTCCCGCGCAAAACTTAACAAGTCCACCCAAATTCGAAACTAAGTTAATATATCCATTTTACTTAAATGTAAAATCAAAGAAGTATGCCGTGTTTTCAGTGCAAAGTTGTACAAATCTCTTTAAATAGGGCTATATGAAAATTGATTAATCGAGCAGAACATAACAAGTCCCGATGTTACTAAATTATCTTATGATAAATCAAAAAGAAAAATTCTCATAAAATTCCTTTATTACTGTGACCGGTTTCGTGAACAAATTAATTACTTCACATCATCAGACACAGGAATTTTTATAAATAAAAACCAGGGTCGTCAAATTAACCCTGGTTTTTTATTTATAAAAATTCCTGTGTCTGATGATGTGAAGTAATTAATTTGTTCACGAAACCGGTCACAGTAATAAAGGAATTTTATGAGAATTTTTCTTTTTGATTTATCATGAACAATTACTCATATGGGATCAACCTACCTACGTAAATTATCTTAGTTGTCATTTTTCAGCAAAGTTGAACAAGTCCAATGTTTACATATGTGGTAATAATTCTAAGCAGAACAAAATGAACAAGTCCTCGCCATATGCAGAAATGGCGTCTGTCAATTATTTACAATTTCCGCCATTTAACAGAAAATAGGCAAAGTACGTATCATTCTAGATGTTTAACTCTTCAAAATAGTTCTGAGTTGTGAGTCTCAAATTTCATATAGCAGCCCAGATACACAGAAAGTACAAGTAATCACTAATGTTTATTAAATTTTCTCAAATTCGAAAATGATCGTCGGCTGTTATTTTATACGTGTATTTTTGTCTGTGCTTTTATATCATGGAAAGTGTTTCGGTTGCAGAAGGTAGAGTAGTTTTTTTGTATACTTGTTGTTTTAAACAAAAGTGAACAAGTTCCTATAGTAGCTAATACAGACCTAAACAAGTCCACTCTTCTTTATCAAAACTAAACAATTTCTGGTGTTTTTTTGTAAATAGTTTGAAAATGTATCATTATTTTTTGTTCAAATTTGTAGTGTGGTCGTAGAAATGTTACAAGCAACTTTTTTCCAGAATACATGGAATTGCCTCAGGAAGAAATTTTTTGGATAATTATACACGGTGGGACAATAGTGCGTCCGACTTCAACATGTCGAGTTCTATGATAGCTAAAAACTTGATTTAAACACATAAATTAACTAGACAAAAAAAGTCTATAACCGGAAATTATTTTCGAATATACAGGGTGAGCCAAGAAGATACTACAGGGTCAACTAACATTTTTTTAAATGGAATGTCATGTATATCAAAACATTTTTTGAAACCCCTTTGTGGCTTCCTTCCTCTCCTGTATTATTATTGACTCTTTCACTTGCATGTAATGATTTACTTTGTTGAAATTATGTCATTTCACTTCCTAATAGTATACAAGGTGGCCAAAAATAATTTTTAAAATTACAACTATTTGAACTGAATTTTCTCAATTTTTTTAAATTGAACACAATGTATATTTTTGGGCGATGTGATGTAGAATTGAAAAACGAACATTTTTTATACGTACATCCCTATGGCTATACACATTTCTATGCGTCTTTAGAATGAGGTTTCTACTGTTCATGAAATTGTCGGAATAATACATTTAAAAGCATTTATCATCCTATCCTTCAAATTTTGGACTGTTGTTGGTGTGATGTTTTTATGGGCATCATGTAACACGATTATTATAATACCTTATCTTAAATTATTTGAAAAAACCCTCATTTTTAATTTTTATTGCTGAATTTTGCAGTTATTGTTCAATAAATTGAAAATGGTCACAAATAACCATAGGAATGTACGTACAAAAAATTTTCGTTTTTTAATCCTACATCACATTGTCCAAAAATATTGAGAAAATTCAGTTAAAAAAAGATGTAAATTTAAAAATCCTTTTTGGCCACCCTGTATGCTTTTAGGAAGTGAAAATGGCTGAGTGTCATCACACAGATATCTCATAACTGGTACACATTTTTTTTCATGAAATCGATAATTGTGACTGTCGTGATTTTTTTAATATACACGTGTAAATGGCATAATTTCAACAAAAAAAAAATCATTACATGCAAGTGGTTGGGGGCGAATCAATAATAATACAGGAATGGAAGGAGGCCACAAGGAGGTTTCAAAAAATGTTCTGATATACATGACATTCCATTTAAAAAAATGTTAGTTGACCCTGTAGAATCGTTTTTGCTTACCCTGTATATTCAAAAATAATTTCCTGTTATAGTCTTTTTTGTCTAGTTTATTTATGTTTTTAAATCAAGTTTCTAGCTATATAGAACTCGACATATTGAAGTCGGATGCACTATTGCCCCACAATGTATATAGGACTTGTCAAGATTTGCGTGGGAGTTCTTTAAATATTCTATATTATAATAGCTGCAATTATATTTTAAAAACGAACAAAAAAAAATGATAATAAAATGCTATTTTATATTAGGCGTAAACGTAATAAAATTATTATTTATTTTGAACGTACAAGATATTTGATGACAAGATATAATTTTTACTTGAAACAAAGAAATATATTAATTGTATTAAAACGAATCATCTTATATCTAAATTTAGAAATATGTAATTCAAAAATTCAATAGAAAACTTTCAAATATATATATATATATATATATATATATATATATATATATATATATATATATATATATATATATATATATATATATATATATATATATGTTAAATTCGTTTTCCGGGTATACTCCCGCGTAGGTGATAGGCCCCGAGAGGGACCGTGGTTGTCTGAACGACGTTTCGGCAGGAATCTCATCTGCCATCTTCAGGTTCTAACCGATAACTGCTTACTGCGGCTTCTGGTTACTCGAACTGAAATCATTTCAGTTCGAGTAACCAGAAGCCGCAGTAAGCAGTTATCGGTTAGGAACCTGAAGATGGCAGATGAGATTCTGCCGAAACGTCGTTCAGACAACCACGGTCCCTCTCGGGGCCTATCACCTACGCGGGAGTATACCCGGAAAACGATTTAACATTCACCACCCGCGAAAACCTGAAAAAACATATATATATATATATATATATATATATATATATATATATATATATATATATATATATATATATATATATATATATATATATATATATATATATATATATATATATATATATATATATATATATATATATATATATATATATATATATATATATATATATATATATATATATATATATATATATATATATATATATATATATATATATATATATATATATATATTTATTTATTTATTTGGGAATAGCTTCTTATCTGTGTATTTAATTGAATTACATATTAATTTTACTAAAAGAAAACAACAAATTTACATACAATTAAACACTGTTTGGCTCATGTCTCTTGCGAAATGGAATTTGTGAAATTGGGTTTTATTAATTAATTAAAATAGTGGGTAGAAATATTTAATACTTTTTAAACTTTTCAGTAGTTCGAGAATAAGTGTTGACCAAATATTATAAAGCAATAAATAAATCAAACCAAACTAATGGATCAATCAAGGGTTACTTAAACTGGGCCAAATTCTGAGTAATTCAGCGGCGTCGCAAAGAACGAACCCGTATTACGTATTAAATACACGTGAAACATACGAACGGATATTGCATTGCTTCAAATAGGCAAAGGACAACGGAACGTCGAAAATAAACCCCCAATCGGAAAGTAATACTAAAAAAATAGGCACACATTAAAACAAAAAAAAAATGATAGCGGATAACAAACGCTAGACGGTGAAACTAGCTCGAATTAAAAAGGTGGTCCGCTGGGTGGGCTACAAGTATTTCTGTTGGGCCAATAAACATATGTGATAATGAACGTTGATTAAATATTTATGTTGGACGACCTGCTGCTTTGCAATTTTCTTTAATTTTCGGGTCAGTTTATGCCTGGAAATTAAACAAAAAAAAGTTGAATCCCCGCTTCTTTCAGATACAAGGGGCAGCAAAAAACTTTATTGGCCTGTGGGCTGCAAAACTGTTAATGTATTCTTCTTGACTAGCAGGTGGGCACCAGGGTGGGCAATAGGTTTTTCTTTGTGGACCCCGGCCCATCCGAGCCCAACACTGCAGGTGCAACAGGCAATCATGTGGCAAATGTGATAGCACGAATTTTAGATCCTGGTGGAAAACTGTACGGAATTTAAATGTAACATCGTTGAAAGCAATGGGTATTACTAATTCACAAGTGTTAATACTAGTGACTGATCCAGCACGGTATATGCTTAAAGTTGGCTAGTTGCCAAAAGTTGTCCTTCCACATTTAATACACGTAACATGGATGATCCACGCCCTACATTTGGCGCAGAAGAAATTAAAAAAAAAATACACAGGGGTCGACGTGCTAGTTACAAGTACAAAACAAACTTTTATGAAAGCCAATAAATGTCGTAACCACATTTTCGTGTGGCTACGACATCCCACTGCCACTACAACCTATTTTAATACGTTAGAGAGCCTGGTTGGAGACAGTTCTTTATTATCACAAGTATATTCATGACGTAAACAGTTTTATGCTTCAGATTAATCCTGGTACCTCACAAGCCATTTCTGTGGCTCAAAAATTATTTAATAATGAGGGTATTGAGGATGACATACAAGTTATTTATAATAACTGTAATGTAGAATTGGACAGTACTCACAAATTAGAAAGTTGTTTCTTGTTACTAGCATACACTTTTGAACTACTTGATAGTGTACAAACTGTATTACAAACTTTGTAAAATGTCCCCGGTATGCGCGTTAGTAAGAGATTTAGTGACATTTTACAAAAAATCCAGGGTATGCAAAATTATGTGATATTAATCGGGAGAACCATATTTCAGCTGATAATTTACAACTTCTTTTAAGTTTGCAAATATCACCCCTGTCATGATGAACAATCATTTTTCGCTGTACACAAATGTATTCGGAAGAAAATATAGAAAGTGTGTTGCTCATGTAAATGTTCTCACGCGTTCTCTCTGAGTCTTTGTCGTCTGTACAGGACTGTTGAAAGGTAAATACTTTTCTAAACACTATTGTAATACTTAACATTTTTGTCATATTAACCACTGCGATCAAATAAGTGCGCTGTAATCACATGTACCCTGGCTCACGTCTGACGTCAATGAATTATTACGGAATTTGTCCCCGTCTACGATGATTTCACCTAACTGCTTTCAATATGAAAGGATTGAATTTGAGTTTTTGAATTTTGAATTTGAATTTATTGAATTTGAGTTTAAAATTTTACATTCTACATTTTTACATTTTAAAATATCAGAATAAATACAGAAAAAATGTACCTAAATGACTTAACATTTGAATGTGTATAGAATTAACAAAATGTAAATGTCCTCGTAAATAAATACATGTATAAGACTCATTTTGATTATTGTACAATAATATACCTGATACGTTTAGAAGAAATTTTGAAAAGCTGGATTGTGGGTACCCTAGAAAAACGTTTTGAGTAGATATTTAAAGTTAATTATTCTTCCATTTTAATATCAATTATGAAGTTTAAAAGTTTTCCCTTGTTAATAAAACCACCTTAACACATTTATTTAAAAAAATATATTTCTTTCTCACTTTCCGTGTTACGGTCAACTTTGAAAATGATTTTTTGAATATATTTACTTTTTACGAAAATTACTACGAATTAAATACAATGTTAAAATTATTTATTAAAATATTATCGTTGCAACAGTTGTTTTGTTTTAGCGATAATTTTAGATTTTACTAACATTTTATAATATTAAAATAATGGTAGATATAACGCAATAACGCAGTTGAAGTAGTGTACATACATAGTATACTCATTTTCTTTTATGTCATCCGTAGTGCCTTCTTTATTTTATTGCGTCAAAAAGTTTGCCAAAATAGACTGGTTATGATTGACACATGGGTTCGAGCTATCTGTACATTGCTTCCTATTTCAAAACCTACCAGTTAAATTGCTTGAATTGAGTATAATCTACTAAACTAAATTTTCCTGCTCCTAATTCTACATGCTTCTTTTTAATACAATATTTTTTGCAAATTTATTTTTTGCTTTTAACATTTATTTCACTGCTTAACCGATCACACGATTTACAAATTATATAAATGTTTTTAATTTATGGATGGTGTCTATATGTGGTTTCTTCTATGTTATAATCATGTATATGCTTTTGTGAAGCACATTTTTGTTGCTATGTTTGTAAATATCAACGTCTATAAATATTTGTCTGTTTGTGTACATAAGTATCTACTAAAATATTTAAATTTCTGTCTGGTAGTTAAATATTACTATATAGAGTGAGAGGGTTGTGAAATTTAACCATATCTTACAGGTTATTGCCATCGTTTCCATCTTATTCATAGTACTATCAACAATCGCACTTACACTCAACACCATTCCAAGTATGCAGGTCAATGATGAAAAAGGTAACTTTCAAGATAACCCTCAGTTGGCAATGGTTGAAGCTGTCTGTATCACGTGGTTTTCCTTAGAATATATATTGCGGTTTAGTGCTTCGCCAAATAAATGGAAGTTTTTTAAAGGTGGCCTGAATATTATTGACTTATTAGCCATATTGCCTTATTTTGTTTCCTTGTTTCTACTAGAGACTAATAAAAATGCTACGGATCAGTTCCAAGATGTTCGACGTGTCGTTCAAGTTTTTCGAATCATGCGAATATTACGTATTCTTAAACTAGCTCGCCATTCCACTGGACTTCAGTCTTTGGGGTTTACGCTTCGAAACTCTTATAAAGAATTAGGGTTACTCATGCTCTTCTTAGCTATGGGTGTTCTTATATTCTCGAGCCTCGCCTACTTTGCCGAGAAAGAAGAACCTAATACTAAATTTATCAGCATTCCGGAGACATTTTGGTGGGCCGGTATTACAATGACAACCGTAGGTTATGGTGATATTTATCCCACAACTCCTCTTGGGAAAGTTATAGGAAGTGTATGTTGTATATGCGGTGTTTTGGTGATCGCGTTGCCCATTCCTATCATTGTTAATAATTTTGCCGAGTTTTATAAGAATCAAATGAGAAGAGAAAAAGCACTGAAGAGAAGAGAAGCCTTAGAACGAGCCAAGAGGGAGGGAAGCATTGTTTCATTCCACCACATCAACTTAAGGGATGCCTTTGCTAAAAGCATGGATCTAATCGACGTAATAGTAGATACAGGTGAGTTAGCATGCATAAAAATTAATGCGTTTTATTTATTTGAAAGCCTGTATATTGTAACTTTGGCAAATTGTGTTTATTTTATTTTGCATGTCTTGGTTTGCACCGATGTTAAGACGATGTCTTCTTCCCAGGTGATAAATGTGCCCTAATTGGTGGAAACGAAGACAATCGCAGAAATTCGTAATACGTTAAAGTTCGGTGTCGAAGAAGCATGCTACACGCTTGTGTTAAGTTAATTATTACTTGTAGAGCACCCTGTTACTCGACCATATTTTCAGTTTTGATACCTTAAATGCTTTTCTTCGTTTTTTAAATGTTGCGTTATGCTGAACATTGTCGAGTGCACGGGCTGTACTGGGTGACACCCTGCATGGCCCGTCTGTTTGGTGGTCAACTTGCTGACAACCAGTGTCTCGATAGGCCACAATATGTCACATGCAGATGGTAACAGCACTGAAGGAGAGTCCATCGGTGGACGAAATCCAGCACAAACTGGAACTGGATGTTATCGAAATTTTGATCATTTCCCAAATCGACATCGACGTAGTAATTCTTCCACTCTGCCATGTCTTCCAACAAATGAAGGTCCTCCTATGCCAAGTTCTCCATCATCTCAACGAAAGCTACTCGAATTATGTACTTCTGATGAACAACAATTTCAGGAAAATTCTCCATTGGTCCCACTAGCCTCGCTGACCCAGGATGAGCCACAATTAATTTCCAGTACCCCAAAGGGATGTACCTCTCCATCGGTAAGTTAAACATTAAAATATATAGTATTCAAACACAATTAATACTATTTACGCATTTGTTGATAGGTTTCCTAATAGATGTTTATTAAAATCGATTACATTATGTTTTACCATAAAATAAATATATAACATAATATATTTCAATATATATGCAAATGTGAATTTATAAGCTATTTGTATGCAAGTTTTCTGTAAAAAAATAATCAAAATAATATTTGAAAATAGAGAATAGTAATTACTTATTCACTAATAGATCAATATCATGTATAGGGTTTTGATAATTGAATATGCAAATGGAGATATATTAATTTAATTATTGGCTATATTAATATGTTTTCATTTACTATACCGGGTGACAACGAGATCATGTATCAGCCCGCCATTTTTTTAAAATTGTAATAAAATTTCAATTGTAAAACCCACGTATGAGAGGTAAATCATTATAAATTATCAATACCACTTCCGGTTTCACCGGATGTGTCGTCATTTTTGAATTTTTAAATGGAACACACTATATATTTCTGATTATGCATGACATTTTCTATATAATAAATTTTGGCTTTTACCATCAAATATGGCGGACATTTCAATATTTCACGAAATTCATAATTATTAACTGAATCTCTTTGAGTAATGAAAATTTTCCAAGTAGGAATTGTATATCATAATATGGCTCATTTCTGATTTTTTGGTGCAATATGAAGTGAATATTTTTCATTATAATGAAATTATTTGAAAAAAATTCTAAATAATTTTTTCCTGACTGTTGGGCGACAATTACTTTTTCAAACAGTAACCTCTATTTTTTTCTTCCCTATATGCATCGTCATCATTTAAGCCCTAAATTGGTGTAAGTATAACGGATTTCATATAAATTATTTGTGGCAAATTTAAAACTTTTGGTCTCGTTCATACGAGACCAAAAGTTTGAAATTTGCCGCAATTCATTTATAACGTAATCCGTTATATTTATACCAATTTAAAGCTTATATTATGACGATTCCTATACGGAAGGAAAAAACAGGGATTACTATTTGAAAAAAAGTTAGTATTTGTTGCCCAAAAGCCAGGAAAAAATTATTCTGAATTTTTTCAAATAATTTCATTATAATAAAAAATATTCACTTCATATCGCACCCAAATATCAAAAATAAACCATATTATGATATCCAATGCTACTTGGACATTTTGTTCCGTTGACAAATTCAAAATTGATGACACTTAAAAATATGTTCGTCAACATAAGCCCATTTACTTTTCACACGTGAGTTTTAAATTTGAAAATTTTATTCCAATGTCTAAAAAAATGGCGGGCTGATAAATTATCTCGTTAGTGTCATTATAGTGACAAGCTATGGTTTATTCTATAATTTTTTTTTATGAACAAAATACTGGACATACCATAATTTGAAAGGAGCATTTTTAATTGTAATTATTCTATTTTATGTGGAACATAGTATACTTTTAAAATTTTCAGTCCACGTTTCCAGTCTTTCCAAGTAAACACCAAAAAGGTATTCGTTTTATCCGGAAATTTGTGTATAGATACTACATAGATTTATTTAACTACATAAAAGCTTATTATATACCTTAATTTAACAATAGATCGCAATCAGATGAAGATCTCAATTTTAAATTTTATTGTTTACATAATATACTAACGGATCAATATCCAGCAAAACGTCCATTTATTTGCGACCCTTCATAGGTGTCGAAAAGGGAACCCAGTTCCACTTTGTTAGCTAGAAATGTTAAGTTTCTGCATAATTTTGAAACTGATTTAGTTATGAATAAATTTGTGTGTTTTAAGAACCTGTTGTTATGCTTCTTGAGTTTTTCACTTCAAACTGGTTGTATCCAAGTTATTTTAAATTCTGTAACCGAAATTAGAAAACATCAAATTTCTTCTATGGCATAAAATTATTTCGACTCTTTTATCAAAGAAACAACAACAATAAAGTTGGAAATATTGTTGTGGAGATCATTTTCCGTTAAAAAAAATTTCCTTTTTTGTTTCTTAATCTATTATTGGACGATGAGGGAACTTTTTTTATAAAGAATATTGGTAGTGGTTCTATATATATTTTTTTGGGTGCATTTTTTATGTACACTAAACACTGATCTACAAAAAAAATCATGCTACAAAGATCCGGAGCGAGGGATGCTCGTATCCTGACTGGCTAGCCGTGGCGCCGGGAGTCGCCGTATGTGTATTAAGGATAAATCAATTTAGTCCATATCGAAGAGTGACAAAATTCTCTACGATTTTCAGATTAACTCATTAATGCTTTTATGAAAACAGCACAACCGATATTTTTGTTATTAAAATTACATGTTTCTGCAGAAAATGAAAAAGACTGTATTTCATTCACCCGTGTAATTAAAAACTTTCCGGTGCGCCGGTACAATGAGAGTAAAAATCAGTATGTTTTTAAAAACATCTACATATGACATAAATTTAATATAAATCATTCATATCACAGTTAATTCTTGTGAAATAACTAATATGTTCACAAATGTGATATTAAATGAGTTATTGCCTCCATTAATACCTATTTCATATCCCAATTGCAAGCATATCGGTGTGAAATTTCTCAAAGTAATAACGGTACGAATTGTTCGTATTAGAATTTTATACCATTTTTAAAAAAATATGTATTTATTGCTATGTATTTATGCACTATTTGCGAGATTTAACGTGTTAAAAACTGGTGTGGTCAAAATCTGGCAATGGATTTGGCATCTACTGTCTCTACCGCATACAGGCCACTTCTTTCTAACTTGTGCGCAATTCGGGGGCCACTCTACGATGCGTGACCTGTAATGGTTTACAATAACCTTTATAACATTCTTCATGTAAAAGATACTCATTTACTTCTTGGCATGCAGAAAGGCCATAAGGTGAACTACCATTAACAGTTTAAAAAAATTCAATAATAGTGTACCAAGTGTTCTATTTTTGACGTACATTTTGTAAATTTCAAATCGCGAAAATTTGCTGAAGTCAAATGGAACACTCTATATTTTTTTACATCAAGTTATATATAATTAAATTCTTCTTTTTCTGATATAAGCATTATGGGGGTTTAAGTTAAACATTTTTTAAGTATTTGCGATTTTCTTAAATCAATAATTTTTAGTAAAAAATTTGATCAAATTAACCATGATTAGAAACAATCAGTAATGTCAGTCATTCTCAAAAAATAATACCATGTTCAAATTACACCCACGAAGACTTTTTGAATTTGTTTATTATTTATAGAGAATGTAATAAAGTAATATCAAGAACTTGTAGTACATTTGTTATTAGATATCTATAAAAACGAAAAATAACACTAAACACTGTAACATGCTTATTAATTGGATTAAAGACCATAGGAAAGGTCTATTATTGGCGATCCATTGATCGTAAAAAGTTTCTTGTAAAAAATTATTTATCAAATACGCGTTATGTGGGGGAGGCACCGTCGTGCTGATAAAAAATGTGTCTATGTTCGGCGAGAGGTAAATTTTTTAAATAGTTATTATTCAAATTTTGTAAAATATTTAGATCTTTCACCTAAAAAAAAAAAAACAAAAACAAAAAAATTTACTATACATATTAGCAGAAGAAGAAATCTTTATAACTTACTGTTTAAATTTTTCTGATAAAATTCTAATGCCTCCACTATATCGTTTCTTATGGCACAGTAAACATTAAACTGACAACTTTCTTGAAGATTTCGCTCCCTGAACACATGAGGATTCGAGTCACTCCAATAATGCGAATTGTGTCGACTAAAAAGTCCTTTTTAGGTAAATTTAGCTTCATCTGACCATATATTTCCAAAATAAGAATCGTCGCCTACAGACCTTATTAGGATAAATTCACAAAAAAATTTTCTCTTCTTAGGAAATCTGTTTCTTTTAATCGTTGAACCATTTAGAACGAAAACGGGTGAAATTTATGTTTAATTAAGATTCTGTGAACTGAATCCTTGCATAGTCCCGATTCCAGAGCAGCTTGTAAATATCTCTGAAACGGCTGAGTTTAGGGATAGGCTATCCTAAAACCCTAAGATATATAGGGTGTTCCATTTAAAATAAGCAAGTTGGTATCGACTTTCGGTATAACCGGAAGAGCCAGATGTTTGTAATTATTTTAATTGGATTGGCCACACTGCCGTTAGTAGCTCCCTACATTTTAAAAATTTTCTGGTGCGTGCTTTTCCCTATATCGATCGATGCAATTCCTGGTGAGACACTCTGTATACAAGACAATGTTTTAGTCCAAGACTTTTTTTTTTTGATTATTTACTAAATATGTTGTTCGAATTATAGTAGTTTAAAATTTAGTGTCACTAAATGGAGAAGATCGGTTTCTTTAACTAAGTGAAATTTATTTAATTAAAATAAATTATGTAAAAACAAATGCCAGATATTTTATTAAATTTGTTATTTTAAAAAAAATGTATTCCTTTGCCCTAAGAAATATTTTTTTTACCATTCTGAATGTTCCTACTTCGCAACATTTGAAGTGGTGTACATGTTTACATGTGCACCACTTCAAATGTTGCGAAGAAGTAGGAACATAATTAATAAAGAGAATGAAAACACAGAACCAGCAGAAACACAGTTATAACACCTTCAGAATCAAAACAAAACCCCTACTACACAATTCAAATACAATATAAAGAAACCAGATCACGGGTTGAATAATATTATATTAAAACCAACAAACACAGCAAATGCAACCATCGCTCGTGCAGCTTCGGAGGTTGTCTAATTTCTATGGTGTTTATTGTTATTATTATTATTCAGAAATGCAAACAAAATAAAAATTACAACATGGATGAAGAACTATCTTGAAATCTTCATGTTCAGAAAATAAGATTTGGTGGCACATCCAAAAAGATTCATGTACTTGCTAAAATGTGGACACTTAAATCAGAACATCAGTAGACTTGAAATGGGGCAGTCATAAATGGGGTTTAGTGTTCTTTGTTTATGTATGCTGGTTGCATTTTAAGTTCACTAATTGTTTAGTAGTAATACTAATTAAACTGCAAGAACTAGACTCGCACAGATGCGTACTAATTTTCCTTGTAAAATATTAGAATTCTAGTTTTCTGCATTCCTGCAAAAAGGTGCGATAAACCTAAAATATTTGATTGTTTCAGATGTTATGTCCAATTGATTGTTTTGTTATCAATAAACTCGGGCTGTAGAAAGATGAAAATAAACAGAGCGTAAAGAAAATTGTAAAAAAATATTAATAGTAAATAATAGTAGATGGCGAAAGGGCCGGGATTTGTTGTAGCTTGATTTTTATTATTATAGTTATTATTATTTGGTGTACTGTGCGTTGGCCAGGTAAATTGTTTTTAGTGTATAGATATATTCTATTTTTATAAAGCTAAAGTAATTAGGCGCAACAGTTTGGATGAACTTCAAAAACATTTCAGTTTCGTGAATTTTCAGCCCTATTATCTTGTGTTCACAATTTCACCATCTTATAATTAAATTTCTGAGTACAATTACTAACTAGGTATATTTGTGTATACCAAAACATGCTAATAGGTATTATACTAGTTCGTGCAATCTTAATCTTAACACGTATATAATAATGGTTTAAGATAAACAGTATTTTTACCTCTAGGAAACCTGTTCTACTTGAAATAGAAAAATTGCAGTTAAATATAATACTCCCGATTTTGTGTTAAAAATAGTAACTGTATTTTTTTTATCTAATATGTAGTTTAGCATCTTCCTCCTTGTTTTCAAATGAATTTTCTATATGCACCATATTATCCAGGCGATTCAAATAAATCTCTTCCCCCATCTTCTTGATTATTTAAAAATATGTGAGAAACATGATGGAATACTTTTATTATGCGATTTTTAAAAATAAATCTAGATTGAACAATTGAACATCAAATATTAGAAAGCCTATTTTTATAACGGTTCAAATATTTGATTTCAAATAAATAATACATGTAATTTTTATATAGTATTTTCAGTAGATACTTAGATAATGAGGCTTATTCTGGTGGCACTTGGTTATCGAGTGTCAACATTTTTTAGTCAAATATTGAAAATTGAAGTTTTTCAATATATATATATATATATATATATATATATATATATATATATATATATATATATATATATAAAATACCTATTCCGGTTAACACATTGTAAAAATTATTTGAATATTGATTATTGAAATGGCAATTTCACATGACTGCGGTACCAAAACAGAAAAGGAGAATAAAATGTGAGATGAATTAATGGTTTGTCTTTTGTCAAAGATAGCAAACTGTTGTTTATAATTTTTCAATTTATTTTTTACAAAAAAAAATTTCTTAGATAAATCATTAAAATTACTTGCCATCGATGCTTCTATTTAATAAATACATATGAAGATTGAAAATGTACAGATATTGTTGAAAATCTTGATTTCCTAGTTGAATAATTTAATCCTCATTTACTATTTTTACTGTTAATAAATACTTTTTGTGTTAAGGCCAGTAGATAAGGTCTTTACGTTTTTGAAATTATAATTCTTTTTGTTGAGGTAGCAAATTATAGTGTACTTATGCCTTTTGTATAGAAAGAAGCTAATGGTTACTAATTTCACTTTTTTATCCATTATAGAACGAAAAGTAGTAAAACTATCCGTAGTTTTAAGAACGTTTCACACAGAAATATATCTCCATTTTTAAATTTACCAACAAGCTGAGTATAGTTTTAATCATTTCCATCTTTAAAATCGAAAGAAAAAATACCACTAACAAGCAACATTCTTTAGAGAAAATTCTTGTTTATTTAGTACTATACATTTCTGCGTAATGAAAATATATTACAGTTGGTTTAAACTTTTTGAGTGAAAGTTAAGAATTTGTTCTATGTAACAGATATATTTTTATGATTTTGTTTCTAATTGTAAATGTTTTTCGAGATTATTAAACTGAATGTTATTTTCATATTGTTGTAAGTTGTAACCAATAAAACTACTTATTTATTCTCTTTATTATTTAATTCACCTAAAAATAGTTATTTATAATTCGAATTAGTGTTCCTTCATTGAACCAATTATTATTGCTACTATCATTAACATTTATTTATTAACCTTCGAAACTGAAACCAAATTGATAAATAGGTTCCTTCATAATTATTTATATCGATTGTCACAGTTCACTTATAAGTTAGATTATGCGAATTTTTCAATTTTCAAAGTTGTAAAAAGTACTCCTAACTACTATTTAAATTAACAGACAAAATTTATAAAAATGTTCCGCCAGAATGGGAACTTCAAATCGGGTTTGAAGGTACAACCTGACTCTGAAATGTCGGTATGGACATCAGAATATGAATTTGCCATCTTTATTGATAAACTCTCAAAAATCAGTATGCAGTGGACATCAGAATAAACCTGAATATTTAATATCTAAAAACCCTCTAAAAAAATACTTTGTCATTTTTCAGTCTTAATAACTGAAACTCAGTCTTAATAATTGAAACAGTGGGAGTGGGAGAGTTATTTGAATTATCCGGTTTATTTTTTATTACTTTTTCGAAATAAATTTATTCAACCGACAACCATCATTATACCTAAAATTGTTAACAGCTATTTGCGGTTATTCACGATTGCCTTACTATAGTCTTTATTTTAAAAGCTAATAATTAATTTAATAAAGTGCTTTTTCTACAAAGACGATGAATTTTGTTTTCATAGCTCCAAAAATCTGAAATTTAGTCTGTCGGGGAGCAATTTCTCTGTTGTTTTAGAGATTATTATAACTGTAAACATAGATGATAGATTTAATCATCAAATAAATGATTAATTAAAGTTTAAGTACGTCCAATTAATAACTGTAATCGATTTTAATATAATGGTAATGCATATTTAATGGGATGCTTGATGTTGTTTATTCCTATACCCACAGTAATTATCCTTGTTATTACTAAGTAAGTGGTTTATGCTGGCTTTCATGTGGACATATTTATTTCATGATTTTTAATCAAAATGTTTTAAAGCATATTATCTTTATTTTACTTGCCAATATGTTTAAATACCAAAATACATTTTTATTTTAACGATGCCTACTTGATTTATTATTCGTAAGTTTTAGAAAGCTTCGGATTTTATATAATAATGTTTTCATTTTATTGCGAACCGAATTTAAACATCAGTTTAAGCATTTCTGAAGATAAACAATGTGCTAATGTTTTGAAATTATTATATGATTGAGAACATGAGTGAAAGTGAAAAATAATAAGAAAACTAATATTTTTGGACTATTTTATAATAAACGGGTTTTAAAATTTATTATTTATTTACTTTGAAATACACTGAATTAAACTAAATAAATAATAGATCGATTCGTTTGCACATAAAATGTAGCGCTTGCTCCACTTTGTCTCTTTTTTAGCTTATCCTTTCATTAATAGCCTTTCTATGATTGTAGTTCAGTGATACACTACATGTACAAACGAAAGAACTTAGTACCTTTATTATGGCGGACCTTAGCGAACTACACTCAGCCTATGGCAGCCAAAATGGCAGCACGTGCGAGTAAAGATAAAAATCGTTGATATTAAGTATGTTTGGTATTATTTAATATGCTTAAGGGTTATAATAAAATTTAACAAAAACATCAACAGCCGGACCTATGCAGGACTATAAGTTAAATACAAAATGGCGGAATAGTGGATCAGAAGAGAAGCAAAATTGCAAAACCTGCAATGTGTATATCTTGTTATTTTTTGCAAATCTCTAAAATTTGTTTTTTCAGTTGCAGGTAAGTTGTTGAATTACAGTGGCTGTCAAAATATCCAGAAAATGTAAAATTCGGTTCTCAAGGCAGTATCATTGCCTTTGCCACAAAAGTTCTCGTAGAAGCTCTATTTTCTGCATCAAGATGATTCCGGTTTGCCCTTAATTCATCCTGCAATACACGGTCATAACTAACAACACACCCAGTGACGCAAGCTTATGTACGAATCCTTTCATATAGCAATAGACCAATGTACAGCGGCATTGGAGTTTCAAAACTGATTTTATAATGTACATTTTTAGTGCATTATTTGCGGGCATATTTCACTGTATTAAAACGTATCAATTTTGCAATTATCAGGGTAGCCCTATTTCCAGCTTAAATACTTTTTCTGTGTTTGAACCACTGAATGTCATTCGAATAAAACTGTGTTCATTTAATTGGGAACATATTTTTCCTTGAAATTCGTCCTTAAATAATCCCTTATGGGTTGGATATTCTTTAAATAAGTCCCGACGAAGGATATTTGCAGCGAGTGCTAAACGCATTCTATCGATTATTGCGTTAAATTCACACGCATCTTTGACGGCACTGCCTATGTTTTGTTCGAAACTGGAGATAACCTTTCGACAAGATTTATCAGCTCGTATCTCATGTATAAATGACAGCAGCTCGTCCTTCAATTTCATTCTGTACAATGCATAATTTTCAAATCCAAGTGACTTTATTATTGTTTGAAACAAATTGGCCAATTCGGAAAATTTCAGAACAGGAGATGTTTTATTGAATTAATACAAATCTTGAATATACTCAACAAGTTCAGTCAGAACTGTACCATATGCATGGCCTTTATGATCGCTCATGCATGCTTCAGAAGAATATCTTTCTTCGCTTCTTTCTCGTGTTCTAAAGGCAACATAACATCGTTTATGGTACTTGGCTCCCATTGCAATCAAATCTGTGGACGTTAATTTTGCTAGTAACTTTTCATCAAATAATTGCAATGCTATACCGTAAATTGTTGGTCCAATTCCTAATGTAGATGCCCCAACAAGGCGTTTTTGGGATTGCTGACTGAATGACGATCTCATAAATGTTTCTGATGTGGAGGGTTTATTAATATCACTCGTACACATTTTACTCATTTGCCTCATGAAGTGTCATCTTTGTTGCGGCAAGTTTTATGATAATTACAAATTGCAAAGAATTACAAAAAAATAACAAGACATACACATTGTAGATTTTGCAATTTTGATTCTTTTCTGCCCACTATTTCGCCATTTTGTATGTAACGTCAGCTTCCACATGGGTCCCGCTGTTGATATTTTTGTGAAATTTTATTATTTATAGTCCTTAAGTATATTAAATGTTACCAAATATGCCCATTTCGGAGATTTTTATTTTGAATCCGAGAGTGAGCAGAATTTTGAGCCAAAACACATTCAATCAAAGTGAGGAATGTTTAATGCTGGTAGCCAGAAACCTAATAATGTTATTAACAAAAGAACTGTCCTATTACTTCCTTTAATTGGAAAAAATAAATAATTTGCACAGTCGAGGTACCTCTTGTTAATACATAGCCTCCTTCAATTAATCCTCATTTGACGGGGGGCAATGTAAATGGTTTCTCAAATAGTGTCTCAATGGACTAGCGAATCGACGGCGGCCAGGACTAGCTATCCGACCATAATTTTGCTTACACAGGAACATGATCATTTTTCATTCACAACACAGGCACTATTACAAAACTAGTCAATTCAATAAAAATAATATAATGAAAATACAATGAGATATATAATGAAGGCACACTTTGACAACACGACTCTTTTCTCTACTATGACCACTAAAAAATTGCGTGGACACGTCTGTATTGGGAAGCTCTTTACGTACAAAAAGTCGCGTCAATGTAAAGACAAACCGCGAAGACGGATCATATCCCCTACCAAAAAAATAACTTTAGCCATGACATTAACCCCTGCGACTTATGGGGTCTCTTTAGCCTCTTTTATAGCCATTTGTACCATTTGTAATTGGCTGTGGAAGAACACTGAATTTACTATATGCTCTCAAACTGTTGAGAATGATCTATAGGTGTGTAGTGCTAATTTGTGTTACAACTCTAGTGATAATCAAAGAATTATTTAGTTCAAGATGTTTTAAATTTCGGAAATGGTCTGCCTTTATTAGAAAATCTTCTGGGTAGTCGTGCTTAAACAGAATTTATCTTTTGTCCATAAAAGGCAAGTTGTACTAAAGGTCTTCAGTGGCAAATTTCCTTCCTTTTGCTGTGAAATCTCGTGGGTTGGAACCTTTGATGTGAAGCTAACACTGGCGTGGTTTTCCACATAACATCAGAACACCATATACTTCACTCGACTCGATTCCATGAAAATTTCGTCGAATAAGATGAAGAGACAGCAATGGGTAACTTTTTGTCACCAGTCATTGCCAATCTCTTCATGAACGGATTCGAAACAAACGTAAAAGGAGTCTTTCCTCAGGGTTTGACTAAGGCATGTGGATATATTTTTGTGTTTGATACAAAAGTCACTGATACTGACAATTATTTTGTTATATTGCTGCGAGAGATGGATACTCTGTCAGTTTAGTTGCTAAATTAATTAGAAAACGTAAATTTAAGGAGACACTTCGATAATCCTCGACCTATCTAAATGAAAGAGAAAATCCGAAATTTATATTGATTTAATATTACCAGATATTCACCTGTGGTATTGGTAAGATTTTTAAAAATATTGGTATGACAGTGGTTTATCGGGAAATAAACTACAATAACGTTTAAGCAATCCAAAAGACAAAAATGAAACAAACGAGAAGTAGATTTTAATCAAAAGTATGTTGGACAAACTAGACGATCAATCCAAACTAGATTCAAGGAACATATGGCTCATCTCAAATATGGAAGAACAGATAAGTCTACTGTTGGCCAACATTCGCTTGAGAACAACAATAAAATAGAGATAGTTCGCTTTGTTGGTTAGTGGGTGTTTCACCGAACTGTGACAATAGTTTAGGTATAAATAGGATACACTGTTAGCATGAGGTTAGTTTTAATCATCTCGATGATGCCAAAATGTTTGGGGAAACAAGCGTCGAGTACAGTATAAGATATTTTGTGGAAATCCATTCAGTGTTATGATCTTCTTGTTTTTTTGTGTTACCTTTTCTGTAAAACGTCTTATCTAGATATTGTAAATTGGGATGACATTTTTCCTCAATAAATTGTTAATATAAGATTCAGTTGTCCTGTATTGCTGCAAATATTTCGGATAATAGTTGTGGATCACAGTTCTGTAATTTGCCAACTTTGTGGATCACACTTCTGTAATTTGCCAACTTTGTGTTTTCTGCGACGTTTCAGGCAAGACTCTGTAGCATAGCTACATTGTACATGTCTCATTTGGTGACAAATCAGAAGTAGCGCATTTGCAAACTTTGTCAGTTCCTCGTCTTGAGTTTCGTGCTGCGGTTTTTATCCTCATGTAGCTCGAAATTAAACAACGTTTCAACAGCTGTTTGATATAGATTGTGTCTTCGCGTGGTCTGACTCCTTTACTGTTTTGAATTGGATAAGATCTTCTCCACATTGCTGGAAAACTTTTGTGTCAAAGAACTTTCTAATGAATGCATAATGTTTCCAAACAGAAACCGTTAAGAAAAGTATGTTAATTGCTCAAATTGTACCCCACATTATTGCCTCTTTCCTTACTCGGTTTTTATCACTTCGGACGATACAGAATACAGTTACGCATTGTTTTCGGTTTCACCAAAATTGGCGACAATAAGATATACAGTTTGGATTATTGTTTCATATGAGGCTTCATTAAACTCTTTAGTGTGGGTAAATTCATTCAACGAAAGGTTTTCCCGAATGAGATTCTCGTTCTTCGTCGGAGTGAAAACCTTCTTAGAACTTTCATGAAATTATCTCCTTTCTTGGATATAAGGCAGAACTGGGCAAAGCACTCTGTAAATGTAATTTAAGCGCAATGTATCAAAATCGAGTAAAAAGTACTTAAAAAAAATTGTTTTCAATTACAAAGTTCTTGAAAAAAGTGATTGGTTCAAGTACAAAAAAAAGCATTTTATTAGCTTGAACTATCTCAAAATTACTTGAGGCAAAAAGTGCAGTTATTATTACCAATTAATGGTTTTATGATATTTCAGCTAAAAATATTCTTCAAATATTCATGTCATGTATTATGGTTGAAGTTGAAAGTAGAAATCGCAATACACAAATCATATACAAAACCGAACTTTTTTTAGTAGTTTACTTTTTACTTTTCAACCGTTTTTAAGTTTTTTGATCATGATATCAAACTGTATATTTTGTTACATTCAAGATGGCGGACGATGCTGAAATATATTTGTCTTCAGGTAGCCAATTTCTTAGATTTAAGTAGATAATAAAATAAAATCCAAGAAGGCGATCACGTATCATTACTATTTCTTATATCACATTTTGAAATCACATTTTAAATACATACAAACTTTTAGGTTAAAATTGGAAATGTAAATTTTGAGGATATTGTGAACTTGTGGATTCTGGAAGCTGTTTATCTAAGTGTTTTCGTTGTTTTAGATTATGAATATCGATCCTGGGGTTTCCGTAGGTACTGATAAAAAACCGCCTTCCAGATGCCTCTTTTCGGGGGCCATATTGCTTATAAGTTTTTAGCTTATTGTTAGAGAAAAAAAAATATATTTGTATGTCCTGTGGAACTAAATTTGCACCCTGTATAATAAACTAAGCATATTAGGTATATTTCATTTAATATCTTTTGCCATTCAGTTACAGCAATTTTAAAGAAATTAGTGTATCATAAAAGCTATATTATTTTTAACTTTCATTAAAATGAAAATATTCCAATGCTACTTTGAAATATGTAGGTACTCAACCGTAAATCATCGATATTACTCCCTAAATAAGCGTGCATGAGAATTTATTAGTTAGGCGATCAAAATGGAGCAAATGGTAATCAAACAAGTTTATGATACACTAAAATAATTTAATTTTTATTGCCTATGACCGTTCGCATAAATCTGTTGCTAACACATTAAGAAGAAATTATACGTTAATGTTAACATGAGCTAGCAGTCACCTCTACACCGTAAAAGTAGTTTGAGGCTGAAACTAGCGACCAAGATTTTTTCAATATTTTGAAATATTTTTAAATGCACTGTTGAAAGTCCCGCGTGCATTCTCAAATTTTAAATTGATACACACCAATAGTATTTACAACTGAACAGTTTTTTACATGAAGCATGACCATTGTATCATTCGTGTTTGTTTCCTTACTGTGGATCTCCTTGAAAATGAAAAGGTCGAAAACTTTTAAATGCATTTTTAGCGATAACCTCAAATTTAATTTTAAATAGGGACTTGTTTGTTGTGATCAGGGCTGGGCCGAGTACTATACAAATGTACATACTCATACATTTTCGAATACGAATGCATATGAAAATTAGTTCGATTACATTTAGTAAGATTATATTGCCTCAGAGTACTCGAATTTTTCGAACTCTTTTGTACTTGTACAATACTGGCAATGATAATGTATACCTAGATAATTACAACAAACGAGCGTGCTTACCGCTCTCAATCGACAATGCCATCTTCAAATAATATTCGAAAAGTCCAAGTTTCACTCTATTTCTAGAAGGCGATAATGTTAAGTTCTTATTTAGTTTCATTCATAAATGATTAGTAGGGAATAAATTCCCCTCTCCTAATTTCTTAGAAATTCGTGCCCTCTCCACAGCACACAGAAAAATGGTTGAATTGTTGCAGAGTTATTGAATATGGAAGAAAATTAGAGAAAAAAAAATAAGCAGAGCAAGATTTAAAAAAATGTTAGTCTTAAACAGTGCATCTTACGCAAACAAAAACCAGAAACCAGGAACGATATAGTTAGCGTCTAATACTACGAATATAATTAAAAGAAAAGTTTCATCATTTAGTTTTTGGTTGATCTAATAACTACTCCTAAGTTTTCGGCCAGGCTGGTGAGCGAAAAATCATGGACGATATAACGACTAAAAAATATTTCAAACACATTACAGCAAATTAAAGCAGTCGTACTGACACAAAAGTAATAGTAGACACAAAGAGTAAGAGTGTCGCTCTGAATACAACGTTGTTTGATTTCTAAGCGATTTTTATCAACATGGCTTCGTATTTTAAACAAATTTTAAGAATAAGTTCAAAGTGTACCTTCCTACCTTCCTCCCTGCTCTCATTCTGGTACGCCTCACTACAAATAGTGTTGGAAAGGGAGTATATGAGAAGGTTGTGACTTTAAGGTGATGAGTATGGTACATACTATTAATAGATATACAGAGCCTACATAAATGATTAAGAATCACGTGATCAATAGGTACCTTTTAACGCGTGATTTTATGGCTTTCGTATTACGGCAGTACCTGATGTGAATTTTTGCGATTACATAATGGTGTTCAACCATATTTTGTTGACGGCATGATTCGACGAGGCTGTTAAAGGAAATTAATTGGTCACGTGGCCATTATGAGGACCCGTTAGAAGAAAGATAAGATAGAAGGTTTTGAACTTCTGATATTAAAATTTCTTTAAAACATGTTGGTGTAGTTACATAGCAGAACTAACTAAAAATCACTCAGAAATCAAACAACGTTGAATTCAGAGCGACATATATACTCGTTAAGCGACGTATCGCAAATGTTTTGTGTCAGTCTGGCCGCTTTAATTTGCTCTAATGTGTATTGAAATATTTGTTATTACTATATCGGCCACGGTTTTTCGATCGCGACAAATCGTTTGTCAGCCTGTCCGAACCCTGAGACTTTGAGCAGCATATTCTTTGACACGGGCGACGTCGCATGAACCTTGGGTACTATTAGGGACCTTTTTACTTTGACAGCGCAAAAATGTACACAATTTCTGTAAACTTAGACAGCGCCATGCCGATGTAGGCGGCGCGACAAAATAGTCAAATTTACTTAGTTTATTACTTTACTGTGAATATTTGGCGCCTATGCTACGTTGCCGACGGTGTGCGAGGCACCGTCGGATAGGGATCGGCCTGTCGTCGGATGTCGATAAAGAAATAAACCGATGCGTACAAAGCGTAGGTAATAACACAATTATCTTATATCTATTGGATACACTATACAAGTATCGCGCTCCTATATAAACAAAAACGTATACGTTTTCTTGACAATTAAATCAAATGCCAATGCCGATACATTACAGCAATGCTAACAAAACATATATTTTTGTTACATATTTTTCAGATAATTAGTTTTTTTATGATACAAAAAATAAAAATATTTTCTAGTATTCACTGTGAAGAAACGACAAGACGCATTTCTAAAAAAATTTTGCTCCGCCCCCTTAGAAATTTTGGAAGGCGACGCCTATGTTTATACCAAACCATCAATGGTTTTTAAAACTGTAAACATCGAAAAAAAACTCATTAAAATTAAATAAAGTTAATACACATCTCAATTAAACCTAAAATTTTCGAAAAAATTTTTTTCAAAAAGCATCATCCATGGCCATCTAGATCAATATGTATTATGTGTGTAATTGATAGAAAAAATTGGTCAAAATTCGTTTTTTCCTCAACACATCAGATTATGGTTGTATGGTATATTTCGAATGACATTTTCATAAATAAAAAAAATAACAAAGTTGGAGTACATTTCCACATCACCCAGATAAGTACCATACATTTAATATCATATTTTCAATCAGCATCACCAAAAATACCAGGATACGAATTTTCAAATTATTTAATAAAGCTACTAATCTACTGGGGAAAACATTTTAACTGGGATACGCTGTATGTTTACTTGAATACAATATCCATTTTCTGCCTAGTTTTTCATTTTTTGGAAATCTATAATATTTAATGTTATTTATTATCATCACGTCGTGATTTCCCACAGTTCATAAAATCACATTTATTTCCCCCTATAACTCATTTTAACTAAGATTATAAAAGATAATAAAAATACTAGGTAGAAATATAAAAGAATAAAAATACTGACACAATAAACTGAACTTGAAATAATAGCGCTCCGAAAACCGATATCGATTAAGACTGTATTACAATTACATTACGTAAGGTAGGTAGGTAGGACGATGCTCCTGCATGTGACTTGTGAAGTTCCACCCATTAAAATTTCTCCTTTTACGACTTTGTATTGCATCCAACGTGTTCTACACACTTCGTATTTGGCGTCCTGCTACCTACTTCCTTTCCCTGAGAGGGCTTTGGAAGGTAGCTACCCGGATCTCGTTATTTGTTTGGAGGCTGGGTCGTGTTTCGATTATAAAATATTTAAAAAGACAAAAAAAGAGGGCGCCAGTAACCATTTGTAATAAAAAAAACCTATGCCCAAAAGTAAAGATTTCTTAACTTGCAACTGTGGCTACTCAGTGGCCTTAAAATCATTCATAGGTATTTAAAATCAAAAATCACCATATAAAAGTATTTATTGTGAAAATTAATATAAAAATGTATAAGGAATAAAATGTATCTTAAATGGTGTTATACACGATACAGCTTGACTGTAACCTGGCAGAATTAGCTAATTCCTTACATTAAAATAAAAATACAAATATGTTTAAGCTGAAGGCTTCAAGTAAAATTTGGTTGGCTGAAGGCCAAAAAGAAAATGTTTATTCGGCTGAAGGCCTAAAAACAATCAACCAAATGTCGAAAATTGAGTGTTCTTCCGAAGGTTTAGACGTCTCACCCTACATGGGTCACCACATGTACAGCCGTTCCGCACTGCTATGCTGATCGTGATATTCAGGAAACCAATAGTGTAACCAATCTTCACACAACGAAGGTTCAAACTCCAACGGGTGAATCCAAATGGTGCATCCAACCAAGGATGAAAAATATAGAGATCCAAGGACTTAGTTACGGTCCATGAGAGTAAGTAGCTCAGTAAACAGGTTAGGTTCCATAAAACTAATCCAAGCTCAAATTAATAAAGTAAGTAAGGTCCATAATAAAAACTCCAACTTAGCCCAAGGAATTGGGAGTTTCACAAAAAAAATGCGGCAAGGCACACAAAAAGACGTTTACCGTATCGCGGTATTTGGTCAAGTGGCTGAATTTAGAGATCCACCGTTTGACAATGCCTTAAGTACCAACCTCAGAAAACAGGTGGAATGAAGCAAATAATATTACCTATTCATTAAGTTATACTTATTACAATCATTAATCCTCAATCATTAAGTGTACTAATTTACAGTTTACGAGATATGTACTAAATTTAATGTATGGTTTATTTAATATATTTTCATAGGTCACTGAAATGCCAACTTAAAACTTGGATAAACACAGAACACCTGTTGTATAGAAGTGAACTAATACTTGGTCTTCGGTATGATTCATGGTATAATATAATCTATGATGGAACAAATTTAATATGGAGGTTCTCTCCTCGTAGCAAGTGCGAAACGGAAGTCCAGTGGCGGCCTAAGGGGAGCTAAAAAAAAGGAACAATATATTACTAATAAGTAACATTAAAGTGCACATCACACCAAAATTATGTACCATTAAACAGTGTAACTTCATTTGGTCAAAATGACTGTTACAGTCCATATCAGGAGAGGTAAGAAGGAAGTGTTAAAGTATTTATCTAGGTGTATATAATCTTTGGTCACAAAAATAACAATGTAATTCTTGTGCTTTGGTACCGTAGTACAACCGTTATATAATAATTAAAGGTTGCGAGTAAATCGTACATTCCAGGTTCGTACATATCGTATCGTACATGCAGGAAAACAATTTTAATCTTTTCACTGCAGCGATCGATTTCGATACGCGTCTTCGGAACGGTTGTGGTAACCGCTTGCGGCAATATATGCTTCCCGCAGTTAACCCCCAAAACGGTGCTTGTTATTTTTCGTTTTTGCTTTTTAGTCTAGTTAGTCTAAGATTAAGATTATAGTAACCAGAATAAATAAAAACAGTTTATATTAAGTGAAAATTTTATTTTAAATAAAAAATTTAAATACTAAAAATAAAAATTTCTGGTGTAGCGCAACATTTACACCAACAGATTGACAATTAACAACATTCTGAATATTATTTTCAATATTTCCGTCATCAGAACTAGAGCCATCATCAGATTTGTCATTCTCATAATTAATTAATTTCGTCAAAATCTTTATCACTATTCATTAAGACGTTATATAATTCGTCCTCAGATAAACATTTCTGTTTCTGTGGGTTAAACTTAGCCATTTTCATAAAAAAAAAACTCATAAAACCATTCGCACTATGCATTAGTTCTATTTCGTATACAGTTGACGAGCGACGTATTCGTTCACCTAAAAAACCAAAATAGACAGATTAATAGCCAGCGCGAATAAGACATTTTCAAAAGCGCCACCGTCGAAGGAAAATATTTGAAGATGAACTGCCGAATACGCTATTACCACAGCCCGTTGTAACGCGTTGGAGCATATGGTTAGAGGCGGCAAGCTATTGTCATGTTCATTTTGATGATGTAAAGAGAGTGATCGACAAACTAAATGCAAACGACAGTCTATTTCACACGCTTAGCAGGTGTTTAATGACCCAGCTGTTCGGGAAGACCTAATGTATAGGTCATTCAAACTCGATGTCTTGTTAATATTCCGGGAAGACCGAAAAAGAAAATCTGTTTTAAGAATATTAAATGGGACCAATCAAAGAAAATTTTTTTGATGAAAATATAAATTATTGAAATCATATTTTCTCAGAAACATACCGATATTTTTCCACGATTAGAAAAACCATTATCTTTTCTATCTATTTCATATAGCAATATTTATTATATCTTTTTTTAGTTTAAAAGTTATAGGCAAAGATGTGTCGACAAACCAGAGAGGCTCTATGCAGCGTGTAACATAAATTTTATTCATTACATTTAGTTTTATGGAGTTGGCCAATTGTGACTCATGTTTTTCTTTTGTTATGGAGTCTTTGTTTAGAACAAAATTTAAAAATATGTATGCCATAAAAAAATGAGATGTAATGAATGTAACAGTCTGACATATAATAAGCATCTTATTTATTAGAAAAAGAAAAACAATTCACAATGACAAATAAGTCAAAATTAACAATAAAATATGAAATAAATCATAACAGATTCTCTATATGCTTCCCTTCCTCTGTCGCACGTAATCTAACGGTGTAAAGTCAGGTGGTTTTGGTGGCCATCTTATTGGGCCATGAATTCCTATCCATTTGTCTTTGTAGGTTTCGTTTAAAAAGTCTTGTAAAATTCTGGCATTATGTGCAGGTGCCCCATCTTGCTGTAGCCATATATTGTTATGTCGTAACTGCACATTTTGTAGAAATATGGGTAGTTTCTCTCTCATAAAATTTAAATATCTAGCACCAGTGAGTGCTCCCTCAAAAAAAGGGCCCAATAAGATGGCGCCCAATTATACCACACCAGTCATTAACCCCATAATGGCTTTGGTTTGCGACTGGATTTACCATAGGGGGATTTTCGGTTGCCCAATAGTGTGTATTTTTTATTTATTTTTTTTTTTTGGTATACCATTACTGACAAAACGGCTTTCGCCTGTCCAAAGCTGCAACAATAATTTGTGCAAAAAAATTAATTCTTCTTTCTGAGTAAAGTTGAGATATAAATGCTCTACGTTATGAATTTTATAATCATAAAATCCATTTGTCTTCAAAATTCGTTGGATAGATCAAAACAACATATTAAGTTCCCTCTTAGAATCATTTATAGAATTTCTCAGGTTATTTTGGAAATATTGCAGAACCTGACCTACTTCGTCATCAGAACGAGCTGTTTTTCTAATTGGTTTTCCCTATCTTGTAGAGAAAGCTGTATCATTCTGCCTAAGTGTTGCCTCTAATCGAGTAAATATTTTATAATTATAATATAAATAATATAAAGGCCTTCTGCCAGCTTAGCATTTTTTTCCGAGCTTCCCCGTATATTAATAACATATCGACTTTTTCGTTATGTGTCACCATAGCTATTTGTTTATTTTTTATAACATGAAAATACGCCAATTACCAATAATTATGACAAGATATATTAATTTGACAATATTTGAAAATGGATATAATATTCTTTAAACAGATTTGGATTTTCTTTTTCGGTCTTCCCGGATTATTAACGAGACATCGAGTTTGAATGACCCTGTGCATTCACAGTAATTTTTCAAGACTTTATTTGTCAATAAAAAACTTTGAGTGTACTACTTCACTTGGATATGCAATGGTTAACGCAGTAAACATTGTATTCGATCTGCGTCAGTTCCTTTTTCAGTTATTAAAAGACTCTGCGAACGTATGAAAAATAAATTTTAAAGAATTTTACAAAACAAGCCCCAAATTTTTTCGTCTCCATTTAACAAAACATGATTAAGTAAAGTACTTTTGATTTTGCAGTCATTGTGTTGTTTGTGTAGAGATTCAAATAAAGCCATAAGCTGTGAATATCAAAATTATTAAATACGGAGAAAACAAACAGACACAGACAAGCCTGTGCCTGCATTCTGTCATTATAAAAACATTTTCGAGTACATTTTAAATTCCAACGAGTACATACTCGAGTACAGATATATGTACTCATGAGTACATATATGTACTCATCATGAGTACAGGTACTCACGTACATCAAGTATTCGAGTACTGTTTTCAAGTATTTGTATTCGAGTAACGCCAACCTCTGGGCGTGGCAAATCAATTTTTAATGAAATTTTTTATATGAACTTCGCTTAATAAAATGAAAGCTCTTTCTTTGTCCGTATGTATGGACTACATTTTCAAAGAATTTTAGTAAATTTTTAAATATACTGTTGACGGTAATCTTGCATGTATTATCAGATTAAATAAGAACTCATTGGAGCAAAGGAGTATCAAATTAAATCCGTATAAATAAAGTTCAAATTTGAAAAAATTTCGTTTGTTTTCCGTGAGAAAGCTGTTTCAAAATTTTGAGAATTTCTAAATGCACTATTGTGGCAATCATGCATGTACACTGTACAGCCTACTACCAACGAAATGAACGCCATTGTATAAATGTTGAATTTTATACAGAAGGAAATGAACGGTTTGTTTTTAAAATTAATAATACACGCGCGGATACCAACATTTTGGAAAGGCTGTTCCTACGAGAAAACGAATTAAACTCATATTGTAAGACACGAACTTCAATTAAAAAGTTTCGGTTATATATACCATCGTTGCTTAACAATTTAAAGCTACAAACACATGAACATTGACTGCGTTTAAAAAATATCAAAATTTTGAAAGAATCACCTCCACGGGGAACGAAAAACTTATTTTCTGAATGTTATTTGTGACGTTCTCTTAATTTTTCTTTTTCTTTGTTGGAACTTTCTACCACATGAATAACACAGCCCCACAAAAAAAAATTCTGACCTAGCAATGAGATGAGTATATCCTTATGTATTTTTGATCGCTGATTCCGAATCCGGGGTTAAAAAAAGTCGTACACCCCCAAAAAAAATTTTAGAGCCAAAAAACACCCCCTGAATCGTTTTTTAATATTTTCGGGAAAAATTGAATGTATTACGACAAAAATAAAGGTGAATTGCAGCGTTCACCCTATCGGTATGAAACGCACCCCCAAAGAGGGTGAGAACCACCCCCATCTGCCACCAAACCAATTGATAACGACAATGACTGAAAAACATTTAAAAATGTTTAAGTTTCGTTAGGTTTGCAATAAACTGACGTAGAATTCATGTAATACCCCAAAACTACCCCTATATCGTTATGAAAAACAACCCTTAACTTCACATGATAGACTACTGTTGGTCTCTGAAAAGAGACACGAAAGAATAACACAAACGACAGTCAGTAAGAAGATCGTTTGAAAATAAAGTTAAAAGATACCATAAGAAAAAAGATTAAAAAAAGAAGAATTAAAAGCTACTAACGTAAGAGTACTTCTCACCCCCTTCAGGGATGCGTTTAATACCCAAATGGTGTTAAGATTGGCGACAAATGACTGCTAATAAGGATATTAGCAGATATTAGCAATTATGGCTAGGAAGCCATAAGGATCTCTGCAAATAAGAACATCCATATAATGAAATCGTTATCAAATTTTATGTTTTTTCCTTACTTTTTTCTGTAATTGAAGTTAAGGGTTGTTTTTCATAACGATATAGGGGTAGTTTTGGGGTATTACATGAATTCTACGTCAGTTTATTGCAAACCTAACGAAACTTAAACATTTTTAGATGTTTTTCAGTCATTGTCGTTATCAATTGGTTTGATGGCAGATGAGGGTGGTTCTCACCCTCTATGGGGGTGCGTTTCATACCGATAGGGTGAACGCTGCAATTCACCTTTATTTTTATCGTAATCATTCAATTTTTCCCGAAAATATTAAACAAAACGATTCAGGGGGTGTTTTTTGGCTCTAAATTTTTTTTTTTGGGGTGTACGACTTTTTTTGACCCCCGGATTCGGAATCAGCGATCAAAAATACATAAGGATATACTCGTCTCGTTGCTAGATCAGAAAAAATTTTTTTTGTGGGGCTGTGTAATTCTTCTAAGTTTGATAATCTCAAAATTACAGTTACCATCTGGCTGTTCTTCTGTGGTAAACTCACAGGCTTCTTCTTTTAGTATCATAGTGGGTAACTGTATTTTTTAGATATTTAGTCTTAAAAGAATTGTCCATGTGGTAATAAGAAAGATAAAAATGATAAACATGCTCCAAGTTTTGGTTTTTGATTCATATACAATAATGAATTATCCTAATGAATTTAATAATCTAAATGTGTATGATTAATTATATTTGTGAATTTATACATAGTTTAATTTAAACTTAAAAGGACTAACATTTTATTACTGCTAAACTTATACTAATTAAAAGGACGAAACAAAATGTCTCCGCTACAATCCTTTAAACAGTTGGCAACTGGGGCCCGGTTTTTCAATCGCGAATTAACTAAACTTTTATAATTCAGGTTTTTAAAATGTTTACATAAGATATTTTTGAAATGGTTATAGTCACAAATGTTTGATATGTGAGTTATCAGTTATAATGGCTATGTATTACTATCTTAGCGATTTTATGACAATATATAATAGTACTATACAGTTAACTAACGATTGAAAAACTGAGCTCAACTCTAGTTTTAGCCTGATGACTTGTGCAATATTTTAACTAAAGTTAGGGCAAACAGCCATTTATTGTCGGAAATTAAACAATCTAAATAATTAATTTGTAAACTAAAATAATGCAAACATGTTTTTACTGAACAGAAACTGTATTTTGGTATTTAAACACACATCTTGAAAAAAGTACTTTAAAACAAAAATGGTTAAAAAGGCTTTCAAAAAATGTATCGTTTTTTACAGACTGATTTTTTAAATCTTAACAAATATGAATGGTGTAAATGTAACTATTTTTTTACGAAGAAGTTTTGATAAAACAGTTCTTCCTCTTTTCCACCTTATCGACATACTGTATATATCTGGTAATCACAGGATACGGTAAGCCCCTAAAAGATATGAATCTGAAATTTGGGAATTGTTAATAAGACATAAAAATACATGTTTTAATGCCATTTTCAAGATTTTGTTATTCAGTTGTACCGGAAGTGATATTTTTTTTCTTAAATGTAGCAAATATATTTTTTTGCAATTTCAATGGAGCTAAAAACTGTCTACATATACAACCACTTTTCAAATTTAAAATGAACTAATTTTCTCTTTACACAAAGATTGCTATGAAATAAATAATTAAATTTACGAATTTCCCGAAAGTATTCTATGGAATAGTTGCGAAATATAATAAAAGTAAATTCTCTACTCAAAACCGCTACCACTTCTTTTATTTTAGTTTATTTAATAAATATTCTATGAAAATCAAATACAATGTAATCCAAGAATTTTCTTTCATTTTGTATATTATAAATTTAATTAAAATTATGATAATTTCTACACATTTGCTGTTTTTCTGCCCGTTTATAAAATCTAATTGTCAATATCAGAATTGTTCAAATATATCAAATAAAAAAAAAGTGTTCTAAAATTATTATACATATACTAGACAACAAAGAATTAAAATTAACACTAATAGAATTTTTAGAGATTAAGAAACTAAAAAATTCAAACATAATATTAAATGTAGCTGATTATTTACAAAATTTAATGAATAACGAAATAAAACTTGACTGTTTTATGATTAAAGCTGGCTCGTGTTAAGAAATTGACTGGCGTCGGTGAGAGGCATGGCGTAACTTAAAAAAGACAAATCTTATATCAACCATGCCCATTAACAGTTGTTTATAGTTATAATCGTACACTTGCATCATTAATAAATATAGTATCCACTGCTGTTTGTGTAACTAGGTGTATATATTTTATTTTTTGATACTTTACATGTTTAAAATAAAAAACCTATAGATTCTCTAGATATCCAAACAAAATGCACGATAGGCGAAATGCATTATTATTAATAATTGAATAATGATTGCTAAACATTTTTTAAGTTCCAAAATAAAATAACCAGGTATAGAAGAAACAAATGCGTTATTGATGTCTCCAGATTATTAATTTTGTGTTTTGTTTGCCAGTTTTAAAATTTCTGTTTATAAATTTAAGCGTGTAAAATACTCGTATTTTTTCTTGATGCACTTTTTCTCTATATTTTAGAAATATCACTGATACAAAACAGATTAAAATTAAGAAGAATCGTTCGAAAAATTTATTTTTTTTCGTATAATATCGATGTCCTTGGTAATAATCAAATTTCGTTTTACATTTTCCTTAACATTCTTACTAAAAATAACCTGCATTTTTTTATAACATCAGTCAACTCTTCGGATATTGCAAAAATATGAATTGCATACATAACAACTATTTTTTTATTATCAAGGAAACCCTTTAATTTAATAATAATTAAGATTAGTGCAAATAACAAATTTATATTTTATACAGAGAAAGTTACGTAGATTTCAGGATTGCGAGGAAAATAAGACAAATATTCCAATGTGCCTTTTATTTTTACAGCTTTTGTAACAACAAACGTGACTTGGTTTCTTCTTTGCCGCTTCCATTACACTACATTAAAAAACAAACAAAAAATAAATAAAATATATAAATACGAACTAAAATCACAGTAAAACTAATAAAAGTATCTATAACCTAGAACGTAATAAACGCACCTAGAGGCGACCGATTACCGTGCTTAGCAAAAAGCCGAGATAATCTACTTATCGCTGGAAACCTGTTGAAATGCGTAGTTTTGTAGCATGACGTACGTTCACCCTCTACCTCCGCACGAGTGCAGAGTGCATTACAGCGGGCCAGCTTTATTTATGATTTTCACAGCATTTTTATTTAATAATTGTTATTTTACAATTTAAAAGCATGACAAATTTCGCCAACATAGTAGCTTCTTCAGATGGGAGTACAAGACTGACATTACAATGCGACAGAGGGCCAGATAATTCGAAAAATGGCCGAAAATCTGAAAGACCTAAAGAACTTTAGAATCCTAGACTTTACATGGAGAAAATAATTAAAAAAAATTAAATTATACGGGAATAACTTTTAGGGGGTATAAGGTTATTAACTGAATTTACTAGACATTTTGATCATTGTGCAATAAACTATTTATAAACAAAGTAATTACTAACAAAAATAATTGTATCCCAATAAAATATGTGACTTATTACTAAATACAGTATAATTAATATTAAGATTAATACTAAAAATCTATGTCACTGACGTCCTCGTCTTCCTCGTCGGATGAAGAAATTTCGTTGCTTCGCGTCTCAGGCTGTAGAACTCTAGGAGATTCTGATTTCGTTGATTCTAGCGAGGGTGCCTCTAATAACGAAATAACTTCAGGAGATATATTCGAATATTTTCGTGATGGGCATTCCCGCAAAGATGAAATTACTGGATCGGAATTTATAAAGAGTCTGTTCAGCAAATCTTGGTTTCCTGTTGTACAAGAAATTTTTCGAGTGTGTTTCTCTCTAAATCTTTTGAGATCCTTATTTCTTGATTCTTGGGTCTCTTCTGACAATTGACCGATATGTAGAATAGCTTCTTTCATTATTATGGCTCCATGAAGTAATATTTTATGTACGCTAGCGAGCATATAATACCATGGATATTTAGCGACATACAATTTTGCGGTTTCCAAAGCATATTCCTCAAACGCTCTCACATTGATTGTATAACACAAGATAAGGTGCGTATATCACACCAAATCTCATAATAACTTCTTCATCTATGCCTGTAATTTCACTGGAAAGTAAAGGGTTAGCAAAAAAATCGTCGAGCCGTGTTGCCGTTATTAGTGATTCCGCTACCTCCACTCTCAAGTATATCCACGAGCAATCTTATTCTATATCAGAAGTTCTGCTGTATGATAGGTTTCTTGTTTTCGAAAACTGCTTTATTTTCGGTTCCTAGAATTTGACAAATTTTAAGTCCTAATCTGTACTAAATGTGCAGCAAACATTCAAAAACCTGGTCCATTCCAGTCCTTGACAATCCAAATTTCAAATTTGCCTGGACAACTGTTCTTTTTAATACTTTTTCGATGACATTAATATCTTTGTGAGTTGCTTTAAATATATAGCATGTTTGTGAAGAAGCTGTTTCCGTAATTGCATTACACACTTTGCCGTTTTTGATAGTCATCACACAAACATGAGAAACTGCAATTTTTTCATTACCTAACATATCAGTAGTCGGTCTAAGTTCCAAAATTTGATTTTCTATGTATGTTGTCTTCTGTACCGTCAGTAATTTCCTTTCTTTCTTGAATTGGAATCGTAAAGGTCTACAAAATCGAGTTGACGATGGACGGGAATTTTGCCACACAATCATTTTATCTTTCCCAGGTTGCTCCGCATATAGTTGTAATGGCACTATGGACGTTAGAAACAAATGGCCATCACCAAGACCAACCTCGGCGAACATTTGTTTGTATTGTGAGTGACCTGTGCTTCCATCACTTCCCCATTTTATCAACAATTTCAAATTCATCTGAAGATCACTTGATAATGAAAGAAGAACCGGTTTCTGCAATTCTAATATCCATTTTACTGTATGATCCAAGAGATCTTGTAATACAATTTGCCATTCTTTTCGGGGATAGCAACGTAATTTTACTTCCTGGAGCTTGTAATAGGAGGGATAAATATCGGCAAAATGTTCTTTTGCTATCCTTCTATGAACAAAATAGGAGTGTTTGCTGCCTTTAGCTTCAATCATTACTGACAGAGCTTCATCTGGGGTAAGTGGAATTATTTCTTTTGACTTCTGACTCTTTTGCCAAGCTTTTATTACGAATACTTTTCTTTCTTCGCTATTTTGATTTACTTTAATGATTCAAATGAAACGACAACAAAAAAATACATACATATATTTAGAATATAAAACACAAGAGGGTCAGTGCGTGGTTAGCAAATAATAAACTAGGTAGGACATACATATATTTAAACTTCAGAAAATCTTAAAATTATTTCACGTAACAAGTTTGTTTTTAGGGCGCCACCCGCCTTTCTTTTTCGTTTATATTAAAGTCTAGAAAAGTTACATATTTAAACGTTTAAAAAACTACACGCACTAGTGCCGTTGAAAGGGGGAAAGAACGGTTACTTTTCCTAAAATTGTCTCGCACAGTTCAATAGCAAAATAAAAACTCTAGGGGGCTTTCTCCACCTCTAGATAGATAGGCAAATCAGCCTGTTGATGCAAATTTTAGTTTTCAAATTTCCAGCTCGCACTCAAAACGAAGCCGGCTGTTTAATACTTAATAGGTACTTATTTTAACAATAATTGGAAGGAAGATAACCTTACCATCTCACATATGCAGCTTTCATAGGTTACATGCTTCGTAACTTCTTAACCATAACAGCTCAACCAGACAAAATCTCGAACGTAATGCCAGCAACGTACACACAACTAACTGTCTCGATGTACCGGTCTTCTCTTCCATCTCCAAACTAAGGTAATGTAACGTACTCCACACAACAGAAACATTGGTCCGCACTCGGCCGTGGCTCGGCAGAGTCTCCTCAAAAAACCTAACCGTCTTAGTACAAGCGTTCCCCCTTGCCCCACACACCGCTGTGTTCTCGCTGGTGCACTAAAGGTCCAGTGGTCGCTTGGATTATATCAAGGATTTACAATTTATTTAGGTCGGTTCTAGAATTTTTTAAGGTTGACCTCAAACCAATTTATGCAATTAGCATTAAATGAAACGCAAGTTAATTGTATCTAAAAATGGACCGTTACACTTTCCTCATTTTACTGGCTCGAGTCAGAGTGGTCAAAATTGCTTCTGAGACAAGTTTTGCGGCAACCTCTTTTCCTTCGTTCTTAAATTTTTTGCTTACAGACGAAGCTAGCGCCTAGCTTTCGAAAGTCGATGACAGTGTTGCAGTCTTTCGATGTTTGGTTCTTTCACTGCTCGCAGAAAATTCTGAAGCTGGATAACCGCACGACTCCTTTCACCTCCAGATGAGATTCCTGGTTGTGGCTCAGTATCCAGATCAATTTCTTCTTGGCTTTGTTCAAATACAAATTGAACACTTAACCACTCCTTATTATTCTCCAAAAATCTATTCGATTTTCTTGCGCATTGATCAAGCTTCGAATAAACGACGCTGCAAAACTTTGATTTGACATTCTTCAATTTTAACATGGCGTCTTCATCACTCTCGATTTTATAGTGTCCCACCAGATAATTGAGTAGATACTCCGTTCGATTTGAACGACCTAAACCATCCTTTTCATACAAGATGTCAAAAAGTTGCGTTCTGGTCACTATTTTCAATGTTCAATGTTCAAGCTATCTTTTAGTTATTTGGTTCAAGCCGGATCTAGCCTGGAATCTTTTGTGGCTCAACATAAATGTAAATTATAACATAAAATCTCCAATAAAATCAACTACATACTTATTTTATCTATATGTGTGACTCATTTAAGTTTGTCCCATATATAACATGAATATACATATCTTGAGGAAGTTTTCTGTATAATTAAACTTTTGATTCAAACGCTTTATAACACACAATCACTGGTTGAGAGTTGGCAATATAATGACGAAAGCTTGTATCTGTGCGGACGATACAAGAAAGTTTGTTTTTGGGAGCAGTGGGAACAGGTAGCTGAACGAAAATACTTTCTACGTGCTCAGAATTTCGGGAAAATATGCATTATCTATTTTTCTAAGTACTTGTAAATTCTGTTAACGATGCTATTACTTTTATAAATACCTATCGATTTTTTGGCCGCTTTTCGAATTTTCTGGCCCTCTGTGCAAAGAGGTAAAAATAGAGAGAGGTTAAATAAAGTTAAAAAACAAAGTCACAACAATTTTTTTTTTCGATACGCCGCTGGTGGATTCTAAAATACAATATGAATTTTCTGTTTTATTTAGAAACTTTTTTTGGTCTCTTGTCGTTTTTTCTGTATATGCGACCGTTACCGAGAAAAAAAATATTTTCTGTAATTCGCTAGATAAAATTGAAAATTTTTAAAATGGTCTAGTAGACTTCAGTTTTATTTAAATAATCTGTTGTTGTTATTAATTTTGACAGGTATATTCCAAATTTGAGCTAAATATCTCAAAAACTGCAGGAGCTATAAAGAAAAAAATCTTCAAATTCCAACACCCTGTAGATCAGTAAAGAAGCGTTTGAGGACCTATGTTTATAAACTTTCAGTCATGAAATAAGCCAAAGAATTACCCCCTTGCGTATGTACATGATATTTAGGAACACCCTGTATATGTATTGTCATGTTGTAGAATAAAATACAAAATTAAAATGTCATAGATATTGGAAATTAAGATATAAATTTATTATTACAGTTAATTAATCAGTCATAATACAAAATTATTTATTACGAATGATATGTTAAACTGGCTTATTAAAAGTTATAATGTTAAATAATTATGTTAATATCCACTTGGATAAATGTAAATAGAATAAGAATTTGGATAAGTTGTATTAAAAGTTTTTAACCTGAAATTAGAAATGTTGAGGGGTGTGACAGAAGAAAAGTTTATAACCTAAAATTTGAAATGTGAAGTTAAAAGAAAAGTCAAAGCCAAAATTTAATGATAGATGGTGAGTATTTAAATAGAAAATTTATCAAGGGAACTTTTGGAATAATTAAAAAAAGAGGTCGTTAAGAAAAAAAAGAAGCATGTAATGCATTCATTACCTACATTAGTAACAAATATAGTGAACAAATAAAATAATCAAACATAACAATTACATAAAAATAATTAATTATAAATAAATTCAAAATATAGATTACAATTAAAACAAGTTTAGTAACGGTGAGTTAGCTGATCATTTCATAGGTCTGAATTTTTTTAGTTTGGTAATTTTTAAAGATTCTAATAGTAATAATTTTAATCATCTTTTTCTAATCTATTTATAACAATGAAATTTCACCTTGGAGGGCCTTTTTCATTTGATATTTTTAAAAAAATTCTAATATTGGCAATTAAATTTTATAAATAGGCAGAAAAACAGCAAATGTGTAGAAATTATCATAATTTTAATTAAATTTGTATTATATAAAATTCTTAGATTACATTTTATTTAATTTTTATAGCATATGTATTAAATAACATGCTAAAATACAAAAAGTGACAGCGGTTTTGGGTAGAGAATTTACTTTACTGTATTTCACAATTACTTTATAGCTTACTTAGAGAAATTTGTAAATAGAATTATTTATTTCATGGCCATCTATGTTTAAAGAGAAAGTCAGCCGATTTTAAATTTGAAAAACGGGTTATATGGGCAAATTTTGCCCCATCGAACAGTCAAATAAAAAATTGGATACTATATTAAGGAAAAAAATAGTTGATGTCATTTCCGGTAAAACTGGAAGAACAAAAATCTTAAAAATATCACCAACATTTGTGTTTTTATGCCTTGTTAACAATTTCAGATGAATATCTTTAAAAATACGGAAAATTTGGAGGCGTACCATATCCTGTGGTCATCTGTTGTGTGTATATATAGTCACCAAATTTATATATTTATGTGTATGTGCGTGTCCTGGAATGATCTGGCATAATTCGGGCAGGGGATTTCTGATTTAAATTTAAAAAATAATAATTTTGTTTTCAGAAAGCATGTGAATTAAATTTGTTTCAACCTGTTGCTACAATATTGTATCCGTATATCCGGTCTAAGATTAATAACAGTATTAAATTTGTCATGTGGTCGTACCGAAGCTCTATTGTTTAAATTAATGTATGTTTCAAAAATTTAGCAGCAGAGGTACAAATGTGAAAATTTTGTTAATGAAATTTTAAATCAAGAATCCACTGTGTGATTTAAATGTTTGTTATTATTGTTGTTTCGATCTGTATTGTAGGCTGACAGCAAAAAATCTGATCCCATGAGGAAGATAGAAAAGGTTGATGAAATAATTCCTAGCGAATTCGAATGTTGCTTTTGCACCTCAAAGGTAGTATTGTCTCCTATAATGCTTTACTTAGATGCCTTATATCATCCTGCTTTTGCTTTTCGACTTATTTCCCTAGAAACATATATTTACATAAAACGCATTATCCTAAAAAAGAATAGTCCCATGAGTACCAATATTTGGTTATTTTGATATTAGTCGTTATTAATATTAAACTGTACAAATTATTAGAATGAGAAATATTTATTATTAATTAAAGGTTTCATAAATAACCGAACTTATTTTCATAAACTCATTATTATCTTTTAAAAATAAAATGCCATTAAATTAATATTTAAGGAACAATCTCATTATTTTTTCAAAGTTACCATACCATGTATTAAAGGTCTGTTTAATGCTTAAAAAAAACAGAGGTGTGAATTCTTGTGTAAAAATCATTATAATTGCCCAAAAATGTTCTTACAGGCTTCCCTGAAGTTACAACTTCTTAATGATTGCAAAATAAAAATCAAAAATACGCCATTCAATCAGGACGTGTTAATTCAGAACAACTAAACTTGGTAAGAATCTATTCCAGATTTAATTTGTGCAATTTGAAAAAAAAATTAAAACGGGAAGGCTAGTTTAAGTTGGGGGCCATTTTACTACCCCGAATTTTTTTATTTGAAAAAAAACTAAGAAACAACTACACCGTTGACCAGGATTAAAATAAGCCTATTATCTTTTATTCATTATTCTCGTAGTAGTTAGTACCCGTTTTCGACAAAAATAATAAACTGGTTAATGGCCATTTTTATGAGTTTAGAAAAACATCACAATTAATTCAGAACGATTAAGATGGAGCAAATAAACTTGGTAGGTAAGAGTCTTCAGACTTACTCTAGTGTTAATTTAATATTAATAAACCTCCTAACTGAAAATGGGGTTTACCACCTCCAAAACATTTAGTATTCGGAAAAATTTAAACAACACTTTTACCCTTGAAAAGCATCCATTAAACAGGCGTTATTTCAGTAATATATCAAGGGCTTATGACTGTCAAATAAATTTTTGCTTGATTATGCCACTGGACAAATTAGTGAACAAAATTAGTAAAATCACAAGAGCGTAGGAAGAGGGATTTTGCAACTAAATTTGTCGAAGGATGTTACCAAACAACAAATCTTGGATGTTTTAAATAAATAATTATTCATATAAAATTGTAAGCACGAGATATATTTGATCGGACTATTTCCCAAATAAATAACAACATTTATAATTGAACACAATAATATTATTATGTTCTTAATTAAGAGTTCACCAAAACGATTCATTTTAATTAATTAATTTAGGTGACAATAAACTTAGGAACTTTTTTGCCGCTAACAAATCGTTTTCATTTAAGCTTGTGACAAAAATTAAGCAATTTTATTGGATGTAAATACATGTGAGAAATAGTCATTAAATATCGTTCTTGCAATTATAGCTGTTTCATAAAAAAATAAAAAGTAATCAAGTAAGTAATCACAGTTATAGTTATAATGAATAATGCACCTAAAAAACCAGTAAACATGTAAATACAAAATAAAATATAAAAGGTCTTGAATTGATATGCACCAGTTTGTTTTAATATAAATAACAATGCAGAGGTAATAAATCTATTGGATGCAACTAAAATGAAGTGATTTTTATCAAGTTAAAAAGCTATATAATCACATGACAGATCATCAATTCTTTTATCCTATAAACCAACAAACAAAATATCATGTTACTGTGATCAAACACATCTAATAGCGAAATTACTGTTATTACAACACATCCTCTTAATTTCACTTGATCACATCCTAAACTCTGTTTTTTTTTCTTTTGGCTTTAAGCAGTGCTCATTCAGCCACAACAGACAAAACTCTTTTTTATTTAATGCAGAGATTTTTGGATAGCCCAGCGGTTTGGTAAATACATTAACTATTTGTTTGAAGATCTCAATATACTTGGCAATTGTTATAGTTGACTGATTGTCTTCGTATTTAATCATTGATTACCTCCCCCTGAATCCATGCCGAGATCTTGACACAGCCTTCCGAGCCATATTCCGTCTCGGGCGGCATGCAATAGTCCAATGTATTTCGCTTCACAAGTGGACAAGCTGGCAATTTCCTGTCTTTGAATTTTCCTGTAACTAAGTCGTTACCTATCCAAAAACAGTAAACAGAGGTGCTCTTCCTGTCTTCTATATCATCAGTCCAAGATCATCAGCACAACCAGACAGCAAGTTGTCAGAGCTCTAAACATACACCAGTCCATGGTTCAAGGTTCCTTTAAGATAACGCACTACCCTTTTTTAAATACCTCTCCTCCCTTGAATCTGCTTGAAAACAACTCACATAATTGACAACATAACTTATGTCTGGCTTTGTTTAGCCATGACATATGTTAGACCTCCAACGAGTGCCTGATATCTAACATTGAGATATGTATCTTTTGATTTGTTTTAATACCTCAAGTTCTGTTTAATCGGAGTAATTTTTGTTTACAATGTGTTAAGTCAAATAGTTCAATGATTTTCATTATGTAAGAACCCTGTTCGATTATTATCCAATACAAACAAAATAGATCCTCGTGGACGCCTTATTCTCATACGAATTAATGTCTTTATCTCTCCAATATCTTTCACTTCGAATTCGTGAAGTAGATCTATCTTTACGAGTTTAACTTCATCAACGTTTCCTACCAGTATGAGATTATTTACATAATTCATCACAAAACATCACTCTTTTTTTGTTTGTTTTATGTATAGGCAGTTATTCTGCAAGTTGATGATTCCGATTCCTTTGAATCTATATATCCACACACGTGATGCTGTCCACAGTTTGCTTTATTGAACTTACACGCTTTACCTTCTCACTCAAATTCCTTTGGAATGGTATGACAAATGAGAGATTATTTCACCGAAATCAAGACTTCCACAAATGATATGACAAATGAGAGATTATGTCACCTAAAACAAGACTTCCACAATTTAATGAATAATTTCAAAAAGTCGAAGAACGCAGGCCTATAGTTCTTCTCGTGTTTCTACAGGAGTTGCATACATATTAGTCTTAATACAACCCCAAAAATAAAATTCAAGCGGGATGAGGTCACGTTACTTCGCCGGTTACTTTACGGGTGCATCAGGACCACGACCTATCCAGCGATATGGAAAGCTATTATTTAAAGAGATACGCATATCTCACCATAAACCAAGTGAACGTCAGCTAATTCAGACATTTTTGTGTACAGTTTTACAACTAATTAATATCGAACAAATGATGACAATGGCAATGTAATGTAAGAAAATGCTTGTTTTAATCCTCACTAGTTAACGGTATAATTATTTCCTTGATATTTTCGAAGAAAAAATATCCAGAGATGATCAGGCGGCGCACCACCCATTGCAAGTCTTCCCATTTTCTATTTTTTTTTCATATTGCACCAAATTAAGCCTAGAGTAAATCTATAAATTTTTACCAAGTTTAATTGCTCCTAAATGTCCTAATTTAGTGGCGTAACAACATTTTTGGTCAATTATCACGATTTTTACACAAGAAATCACACCATAGCTTGTTTTGAAGCATTATCAGACACCCTGTATTTGTCTTAGGAAAAAAATAAGTAAAATTCTAAATTGGTATTTACAAAATTACCACTACATTATATTTTAATATAACATACAATTAGTACATTTTAAATGAATTACTGCTGTGTACTCGTATATAAAAGAACTGGAAAGTCATACAGCAGTGATTTATAAAAATACAATATTAAAACTTTTAAATTAAAAATATCCACTACTGACTACTATCGTAACATTGTTATTGTAATCTACTAAAAACGTCAGAATTATTTAGCAATATAATTGACAATTTCGATTCATCATCTTAAACATTGCTAATTTAAGGACCTATGTTCGGAGAAAATTCTTTATATAATATTTATTTTTAGATAATTCTCTAAAAAATTGAAAGTTTAACTAATTACTAAATTTCTACAACACCACTTTTATGACAATTTTATTTTTATTTTTTAAAATGATTGATTTTTTTTTAATCTCGTATGGCAAGATTTTACGAATATCATTTGAGAATATTTTTTGAGCTTCTGCTGATGGGCATTCCAGCTTTATTCACTTGTTCCAATTTGGAATGTCTTGAACAGTTTTATGTATTTTAAAATTTGGCATGTGTAGTTATATTTGTGATATCAAATGGTTTGCTGCTTAAATGTAGAAATGGACATATTGAATACAAATATCGTTGTATTAAATACAGATATTTCGAACTGAAAACACCGCTGGTTTATATAATGTTTAAACAAAGAATGCAACAAATATTGTTGCATTTTATTGGACAATTTGTAACACATAGACATATAAAACAAATAACCAACAGAAATAAAGAGAACAAACTTATTGCAACATAATTTATAAATGCATCAATATATCCCAGAAGGAAAAAAATATTGTTTTTAACGGTTATCCAGTGGCATTTTGATTACATTCCAGTCTGTCTTTCGTAAAGTAATTAATTGCTTCTTGTAAGTTACGGAATTGAAAAATGGGAATTATTTTGAAATATAACAATATGAATTCTATCCAACATTGATTTATTCTCTGCTGTGAATTTTATTAAAGACTCGTACCCAGCAGGCGCGTGCTAGGAACGGGCCTGGAAAAATTTCCCATATGAGGGCCCGGCCCCGACCCGTTTTTTGACTTAATAAATTATTACTTAATTTTTTTTTCTAATTTATTTTAAATATAAGAATATGTACGTACATATTTAAAAAATATATTTTAAAGGATTAATCTTGACAATACAAAACAGAAATTTAAACACAGAAATATTAGAAAACCAAATGGAGTAACATTATATAGGTAATTAGAGAAACAGATTGTGATAACTGAAAATAGTTCTTAAATAACTTACTCCTTTGGCACAATTTTGCATTTATAACTTCTGTGGTAATATTGTTTGTTATTTCTGGCTCGTAAGCCATACAAAACAAAGCTTCCAAATTCTCCAGCTCAGTATAGCTGCGAAGTCTTATCTTTAATAATCTAAGTTTTAAAAATGACTGTTCACATGATAATTGCGTTAATGGAATTTTTAGAAGAAATTTGTAAACAACAAATAGTTTCTTGAATTCTATAGAATACAGATTCTAATCACATAACACTAAAGACACACACAATAGGCAGTTACACCGAGATATATTTGTATTTGCATTTTTCCGTAGAATAATTATCTGCATCCTCAATCATCTCTTCATTATCGAATTCTGACTATACTTGAAAATAAAGGATTAGTTTACAATTTATGACCATCATTACTAGTGTAAACATCTTGAAAATCGCTTTTCAACAAATGGGACCAAAGTCTGGAAAATGCCATAAGTTCCTCCTTCCATTTTTCTTTTTTTCAATGGTGGAATTATCTCACACATTTTTTTTTAAAGAATCTTGTGGAAGGAACTGGCTTATTATTGAAAATCTTCTAATATCGAAACATTTCAAGTCACCAATAAAATGCGCCATGTATTGCAAATATAGTCTAAATATTGTTTACAATATTGTAAACAATTAAACGAAAATGATCTTCTGGTTCTAAGATGATCTGTTTATCTCGAACAAGTTCACCTGGAATTGCCTTTACAATCCTTTTTTTGTGGAAGATCATCCTTTAAGAATACATCAGAATCCATTTCTTCAAGCTCCATATTTATAAATTATAACTTAAACAAATCGTTTATCAGATATTATAATACACCTACGAAATTTCGTTGTTTTGGTTTTAGTTGATTAGTTGCAATCGATACTTGTCGCCATGCCTGTACATAATTTAAACGGCCAGTTTGTATGTAATCGGAAACAGGAGTAGTTATTGTAAAAATCTGTATATGTCATGGCAAGTAACACTGTTTCAAAGAAACAAAACTTCTTGAGTAACCATCAGCTTGACTTCTGGTGTTGGAATTAAATAAGAAATTCGATTCTGAAATTTCCTTTGGCATTAGGACAGGCTCTCAAAGCTCTCTAGACATGTCATTATTCGAATATTTGTTTACCTTATTTTACTTAGCGAGCGCAATGCCGAAGGCACCCTTGGAAAATACTCTATGACGTCACTGCTAATATAATAGCTTCGAAATTTGCGACAATATTTGACCATTTAAACAGCGTTTTAAAGTTTTTGATTTTTTTTTAAGCTACAATAAATTAAAAAAAAAAAAAGGAAACATACTGGTCAACTGTCGCTCATTAGTATTTTAACGAGAAACAATAATTAATGATTATTTTATTTTTTTATAACTCCTCTTTAAATTATTATCTGTAGAGTGGATGAATGTAAATGACAGAAAGTCCAGGGCTCCTTTGCTCACTTTATGGAGGGCCTACCAGAACACTCCCGTTTCCCGATGGGGCAGTACGCCAAGTAACTGCTGCGTTCAGCATTCGTATTTCTTGCTGGAGAATTGTTCATGAAAATGAAGCAACATAATTCAGATTACATTTAATAATATTGATAAGTAAACATGAGGCAATGAGCTATTATATTTCATGTTTGAATACTAAATAAAATTAAGTTATACAAAATGTTACCCATACGTGAACATACCACGTATCTTCCTAAATTCAAAAAAAATTTCTTTTAGGATTTAAATTATCAAATAAATATAATACAATATAGTAAAAAAATTATAACCTGTAAAAGAGGTAAAAATTACCACAAAATTTGCTTTTATCAGAAATTAATCCATTTTTAATATTTAATTAATTAGCGGTAAATTAGTTGAATGGTTTATCGCAAGAAGGCGAGACAGAAATTGAGTCGCAGTGGTAGCATTGCTGAAAAAGTACTAAAAGCAGGATCGCACTCATAGTGTCTTACTTTTATGAAAAAAGTTCTGTGAACTAACGAAGAGCAATTTACTAGGGCTCGAGTAGTAAACTAGCACAACCTCCATACGTGGTCACACGAAAATCTTCATCTGGTGAAAGCAGCGTAAATTCAAAAAGATTTTAGTGTCAACAATTTGTGAGTGTATTTAAGGAAAATTTATGTGGGCCATTCTGCTTACCTCCACCCACGTTTGAACCCGGAACTTATCCACAACTTCTTGCTGAACGATTTGAATGACACTTCGGACGACTTACTACCCAATGTGAGACAACAAAGTCGGATCTAGATGGACGGCGCTCCAGCCCAAATTAGAAAATTGCTGAGTTTGAAATATAGACATCGTTGGATTAATTGCTTTCCTAGAATCACCATAGATAAAGAAAGGATATTTGCTATGGTTCTGGTAGATTGACCACCGCGTTGGCCAGGCCACAATCCCCTTGATTATTTTGTTTGGGGTTATTTTAAAGTGAATCTTTATAGTATACCGGTGATCACACGCGATGGCTTACTAGATATAAATCAAAATGCTTGTGATGTGATTAAAGAAAATCCTGTACAGATAATCGGTGTATTTTTTCGTTACCATTAGATTATTTTAGTGTACATGACTCAAATCAAAATTTTATTCCATTAAAATCCTTCCTTGTCCCTCAATGGCCTCAATCTCGACTTTACAGAAGTAGGAAGATAGGATGGACAATATACAATTAAAATTTGGCTCTCGCTGCGAATACTTAGTATTCTCAATTATAACCCGCTTAGTTAATTTTCTTTAAAATTTCGTTTGGATACATATTTTTCACCCCGCATTTATCCGTTGTGATTGTGCTTTCTATGTCAAAGAAACTTATGCGTTCCTACCTGGAGAACATCATCAGAGAGCCCCAGGATCGGTCCAATAAGGCCTATGCAGGCCATAAACATCAGCTAGACATCATCCTGCAGGATTAAAGACAAAGATAGGATCCAGTTAATCTCTTTTCCGCCGAACTGCCGACAGTCCACTTGTTTTTTTCGTGTTTGAGGTTTTTTTTTATTAAATCATGGACAATAGAAATATTTTTTCTTTAGAATCTATCATTTCATCATCTATCATCATCTATCTATCATGGCGCACATGTTAGAGATGAAAAAAGGGATGTAGTCCCTAATTTTACGCTTTTCAATATTTTTCTTGACACATTTTAATGCACTTATGAGGGTAACTGGTTATCCATATTTCATACAAATTGATCGTCATTTAGAAATGCCACAAAAGAAAATTTAAAAAACTGAAAAGTCTGGCGCCCTGTATCTCGGAAATGAGGCATTTCTGTACCTATGGCTTTATGACCAAACTACACCCATTTTTCGCTTTACTATTGGACGTTATCTAAGTTATCAAGATTAAATCTCTTACACAGTTTTTATTTCAAACGTTGCCATTTCGTTAAGATTCACTAAAAAGTTAAGTATGAATTTGTTTTTGGATGCTAACTGGTTTTTGCCGGTTATTTTTCAAAATCAAAAGATTTGTTTACGAGAAAAATTTAAATTTGTCCTTGACATTTGTGCCTTGGTTTGTGTCAGTAAAAATTCAAATATTCTAATACCTAAACTTATTTCGTGCATTAATGAACTCTCCGGTTAACAAAGACTAGCGCCGATAATCAATTACACATCTCATGTACGTACAGGAATAGTATGGTTCATTACGAATTCAGAAACTAGCTTTTACCGTGTGCTCATGACAAGTTCTCGTGTTGGGCGAAAAGCTGAATACGGGAGTCAAGCAAGCACGGAAAAGCCGCTAATAGACGTACACATGGGGCCAGAAAATTCGAAAAGCGGCCAAAAATCTGAAAATGGTTTAAAGGGCTTTAGAATCCTAGACTTTACATGGAAAAAATAGTTAAAAAAAATTAAATTACCCGGGAGTAACTTTTAGGGAGTATAAGGTTATTAACTGAATTTACTAAACTTTTTTGATCATTGTGCAATAAACTATTTATAAAAAAATAAATTACTAACAAAAATAATTAAATCCCAATAAAATACGTTACCTATTATTAAATACAATATAATTAATAACTAAAAATCTGTGTCACTGACGTCCTCGTCTTCCTCGTCGGATGATGAAATTTCGCTGCTTCGCGTCTCAGGCTGTGGAACTGTAGGAGATTCTGATTGTGTTGATTCTAGCGAGGGTGCCTGTAATAACGAAATAACTTCAGGAGATATATTCGATTATTTTCGTGGTGGACACTGCTGCAAAGATGAAATTACTGGATCGGAAGTTATAAGGAGTCTGTTCAGCAAATCTTGGTTTCTTGTTGTAGGGGCAATTTTTCGAGTGTGTTTCTCTCTAAAACTTTTGAGATCCTTATTTCTTGATTCTTGGGCCTCTTCTGACAATTGACCGATAGGTAGAATAGCTTCTTTGATTATTATGGCTCCATGAAGTAATATTTTATGTACGCTAGCGGGCATATAATACCACGGATATTTAGCGACATACAATTTTGCGGTTTCCAAAGCATATTCCTCAAACGCTCCCACATCGATTGCATAACCACAAGATAAGGTGCGTAATATCACACCAAATCGCGTAACAACTTCCTCATCTATACCCATAATTTCACTGAAAAGTGAGGGGTTACACAAAGTCATCGAACCATGTTGCCGTCATTAGTGGTTCCGCTACCTCCATTCTTATGTATATCCATGAGCAATACTATTCTATCTCTGAAGTTCTTCTTGTTTTCGAAAACTGCGTTATTTTCAGTTCCTTGAATTTGCCAAACTTTAAGTTCTAATATGTACGAAATGTGTAGCAAACATTCAAAAACCCAGATCCAGCCATGTAGATTTGACAATCCAAATTTAAAATTTTCCTGGACAACTGTTCTTTTTAATACTTTTTCGATGGCATTCATATCTTTGGGAGTTGCTTTATATATACAGCATGTTTGTGAAGAAGCTGTTTCCGTACTTGCATTACACACTTTGCCGTTTACCATCATCATTACACAAACATGACAAACTGCAATTTCTTTATTACCTAACACATCAGTAGTCCGTCGAAAATCCGAAATTTGATTTTCTATGTATGCTGTCTCCTGTGACGTCAATTCTTTCGTTTCTTTTTTGAATTGGAAGCGTAGAGGTCTACAAAATTGAGTTGACGATGGACGGGGATTTTGCCACACAATAATTTTATCTTGCCCAGATTGCTCCGCATGCAATTGTAATGGCACTGTGCACGTTAGAAACAAATCGCCATCACCAAGACCAACCTCGGCGAACATTTGTTTGTATTGTGAGTGGCCTGTGCTTCCATCGCTTAACCATTTTATCAACAATTTCAAATTTATCAGAAGATTACTTTTGATAATGAAAGAAGAACCGGTTTCTGCAATTCTAGTATCCGCTTTACTGTATGATCCAAGAGATCTTGTAATACAATTTCTGCAGCCGATTTGATTACAATTTGCCCTTCTTTTCGGGGATAGCAACGTAATTTTGCTTCCCGGAGCTTATAATAGAAGGGATAAATATCGGCAAACTGTTATTTTGTTATCCGTTTGTGAACAAGATAGGAGTGTTTGCTATCTTTCGCTTCAATCATTTCTGACAGAGCTTCGTCTGGGGTAAGTGGAATTATTTCTTTTGACTTCTGACTCTTTTGCCAAGCTTTCCTCATTTTACTGGCTCGAGTCGGAGTGGTCTAAATTGCTTCTGAGACAAGTTTTCCGGCAGCCTCTTTTCCTTCGTTCTTAAATTTTTTTGCTTACAGCCGAAGCTAGATCCTCGCTTTCAAACGTCAATGACAGTGTTGCAGTCTTTCGATGTTATATTCTTTACTGCTTGAAAAAAATTCTAAAGCTGGACGACCACGGGCATGGCTCCTATCACCTCCAGATGAGGTTCCTGATTGTGGCTCAGCATCCGGATCAGTGTCTTCTTGGGTTTCTTCAAATACAAATTGAACACTTAACCACTCCTTATTTTTCCCCAAAGATCTATTAGTTTTTCTTGCGCATTGATCAAGCTTCGAATAAACGGCGCTATTCTTCAATTTTAACATGGCGTCTCCATCACCCTCGATTTTATAGTATCCCACCAAATAATTGAATAGATACCCATTCGATTTGAACGACCTAAACCATCCTTTTCATACAAGACGTCAAAAAGTTGCCTTCTGGTCACCATTTTCACTTAAAAAAAATTTTGTACCACTACAGAGGAGAATTAAAGTAAATTTGAAGACAAAACTAAAGTAAAGACCAGAACCGGCATTAGTTGTAGGCAAACTTGATTCTCTGTCAAGTCAAATAATATATCGCAAAAATGGAATAGATTTTACATCTTAAATTATAAAATAAAATGTGCAGTTACGGTTTCAGAATGCATGCGTTCGTTACGGTTGGATGTACCAACCGTAATGAACAAGATCTAAGCGAAATTGAAATATCTTAAAAAGGCACTTGAACGCGCCTATCAAATTTTAGTATGTTATTAGGGAATGTTCAAGCTATCTTTTCGTTATTTAGTTCAAGCCGGATCTGGCCTGGAAATTTCTATAGCTCAACATAAATTTAAATTATGAAATGAAATCTTCAATAAATTCAACTACATATTTATTTGATCTATATGTATACATTCATTTAAGTTTATCTCATATATATAACATGAAAATATCTATCTCAAGGAAGTTTTCTGTACAATTAAACTTTCGATTCAAACGGTTTATAACACAAAATCACTGGTTAAGAGTTGGCAATATAATGAACAAACGATTGTAACTATACGGACGCTACAGGAAAATCTGTGTTCGGGAGCAGGTAGCTGAACGAACATACCTTCTACCTCCTCGGAATGCCGGGAACACATGCATTTTCTATTTTTCCATTCTATTCCAACTATTCTGTTCAGTAAAATTAAAAAATAAAAATAACATTATTGAGTCAGTCAACTGAACATAATGTGCATATATCTTTTTTGTAATCCAAGTTTCAGCGTTTTGGCAAATAGCCGAGAAAATAATTGTTTAAAAAGATATATGTTGTACTTATCTATGATAAGTTTTGTAAAAGTAGTAAATAATAATTAGCAAAAAAATATTTTTCAGCGTTATTATTTTTCATTTCACTCTATATTTCAAACTTTTACCAAGAAGACGATTATTTTTAAATTATTCTAACCTACGAGGAATTTCCACTATATAATTTTAATTATCCTGTTCTTTGAAACCATCAATGTTTATTACATTGAGGTTTACTAGTTTTAGTTACTTTGCATCCCTTAAATGAGCAATCTTGACGAAGCTTAAAGCAGAATCACGTGTCGGTTGATGTTTTAAAGTTTTTAAAGTGATTGTTCAACTGGTGAGTACCTTTTGTTTTATTTATTTTTGGATTTACTGAACAGAATAGTTGGAATTAAAAATAACATTATTGAGTCAGTCACACTGATCATGTGCATATTATCTTTTTTGTAATCCAAGTTTCAGCGTTTTGGCAAATAGCAGAAAAAATAATTGTATAAAAGATATATGTTGTACTTATCTATGATAAGTTTTGTAAAAGTAGTAAATAATAATTAGCAAAAAAATATTTTTCAGCGTTATTATTTTTCATTTCACTCTAAATTATTAAATGTAAAATTCATATGTTTCTTATTAGAAGAATCTTCGCTTGTAACAATTTCTTGATTACAAATTTTCTGAACATCGTATGCCTTACCTGCACGCATATTTTTAATTATTTGTTCGTGATGTGTTTTATGAATATTTAGGTATAGTTTTATTGAAGTTGTATTTGTATGACCGGTAATCTGTAACAACTGCTGTCCTTCAACTCCATTTTTGGCTAGTTGGCTTACAGCCGTAAATCTAATAGAATGATTAGTGAATTTTTTCTGCTTGGTGTCTAACCCGATTTTCTCAGCAGCAGACTTGGTCCATGTGGATATTCTGTTTTTCCCCAGTGGCACATTTGTGTACCAGTTGTCTTTTTCATTTTTCCAATGTCGGTTCGAAGTTAAAAAAAAATCTTTTTATTTTTTATGTTATTATTTCTTTTTGATATTATTTTGTGATACAGACGAATTGGGCATACCTCTTTATCGACATTTGGTGTGAGCCATTTACTAGTTGCACAGTGTTTAGCTCCTCCTTGGCATGTTTTATTAAATACCGGATTGTATTCGGTTCTACCAGTCCTGGATCCATTAATATTCGTCTCCACGGAAAAGTAATTAATTAAACAATTAACTGCTTCCCCCGCCTCTCCAAGCCAATTCAACTGCTGCTATATGATAGAATTTGCGCTGTAATTCATCTGGCAGATTTTCATCCCACAAATTAATAATGTTGCGGAGTTCACCGTAGTCGAAAGCAACTGAACTTTTCTTGCATTTTTCAAACCCTGCCTGCAAAATTCGTCGTTTGGCATTTCGTACATCACGAGCGCATTTAAATGCAATGCTATTAAATGGATCTATATTAATATTAAACTCTTCATAGAATTTTTCTTGGATCATCTTAGCGGTTACATTCCATAGTTTTAATTGTAGTTTCTTTATAATTACCACCATCGCTTCTTTTCATGTTAATTGCCCAGTCTTTTAAAATTAATGCAAGTGTTTCAACTGAGCTATTTCCATTAATCTGGTATTTACATTCGTCTACAAAATTCATAAATAACTCCCAAACCCATTTTTTATCACGTTTAGTATTCGTAGGAATACTATTTTCTATCATTTTATTTATGGAATCACAAAAAATCTTCTTTCCAAAGCACGACATTTTTCTGAATATTGATGTACAAATGTCAAAACTGACAGAAGTGAAAAGCACCGCCGATAAACGTCCTTGATAATCACCCTGCTGGTTGTTGTCAGTTTTAACACACATTGATTTGTCTATTTTGACACACGTGGTCAATAATTTATTCATTTGATTGGTTTGTATGTCAAAAAAAATTATCGTTGAAATTTTCCAACCTCTCACATATTTCTCATAGGAACACGTTAAATTAATTTTCTTTTTTTGAAATTCACGTTAGAATTCAATAACTTACAATGTTCTTTTCCACGCTGTCAAGACAGGGTGATACTGTAAAAGATGTGTCCAATGTATCGCGATGCAGCGCTGAAATTGGCATGAAAATCAATTTTTTTAAATGGGACATCCTGTAAATTTTTACATATTTGGATTCTATATGTCAAAATACATACATTCTTACTATTAAGTATCATTTCGGTTGCCAAAATTTTTTTTCAAAATATTTATTTTTAGAAGGCTACTACTTAGTTAAAACCATTTTAAATCGATCAATGTGTAATTAGTTATAAAATATTATTTTTCCAAAAACTCAGATTATGAAAAATTATTCTAGGCACCGGATAATTTCCGTGCTTCCAGGGCCGACATATGGAGTAAGAGACAATAACAATCATTTGTATGGAACAAAAAATACATAACTGGAGTGCCTTAAAATTTCATAAATCTCCTGTACTGTTATCAGTGTGATCAAGGCATTGGTATAGATTGCAAGGCATGGGCCAGACAAGTTACATGAATCAAACTGGGATGCGTGCCGCGTGGACCATAAAAGCCTGGCAGCTTTACACATACACTGTCTCCCAGGATAGGTGTTATAATAAGAGGTGTAATGGACAACAAATTGTCGAATTTTCAGTCTTACTTGATGTAAAACTATCAAGATATATCAAAAATGAGTTGATTGGTTTATACAAGGTGTTTTATAACCCAATTTGTAAAAATCGCTACTAATATAGTACCTTTATTTTTCAAGATACGAAAAAATTCCATTAAAAAAAGTTGTTTAGAATACAATTTGTGCTCTTTACTAAATTTCAGAAACATAAATTTACTTTGTTGGAACTTCCCCTTCTTTCAATAATTTAATGTAATATTTTGTATTTAAAAGGGCATTCTAAAATAAATTAGTATTATGAATAACTTTTGTTCTTAACGTCTTATCTTATTTTCAACAAAAAACTACTAGTGAAAAAAGGGGTAGTTCCAACAAAGTAAATGTATATTCCTAAAATTTGGTAAGTAGTCGCAAATTGCATTCTAAACAACTCTTTTTCATGGAATTTTTTCATATAATGAAAAATAAAGGTAGTTAGTTTATTGGTGACGATATATCATAGTTTTACACGAACGAGCAGAAATGATTCCCGAAGTGTGATTCCAAAATTCCAAAATTTTTTGTCCATTACACTCTTGTTACATTTATCCTGACACAACGTATACGTCGCTGCGTCTGACAGAAGCAGTAAAACATTTTCATTTTTAACACCAATATTACACAAAGCATTTACCACTATTTCCTCAATTGTTCGCGCATTGGTTTAGACTCGTTTACTACATGTAATATATAACAGTGGAGGTGTACTCTGAATAGCACTTAAAATATGCATAATGTTTAAATATTTTAAATGTTTTAACAATAGCAATAATAATTGTATGTTCCTTAAAATTCACGGCTTCGTCAGCACAAATCCACACGTACTGATTTTTTGCGTCCTCCGTGATATTGTCGATATAGTTGTTACTATTTATTTTTATCCTCGCGCCAGCTATCTTCGCACTGCAACGTTTGTAGATAAACTGAATCTAAAGAGGGAATATGATCTAGGTCTGGCTGCGCACACACACCTAATTTGCTTTCCTATGGGAAAGACAGGTCGATCGGGAATTCCAGGATTCACAGAGATTCACAAAAATTATCTGATGTCTTATTTATTATTATTACTGATTAAATTCAACGATAGTTGTTTCATAACGAAATCGCAACTTTTTTTTAATGGAAATCAGATGAGTCAGACTGATGTTTAAATAGATGTGATGTTTTATTTATGAAAAAAATTTTGTGTTTAACGTTTTTCTTTTTTTTTAAATGAACTTGCAAATATTTTATTAATACATTTTTTACAATGATTATTGAATATAACGAATATAAACCCCTTAAACGTGTTTAAGAAACTATAATATCAAAAAAAAAATTAGAATAGAATAATAAATAATTGACCTAATTAACTAATTTGTATTTAATTAAATAACATAAACGACCAATTTGTATCAAACTATTTACCCTCTTCTATATTGTACAACAAATTGTCAAAAAATTGCGAAAAAATGCAAATTCTAAAATAAAAAAAATACTAATTTATTAAACATTGTTATTAATATGTTGTGACGTATAAGTCATATTAAGGAAAACATTCAATACCTACATCTAGTAGGCTATGAAAATAATATGTTTGTTTACTTAGCAAATTTTTAAATAATATTTGCTACCTCATATAACAATTTGATTTTCATGACAATTTCAGAGAAACTGGAAATCGGCCATGTTGCATTTTTACGTCATATAATCGGAAATCACTTCTAATATAATCACACCGAATTTGAGGAAAATCCCTTCGCCCGTTCAGAAGATATAAATATGGCCCTCTATGCTGGGCCACAGGGTATATATTTTATTTGAAATAAATTCGAAATTTTTAAAGTTTATTATGATACGCTTCTGATCCAATAAGTATTCAAAATATTTTTTTCTAACCCTAGAAAGGATAAATATGATAATAATATGATTTATTCAAAAAAGTTTAATAAATTTCAAAAACATTACATATTCCGAAACGAAATTAAAAGAAGAATAAGAATATACACAATTATTATATAGGGTGTTCTATTAAAAACATCTTGGTCTACAACTTTTATCTGATTTTTTTTATTTACGATCACCGCCAATTTTTGAATCACCCTGTGTATAACATTCAATCAAATGTCCAAAAAAATATAGTTCATTTCAGAAATATAAGCAATATAAAAATCGCTATTATGGTGTTTCTATATTTCTTACAACTCTGCAATGACCCATACATTAACTGAATATATGAATTTAGATATACGGACTGTAAAGCTAAAAGTGTAACATTTTAAATATTTTAATAGACGGCTTACTACCTATGTATACTTGTATTTAGGATCATATTTGCTTGTGCCACGTTGTTCACCGATAAACAGTTAGCATTAGTGATGTAAATTTTAGTTACTTTTGAGTATTTTAATAATTAGTTACTTTTTGATACGGATACCCGTTACTTTGTACTCGTTACTCGGTACTTTTTCGGTTTTTTGAGAGAAAAATATTTACTATATTTCTGATGTATTATATTGTTGATTTTGAAATCATTTACTTGTATTTTGAATATTATATTGGAAAGGGAGCCAAACATACAAATACAAGTACAATTTTTTTCAAAACAAAATATTTTTCTATAATATGAAATATTCACAAAAATACATAAACAATTTAGTTTTTTTTTATTTTCATTAACAAAATAAAATGTAATAATATAAAAACATAACAAAACAATAAATACTCGGTCCTCTGTGTTGATCGGTAATTATCATTGAGGTTAGTTAACTAACTCAAACCCAAAGTGAGACTGCTGGAATAGGTACAATAGGTATTGTAACGAATGAATATAAATAACGAGTATTTTAAACAATAAATAGTTGTTACTTTGGGTACTCGGCAAATACCTATTACCTTGTAACGAGTAGTTACATTTTTTACATCAATAAACAACATACATGAACTACTGTCGAGACAATGTTACAGTTGGAGCTTTATACCATGCATGTGATTCCAAAAATAAGGAATGGATTGGAGAAGTTGGTTGTATTAAATATAAAATTGGTTGTCATAGGGTTAAATAAGTAGACCTATTTAGTTTTAAGTAGGTACTACCAAACTCGTCATACATTCTGGTTGTATGTGTAAAACTGTAATATATCGTGATTCTAGAAGTAAGGGAAGGGATTTCCATTTTACCAACTTTGCGGGAAACAGATAAATGTAAATAAATCTGATAAAAAAATATTTTCCCGAAAGCATTCATGTTGTGTTGGCAATAGGTATTTGTAATGCCAACTGTAGAAATGATAAAAAATAAATATGTATTTAGTTTCTTTTGTAGATGTTCTCTTCTTTTATCTAGAAAATATGGAGATTATGTACTTTAATTTTTAAAAGTCTTTATTTACTTTATATATTTTTTTTTCCTAAATATTCTGAGAAACATATTTAAAAAGGAAAAGAGAAATACTGTTGAACAAATTATCGGGAAATCTCTTTTAATAGAATTGGATAAACATTTCCTTGGAATAGAATAACTCATTAGCGAATGGCTATTAACGTTATATTGGTTTGTTTAAATTTTAAATCATTTGGCTTAATGTGTATCGTAAGACTTTTATTACGCGCAGGGATATAAGTTTTGTTATACTGCACTTTAGTGCAATTTCACATTTTTATCTAAAAATACCCGAACATGTCTTCAAATGCTTCCAGGACTGCACTGAACAAATTTGCTATATAACTAATAACATACACAAACACAAATCCACATACACATAAACTTACACACATTACAATTCATAATATATTTTAATATACATGTTTATTACGTGATTACTATAACAAAACAAAACAAAAAAAATCTATAACTGGAAATTATTTTCGAATATACAGGGTGAGCCAAGACGATTATACAGGGTCAACTACCATTTTTAAAAATTCAATGCCATGTATATCAGAACAGTTTTTAAAACCTCTTTGTGGCGTCCTTCCACTCTTGTATTATTATTGACTCTCAGTCAATCACTTGGATGTAATGATTTTTTTTTTGTTGAAATTATGCCATTTACACGTGTATATTAAAAAAATCACTACAGTTATGAGACATCTGTGTGATGACACTCAGCTATTTTGACTTCCTAAAAGTATACAGGGTGGCCAAAAATAATTTTTAAATTTACAACTATTTGAACTGAATTTCCTCAATTTTTTTCAAATGGAAAATATATATTTTTTTTGTAATTCAAGAGAAGATATTATAAAAAGTGCTCCACATGTTGCCGATTTTGATTGACACATATTTCTATGCATCTTTGGAATGAGGTTTCTACTGTTCATAAAATTGACACACTTATTATAATACCGTCTCTTGAATTATTTGAAAAAAACCATCATTTTTAATTTTTGTTGCTGAATTTTGCAGTTATTGTTCAATAAATTGAAAATGGTCACAAATAGCCGTAGGAATGTACGTACAAAAAAATGTTCCTTTTTCAATTCTACATCACAACGTCCAAAAATATACAGGTTGTTCCATTTGAAAAAATGGCGAAAATTCAGTTCAAAAAGTGGTAAATTTAAAAATTCTTTTTGGCCACTCTGTATACTTTTAGGAAGTAAAAATAGCTGAGTGTCATCACACAGATGTCTCATAACTGGTGCTAACATATTTTTTCTTTGGCTAAAACACTTTGTTTGTAAGGCCAAAAAGCAGAGATAAAAAGAAAAAAATATTTTTTTTCTTAAAATCGATAGTTGTGATTGTAGTGATACTTTTAATATACACGTGTAAATGGTATAATTTCAACAAACAAAGTCAAAATCATTACATCCAAGTGGTTGGGACAAAATCAATAATAATACAGGAGTGATAGGAGATCAAAAAGAGGTTTTAAAAAATGTTCTGATATACATGGCATTTCATTTAAAAAAAATGTTACTTGAGCCTGTAGAATCGTCTTGGCTCAAGCCTCTATATTCGAAAACAGTTTCCGGTTATACACTTTTTGTCTAGTTTACTTATGTTTTTAAATCAAGTTTCTAGCTATCATAGAACTCAATATATTGAAGTCGGACGCACTATTGCCCCACCCTGTATAACGAATATGCCAATATGTTAACGTTATTGTAATATAAAAATGTTATTTGAAAAAATATCTAGTTTTTCTAATTATGTTATTAAAAATAATAAAAAAAAAATCCGTTATAAAATTATGTAGGGGAAAGCCAGCCTTCTTCAGAGAATCTATTGTAACTAGTTTTAATTTTAATAATGATAAATTCTTATTATTTTTAGGGCCGATCTTTCAATCTCCCATTAAATCTATTTGATCAATCAAGTTTCATGGAAACAATTATTATTGATAGAATTGTATCTAAGGAAATTATCTATCGAAGAAATTTAATACGGGATGGAAAGATCGGCACTTAATAACAAAAATATACTGGGTTCCCACGAGACCACGTAACTCCCCACTTTTTTCTTTATTTTTTAAGATAAAGATTTGAAATTAGGGCACAGAATATTTGGCATAAAACTACATTATACATACACATTTTTTTGACCTAACCAGATCCAAAAATACACATCCGGTTTGACCGGAAGTACTAGTAACTTTTTTATTTTAATCAGCACATTATATACTTTATAATCTTATCCGATAGAGGTTTAAATTACCTATACAATGGTTTTTCAAAATCAAAATCGAATCAGAAATGGACCATTAAAAGTGGAATCCTATGTGATTTATAAGTGGGCATAAAAATTATATTATTCAAGGTTAAAATACCTAGTAAATAGCTAAGTATTAACCGAAAGGTATTTTTAAATATTTTGCACCCAAAGCAAATGACTTTTTTGCCAATTTAATTAGTTTATGACGTTGTTTTTATTTATAAATATTTTATAAAAAATAAATACTTAATTATCAAAAATAAGCGGTTGGTCAAAACTCACTTCTTTTTTAAATGGTACCCTCTATATTTTTTACATGCTTTCGGTACAGCTTTAAGTTATCTTTCCGTCGCAATTTTAAAATTTAAAATCGACCCATAAATGGACTTGAAACTGTGGTTTAAAGTTCGAGATTACACAATGAAGATTTAGCATTTTTGTCAGTAATTAAGAATAAATATAGTGTGCTTTGAAATGGTTTCAAGTCCATTTATGGACCGATTTTAAATTATAAAAATGCGTTTAAAATTAATTTAAAGCTGTACCGAAGACACGTAAAAAATTTACAGGGTACCATTTAAAAAAAGTGAGTTTTGGTCGTTTATTTTTTTATGAAATATTTTTATAAAAAAACGCCATAAATTATTTAGATTGACAAAAAAGCCATTTGTTTTGGGTGCAAAATGTTTAAAAATATCTTTTGGTTAACACCTAGCTATTTAATAGGTATTATAAATTTTAATAATATGATTTTCATGACCACTTAGTAATCAGTAATCACATACAATACCATTTTTCAAGGTCATTTCTGATTCGATTTTGATTTTGAAAAACCATTGTAAAGGTAATTCAAACCGCTATCGGATAAGATTATAAAATATACAGGATGATATTTAAAATAAAAAAACTTACTAGTACTTCCAGTTAAACCGGAAGTGTATTTTTATCTTGAAAAATAAAGAAAAAAGTAATCTGGTCTCGTGGGCACCCGATATACTTATTTCAAAGTAATGTTTTGAAAATTTACTATTTAGAAATAGTTTATTTAATAAATAATATTTGCATGACCAGACAAAGTTATCTATTGTTCCTTAGATGCACATTCTATATCATAATAAAACTGATCATCCCTATCTAGACTAACACTATTTAAGTATGGATACAACTAATAATTTTATTAGTGCAAATATCTGTTTTAACATTTCCCATGTATCCCAAATATAGCAGCAACCATTTATCTGTGCTTATTCATGTCACCTGCATAAACTTGATTGCATGTTTTTGCATAAATTTGACAACTGGTACTTTATTACGCTCGTTGTGAGATATATTTTAAACTTATTCTGGGAGCTCTGTTACCTTAAATTTTGTATATTATTATTTTGAGAAAATTTTGTCACTCCAAAAATCACTTTCTCTGAGTTTTATTTATTTTTTAGTCCGCTGTCAGCGCGCTGGCTGCTCTAGATGTTAACTGGGTCAGTGAACTTGCCCCCCTCTCAGTTACTTTTTCACCCCAGTTTTGCTGGCACACTATTTTTAGATCGAACGCAGACTAACACAATTAGTTTTACGACTAGCACCCTTACGTAATAAATAAATAAAGGTTGCATTTGGGGGCCAGATTGACGCTAATCCCTCTCATTTCACGCCCTATTTGTTTAAAATTTAGGAACACAATTCCCATACCTGGCATAAATTAGCACAAAGCTGTTAACATTAAGAAATCGATACTTCAGCAAATAACTGCTATTTATTTGGGGGGGGCAGATTGACGTTATCCCTACCTGTTCATATTAAATTTTCGAAAGTTTAGCATAAATAGCCCACAGCACAACAACATTTACAAGGATGTTCAGATAAAGGGGCTAGCAGCAATTTTTCCGCCCCCTACCGAGATGATTGGGAGGGGCAAATGACTGGTGATTTCTAATGTTAACAGTCTTGTTCTAGTCTATGCTAGGTGTGGGAATTGTGTTTCTAAATTTTAAACAAACAGGGCGTGATTAGAGGGCTGAGAATAAACTGTTAACCGTTTATATGACCACCCTTGTAAATATGCTAGGGAGTGATTGTGCCAAACTGCGCTTGCTATAGGCTATTTATGCCAGAATTTCCAAAATGTAAAATGGTGGGTACTAGCTTCAATCAGACCCCCTCCCCCCGAAATAAAATCCTTATTTATTTATTACGGAAGGGTGTGCTAGCCATACAACTAATTGTGCTAAGCTGTGCTAAATCAGAAATTGGGCGCCACCAAAATTATGGTAAAACATAACTGGAGGAGGGGAGTAAGCTGACTGATTCATGTTAGTTTCAGTTTCAAGGAATTATATTATGTTTTAACAAAGTGAAGCTAGTTTCCAATTCCGTGCAATAGAAACAGGATTTTTTTAAACTTACAAGTTGCTTTAAAAGTTATATAAAAATATATTAATGTCTTTTAGATAAAACGAGTGACAAAGTACTGTTTGTCTTAGTAATTATTGTGATCAAAAACATTTTAATTTAATAAATTTTGTTACTACACATATTTTTTTTTTTTATTTTAATTTCTATGTTACACTTTTTTTTTACATATTTTATTCACAAAGCAAAATGGTTTTCCGTGATACAGATTATAAGATCACTAGTATAATAATAGAGCATGGTGCTGCATTACAGGATTGTAAACCTGGAAGATGTCATGAAGAATGTATTCCACTTCGCACCAAAAGCGTGTAGTGGTGTTTCCATAGTTCTTCTTTCATTATTTTATTCAGGTGAGTTCACCTATGCAACTGTGTACAGGTCTTTATAACCCACTCGATTGATTTACTACTGGCTGACAACCGCTCTAAACATCACTACTTGCTATTAAAATGTTCCGGTGAAGGTGTTTCAACTGAACGAAAGCGGTAAAAGGCGAAGACGTAGCTAAAAGATCTATTTCATAGAAGACCCATCAATAAAAAATAGCGATCGAACTACATATCAATTCATTTTATTGTTTTTACGTGTGCGTGTGTTGAAATAAAACCAAGAAAACAAGAATGATTAATATTTCGTTTGGACAAACATTTGTTCAAAACCTAAGAGGACGCCTCTTTACCAGTCCACTATTGGCAAAAATGGAAAAGTTTATTTTCAAATACTTTGTTCATTTATGTACATTATCTACTGAAAGAAAAATTATGTTCGATTTGATAAATACTGCTGGGGCGTCAGTCGAATTTGTTTAGTTCATTTCAAATTTATATACCATAAGCATAGTATAACCAGTAGATTATTTTAACTGCATTTCATTCATAAATCCACTGAGCTCTCTGGGACGTCGAATGCAGGTAGTTGCGTCACAGGCGTAGTATTTTACAAGGATACCATGGGTGTACGAAGCAAATTTAGCGTTGTTGATTAATTAATAAAATAAATAACTATTAGTTAGGAAAGAGACCACGGGCTTTTGATGTTTGTACAGCCAGATGTATATATTTCATTTTTGTAAACGTTTTTTGTAGATAGATTTTTGTAGATGTATATATTTAATTTTTTTTTTATATGGTTAAAATAAAAAATCTGTAGATTATCTATAATGGCTGATGGTCGAGAGGCAAGGACACTTGACTCTCCCCCAAAAGTCCTGGGTTCGAATTCCGGCCGTGGTACTGGGATTTTTCTGTGAGAGAGATTACTTGTAGTGTACTCGGATATTGGATGTGTGTCCGTTGTCTCTAAATGTGTAGCTCCTTCTCTCACAACGTCAGTTTAGAGATACAGGGGGTTGTATATCTGTGGTGCTTATTAAAGAAAAAATGAATGCTACACATTTTTTTGGTTACAAAATGGCTAGGTATAAAAAAAACAAATGAATTATGGATATTTCCAAATTATTAATTTTGTGTTTTGTTTGCCAGTTTTAAAATTTCTATTAATAAATTTAAGACTGTAATGTATGTTCATATTTTTTTTAAAGCAGTTATTCTCAATAATTTAGAAAAACTGCCGTTACACAGCGCTTCTACTCACATGATGTGATGTGGTGTTTTAATTTAACTTAACGGATGGTCGACATAAATTTAAGATTTTCATAATTAAATGCCTATATTCAAAAGGATAATGGAACTATAAAAAATAGACCTCTACAAACATAATTCCGCACTTTTATTTATAAACTGATTTAAAGCAAATGTTTATATACAAAACTCAACTTATTTTTTTATAGTCCTATTACCTCTCTTAAAGAAGGTACCTAATTATGGGACACCCTGTATATGCTTTAAATTTATTTAACTCTCTCACCCTGTAAATAACCCACAAATAATAGGACCCCAAGATACGCTATGTAAAAATAATCGCCTACATATTGCTTTACATAAATCTAATAACCCATCGCCGTCGCATGGCTGAAATTATCAGTGTTGAACTAAAAAATATGGATTTGCAAAACGAAAGCACCAATAATCATCTAAATGATAACTAAACTTTGCATAAAATTACTAATTAGTAATTTGTCTACAACGTACACACATTTTAAAGTTTATTCTGTAAAATGTTTAAATATTATTCAAAATAAGACGCAGATGCATTCGGCTAATCATAAATACAAAACTAAAGATTTTATTTTTTTATTATATATTATTTCCTAATTTATTTATACTTTCAGTTTACATTCTTAAAATTACTTCATTATGGTTCTTGTTTTTGCAAAACAATACTTAACTCCTATATTAAATTCAATATGTTTTATGCTTGCATAATATAACAATATGTCACTTACCTTTGCACATCACGAGGAAATGAATAAAACTTTTCATTACTACAGTAACTATTATTTGTACACCCTTTACACGAGCAAACCATTCCCCCCTATTTTCTTATCGTTCCCCATTTTAAAATAAAATAAAATGCATACAATTGTCACAGTAAACCAATTACGCGTAAAGCACTTATACCATGAGTTATTTTTTATTTGCTGATAACATATACGCTGCTCTGACGGCCACTACTACACTGATGCTCTTCAAAATAACGGTCAGAATAACGGCTCTTGAAGGTTCCCGGCGGCGAGGCCTAGTAATAAGGAGAAATAAGCTACTGGTTATACTGTTCTATAAACGTCACAATAGTACAACAGTTGGTACAAACGACAAATATCAATAAAACTAAACAATGTTGAAAATGTTAAAAATGTTATAAATTGCAAAAAATTTAAAAAAAATATTTTTCCTTTAATTTAATACATCACTCGAATTCATTGTTATAAAAAACATTGTCTGTTATAATTGAACACACCGATATAACATAGTTATAGTGGATTTCATAGTAAATTTAAAAATACTTGTAAAACCTATAAAAATGCTTTTTTCAAAGCGACCGCCATATATGAAACTGTATCACGTATCCGTGAGTGCGTGACACGCATAGTGCAAAAGTGCAAAATTGCAGCAGTTGAATGAATGAATTTTATATATTTACGTTCTGTGCTGTTATATTATGATATCTATCGATCTTGGGAACATGAACACTTAATCACACATTGTAGAAACATGCCGTTTTCAGCAACCACCGAAATTTCCTTATGCTATTGCGCTATGTATGTATCGAACCACGGATTCGTATTCTTAGAAATCATCGAAGTGTATAATAAACATTAATAAATTAAAGTTTAATTTTTAAGGAAAATACAGCACAGTATGTTTTATTCAGTTTATTACAAACATACTCTAGTTGATCGTCCCATAATATTTTGCAATCAATATACGAACCCAGGAATTTTACATTATTTTGAATTTGCATCGCTTGGTCTTCCATTTTAATATTGAAACTAGATGGTGAATTGAGTTTAGTTAAACTCAATTGGCATTATTTTTTCTACAGTGACGATGAGTCGGTTTTTTTGGCAACATTCATAAAACTCATTGAAAGTGTTGCGAATTTTATTTATTGCCCTATCGTGACGGGTGTTTGAGACCAACGCTGTTTCATCTTCATAAATACATACATTTTCCCACCGGTAATGTGATTTGATGTCATTTATATATAGAAGAAACACTAATGGTCCCAAGATTCCTCCTTGATGAGTACCCAGCTCAGCATTATAAATATGAGGTGCTCAGCTCCATTTTAACTGATATACTTCTATTGGTCATATATGATATAAACTAGTTACTAATTGAACCTTTTATACCCCCAACGCGTCTAGTTTTTGAGATACATACACAGGGTCTAAAAGTATCAAAAACTCGGGATAAGTCGAAAAATATGCATATTCTTATTATTACATACGTAGTCCTTTTGGCCCAGTTTGTCATGACATGAATACTTTGGACTAATTTAACTGCGGCGGTTTCAGTTTGATACCCTTTTCGAAACCCATGTTGACTGTCGGTAAGGAATTTGTGTTTATTAATAGACGACAGCCTTTTCAGTATCTTTGACATAGGACTGTAGTGTAATGATAACAGATCTATAATTTTCAATTTTTTGAGGCTCGCCTTGGTATTACTTTTAAAAGTTTTAGCTGATTGGGAAATGTATCTATCAATACCGATTTATTAATTATTACTGCGACATTCTTTAAGTAATCTTATCGTTACCTCGTCGATTCCGACTGACGGTTTTATGGTTAATCTGATTTGGTATAAAACTGATTCAAGACTATAAATAATAGTGTTTATGAGATCTTAACATAATTATTCTTTCAGTAGTATACGCAAATGTCACAAAATATTTTAAAAAATTGTACTTTTTCATTGTTGCCAACATCGGATAAGAAAATATGCGTGCTCTTATTTTCTTTATAATTGTTGCCTAATTATTTAAACAATAATTATTTTACAATTATCATCTAAGATTCCGCCGGCCTTCATTACTTTTTCAAAACTGTATAATATTAAATTTTTTTCGTGTTCATCTACCTCTTAAACAACTCAAACTCTTTAGAGGTTATTTTGCATAATTCATTCAATTATGTATGTTTACTGAAACTTTTTTTTAAATAGGATCATCTCTCGATTTTCGAGTGTTTGGTACTTACAAAATGGACACTCTGTATATACGGGGTGTTAAACTTAAAATTTTCCCCGAAAGGAATCAATAGAACATGAAAAATAATGTCAATTTCCTAATAAACATTATTCCAAAAACCAACCTTTTCGGAGAGGTTAGATCTATTGTTGAATTTTTATATTTTATCGTAGAAACAGGACGAGGTATTTGTTTCAAATTTGGTATGTCATCCTTCGAAAGAAATTATAAAGCAACAATAAGATTACATCATTTCATTCATCAGTGGTGTGTGTGCGGGGCATATTGACCTTTTTTTAAAGAAAAAAATTTTACACAAATGATCTTCTTGACAAAAGTTATCTTGTAAACATTTAATAAACGTCCCTGTTTTTGGGTAAAATGGGAAAATTTACTTTAACGCATAAGTGAATGCAAATGGTCCATATTTGAATTTGGACGCAAGTGTCTAAAAGGGTTTCAACACACCTGTGCTACTGATTCAGTTTGGTCTAAAGTGGTAGAAGCAGCACCTAACCTAGCTTGTCAGAGGACAAATGTGAGGATTCTTCAAGTCTTTGATAGAAATATATCTTAAAGTACACGAAATGCATATTAGTCAAAGAACCGTGGTAAGACAATAGACAAATATGCTTACCATTAACCGGGTGCAAGAATTTTTTTCCAGATGATTATCAGATGCGTATAGACTTTTGTGAAATATTGAGAGAAATCTAACAAATAATCCAAACTTTGTATCAAAGATATAGTGGACTGATGAGGCAACATTTATTCATTGTGGATCGACCAACTTTTACAATCTCCATATTTAGTATTTAGGCTTGTGTGAATCCGCACTCAATAAGAAGACGAACATTTCAACATGGATATAGTGTCAATATGTGGATGGGTGTCAATGGGGGGTCTTTATGTGGGTCGTATTCTCGACCACCACGTTTAAATTCGCAAGAATTTCTCCGTTTTCTCCGGAAGGAACTTCATAATCAAATCGATGATATACCACTAGCTATGAGAAATGAGTATTAGTTTCAATTCGATGATACCCATTACGAAGCTGTTGTAACCAGGCTTAACTGGCTTAACGACAATTTACCTTGAATATACTTAGAGGACGGTGCATGGCCTTTTCGCTCACTGAACTTAATGCCTCTGTATTTCTCCATTTGGAAATATATTAAAGAAAAAGTTTACTCCGTTCAAATTAACAGTAGGAAGCAACTTACTGGAGGACTTAAAAATATATCCAATAATTTGAGAAGTTATAGGCACTATTACAGAATTTTTTGACGTTTGGAAAAATGCGTCAAGGTGAACATTTTGAGACACTGCCTCATTAATATATAAGATTAGTGGATGTCGAGGTAAATTTGCATTTCTATTTCAGTCCTATTAGCAGCCTTCTCACACTCAAATATGTTATTATTATTATTCGTTCATAGTTATTGTTTGTTCTTATCTGTTTTTGTTCTTATTTGTGGTTATTTGTTATTTGAATGCTTACACCAAAAATCTAATAATGCAGGTGTCAATTTAGAAGTCTGTTTATGTAATAAATTCAAGGAAATATTAGTAACAAGTATTCTATAATTTTATTCTAGGTTCGTATTTAAATAAATATATGGACCATCTTATGCAATCAAATTTTCCCATTTTACTCAAAAACAAAATCATTTGAGGGGTTTCCGAGAAAAACATTATTTGTCCAAACCTAACTAGTCCCAGACAAGTAATATTTTTACCAGAATTTCAATGGAGATATAACGTTCTTGCCGAATTACTCTTATTTTAAGGCTTAATATTTCGATACTTGTAAGGTTTTTACCCAAACTAATGTTTCCACTGTATAGAAATTGACTTTAAGCGGCAAATGGTGCAATGAACTAAAATTTGCAAATTTTGGACATATCACGTTTTTCTCGGAAACCCCTCATTTATTAAATGTTTACAAGATAGTTTTGTCGCCAAATTGGATCAGGAAATTAAAAAATCTGAATATTTTCCTGAGACCATTGGTGTAATATTTTTTCTTCAAAAAAGGGTTAACTGGTCTCACATACAAACCGCTGATGAACAAAATATAATCTTATTGTTGTTTTATGAGGATCTGTTTGGAAGGACAGCATACCAAATTTGAAACAAATGTATCTTCCTATCTCTGGAATAAAATATAAAAACTCAACAATAAATCACTTTAACTTCAACCCTTTGTATCCTTGAAGCGGTTGGTTTTTGGAGTAGTGTTTATATAGGTAACTGACATTAATTTTTCAATGCTATATTGATTCCTTCCGGAAAAGACTTTAACTTTGATTCACCCTGTATATACACTACTGGTCTCGATTTCATGCAAAACCTGCATTTAATGTAGTAGATAGTGATGAAATAATAGAAAACTCATAGACGACAAAAACAGTTGTTCTGCACTACTGCAACATCGGTACAGAACAACGGGAATGAATATTATTTATTGCGGCGTCACCGGTCCCCGGCTGAAATCGACATTCGCTTGCGCATTGTATCGGGTGGGCGGCGGACGCACTTAATGGCAACGAAGCAGTATACAGTTAACTCTCTCCCTCATATTTAAATCCTCTTTTACCTTTTATCGCATTAAACGCAGGTTTTGCATGAAATCGAGACCAATAATGTATACGCATTTGTTCCAAAACACTTTTTCCAACGATAGAACAAAAAATTAATACATATGTTGTCCAACAATCAAAATTAAATATATCAAAAACGTAGTAACCTGTTTCATATGATGATTCTGTATGGTCACAGGAAATAAAAAACAATAGAAATTCCTACTTTAAAACTAGAAATTTCTACTTTTGAAAGTAGAAATTTCTGCTTTTAACATAGAAATCTCTACTTTTGAAATTAGAAATTTCTAGTTTTAAAGTAGAAATTTCTAGTTTTGAATTTTTGAACTTAAGAGGCGCGGCGCCCAATAGGGTTTTTCTTGTCAATACCACCTTACCAGTTGGCTTCTAGGTAAAAAATGGCCTGTATAAACTTTTTTTAGATCATAGAAGTTTTGTTTTAAACATTTTTTTGCAAGTCGAATAGACACTGAGCTATGGAGCTTCAAAGTGGGACGGATCATTGAAAATTTCAATTAGGTCCTTAAAATTTTTTTACCAGCGGCCATGTTTCAAATACCTGTATAAAAAAGTTTTAAAAAAGGGAGGTGAATTAATTATGTGACACGAGTGAATGGAATGAGACATATACTTCATTTTTATTATAATTCATACCATTATAATTCATAACAAATTATCTATTGTCGTTTCTATGATATTAAGAAAAGACTAAAAAATAAATGTCTATAAAACAAAGCCTTAGCGGACCTATGTATATAAGAAATTTCTCTGTATACATAGGTGTGCGATTTAAGACCGCAACACCTTATTTTTGAACGCGTTGACCGATTTATAATTATTTTTTTAATTTGGGGCATATTATAACAAAGATATTAGCTCAAACTTTGTATACAGGTATTTGAGACATGGCCGTTGGTATAAAGCTTATTAAGCATGATTTCCTAAAAATCCAAATTTAGCTTAAAACTTAGCGTTCTTGAAAATTTCATTGATCAGTCCCACTCTGAAACTCCATAAGTGCAAAAAAATGTTTCAGACAAAACTTCCGTGTTCTTAAAAAGTTTTATGCAAGACATTTTTTAGAAGCCACTGGTAAAACCTCAGATTAAGGTAAAGCGGTATTGCCAATAAACCCGTTTTAGGCGCCGAGCCTCTTAAGGTCAAAAAGTTAAAGCTAGAAATTTCTACTTTAAAACTAGGAATTTCTAGTTTCGAAAGTAGAAATTTCTAGTTTTAAAGTAGAAATTTCTACTTTTGAAACTAGAAATGTCTAGTTTTAAAGTAGAAATTTCTATTTTAAAAGCAGAAATTTCTAGTATCAAAAGTAGAAATTTCTAGTATCAAATATAAAAATGTCTAGTTTTAAAGTAGAAATTTCTAGTTTTAAAGTAGAAATTTCTAGTTTTTTTTTACTTGTTCTGGCCCTTCAGAGCCATTGTAGTTTCAGGTTTGAAGTAACCAGATTTGTTAAGTTAAATGAAACACTCCTTATATTATTACAAACTTAGACAACATCAAGTGCTTTCTAACGAACTCGAATAACATGTACTTCTTTTGAACGGTTTATGATAAATTTAATATTTTGTCAAAATATTGACGAATAAGAAACATTCCATTTTTTAATATAACATAATTTTTTATTACGGTAGCTGGTTAATCTACATATGAGCATTTAAATGATGCAGTCATGGGCGCAGCTAGAACATTTTCGAGGGAAGGGCAAAAACAATGTGCATATTTGTATGAAATTTTAATTGAAAATAATAAAAAATAAAAAGTAAATTTAAAAAAATAGATGTGATTATTGACCCTTGTTAAAAAAATTAAAATAAACCTCAAAACTAAAAATAAATCAGTCAACGCATTTTTTATTTATACTGCATTGTGACATAATATATGGAAAATGAACTCTAAGAAACTTAATCCATCAAAATGTCGATTACTTCATAAACCACTCAAAAGAGATACGTGCTATGGGGGTTCATTGAATGGTATTTAATATACCCTAACCAAATATGTAATAATATAATCCATAACACGAATGTTGGCGTTCACGTCATCCGTTTTAAATTTCTAAATCGGCACGCATTAGTTTCTCAATCAAAAGGGATTCGAAACAGTTGTAAAATGTTTGCAGAAGACAATAAAGCATTTTTTAATGAAAAAAGATATGGAAAGGACTATTTATTCGTGATATGAAGTATATACAGGATGGTGCATTTAAAAAATAGAACACCCTGCATAACTGAAAATATTTTGAACGATACATTTTGATTGCTGAGCAGTTTGTGTATTAAATTGTTTGTTCTATGTATAATGGCTTTTAATTAGGTTATGGAAAAATTATGCCCTAGATGGACACTCTAATGAGATGTCTTATCATTCCTATAAATAGGTAATAATTAATGCATCACTTTAGTAATATCGCTATACTTTGCAATTTTCTGATATCACTATATTTTACGTATAAATGATTGTTTTGTTCCATATACTATACGTAAGACTATAAATACTAACATAAGAAAAATTTCTAATAAAAAGGTAAACGTAAGAAATTAATTGGAAAATCAAATTCCATCCACTGTAAAGGACAAAAAATATCAGTTTGAAAATGTAGAGATACATTTTTCTTCTTGAAAATTGTGTTCCTATTGTTCTGTATCTTGTTTAATTATGTTTAATTCGAAATATCAATCAGAAGTTTAATATCAAAACCAAGAAATTATTTTGTTTTATATCTTTGATTTAAGTTTGATTTATGTTCACACAGCACACAAATAAGTTTCTTCAGAAAGATACAAGTGACAATTGGCACGTAAATTTAGGTTTGTAACCATTAACCGTTAAAATTTGCACGCTAGGCTAACAGGTCACCTTTTGCACGCACATATGTAATTTAGAATATTTAATTATTCTTGTACTATTATTGGCTTTGATATCACAATGCACGATTTAGAAGTGGATGTATTTCACTAGTGCTCTTAGAGTTAGTAGCGATTAACCAAAATTTAATATAACACTATTCAACAATAAAGTACTAATATACAAACACACTAAGTATGAATATTTTAATATTAATAAATCGTAATGTTTTAAATCGCCAATTTATTTCCTGGTAAAGTAAAATTTGTGCAGATATGCGATGAAATTTAAAGATTATTTTATTATAAACTGTGGTAATATGTTATGGATAAAAATTTATTGCTATTACGTGCTACAGAATATTTCACAATATCTAAACAAGAAAAAAAATACATGTTAAATAAAATTTACTGTTTCTACAGGAGAACAAATTTAAAATTATCTCTAGAAGAGTTACTTTGGTTTCATTTTTATATGTGGAACATATGACGACGTATGGAACGAAGTAATCCAGTATTTGCCTGATATGATACATGTAGAATGGTTTAAATTTACCCAAAATTGTAGGAATTATAGGAAAATTAAGTAACCTTTGTATTTGTACTTAGAACCATGACTGCAAAATTTAGTATAAAAAATGTAAATATAGTATAAATTTTAGTAACTTTTATTCATAAAAATATTTACAGAAAAATATTTATAGTAGATGGTAATAAAAATCTGGTTCGAGCAAAATGTCGCTTATAATCTTATGGTTCTCATGCGACGATATTCTTTTACTACATCTTGATTCAGTTTGTTTGAATCGAATAAATCCTCAAGATATCAATTTTAGAAGAATTTTTCATGTGTAACACTCAAGAAAAAGAAGAAAAAATAAGGAAATGCCGCAAATAATATTCAGACAATATCTATACATGTTTTTTTAACATCCTGCTAATTTGACAATATTCTCATAATACGCCTCTGCGACAAAAATTATCTAAACGCGAATCGAGTGTCCCCATGTGAGTACCTATGACAAGAAAATAGACTGAAATATGAAAACTGTTTTATCACGTTTAGAAGCGTCTCTGCCATTACTCCATTAGGTTTTTTATCAGATAAATAATTTACACACGCAAACTTCGTGTTGATCCCAACGTAGGTTAGGATCAACAATTATCTCTCTATAAACTTTGCCTTCTCGGGATTCCCAGTTGGTAAAATCATGCTTTGTGTTTTTAACTGTTTAAAGTTTAATTGGATTGCTCTGAACACATCTGAAACCTTCAACTGTAAGTACTGCATATCTTGGAGTAAATTATTTGAGCTTTTGTTTGTATTTATCATGGGCGTGTCATCTGCCAAACAATACAAGTGAAGTGTCGTCTATATAATTAGGTCGATCGATAACATAATATGTATATTAAAATTAATAGAGGTCTGAGCACTGAACCTTGTAAAACTCCAAATTTTACTTCTGCCACTCCATTTTATACAAGTATTTGATTTCTGTCAGTAAAATATGATTTTAGGAAGTTAAGAGTTTTAGTTTGTGAGCTATATTTATGAATTTTATGAACCAGAAAATTTCGTGCTAACCACACAGTCGATAGATTTCAACAAGTCATAGAACGTAATTCCAATAAAACTTTTATTTTCAAAAACTTCTGTTTTCGTTCATTCACTTTATCAGTGCTATTTATCAATCTTACATCAGCTTTATTGCCAGTTGTATTGGTTTTCATTATTAATAATAGACTTCGGTTTCGTTTCCAAGTACTGCAATATTGATTAAATTCGATTTATATTAATGTGAGACCCAATTTTGCCCCTTTTATGTGTCAACAATACATTTAAAAATAGAATATTTTTTATTTAGATAATCAACAAGTAGCAAGCTCTTTTGTAACAAAGTTAAAACATTTAAAAGCAACAACACGACATTAGACAAGTCGTTGTTCTTTTTATATTGAGCAAATCTGCCAATTGTTCCTGGTTATCATTTCCACTCAAGGACGTACATAGGAAAATTTAGGGGGGTGGGGGCAAAATTGAAACAGGTATTTATTAATATTCATAATATGTATTAAAAACAACAAAAGTCGACCCTCGTTACTTTGCAAACACTACGTACAAAAAGGAAACAGCGATGTATAAGTTTCTGTCACATATATTACTTTGAAATTTTTAGTCTTTATGCACACACCTATAATAGGCTTAAGTATTTTCCAATACTTATATTAATTATCGTAATTATAACACTAGTTTAAGTTTATTCGCTGGGGATTGAATTTCAATAGGCCCTACTGCCTAAGTATGTGGCTGTGATTTCAAATATGACCTAGATCAAGACTTCATTTTTTTTCACTCACATCCAGATACTTCACAATTTAAGAAATAAAAAAGTATTGTTTTGCACGAAAGTATATAACTTTATTGAATTTAACCATGACAACAAGTACTAGTCAAAATTCTGAAACTTTAATTATTCAGACCTTCACCTCTTTGTACGAAAAAAACGTGTAATCTTTTTTCTTTTATGTACAGCGTCAGGTTTCTCTTTTTTTAAACACCAACAATAGTCGGCCATCATGCTTGTTTTCTATCTTCCCTGGTACCTCTGCTCCATTTCCTTTATATCCTGATAGAATCTCTTCCCTTGTTCTTCGCTCATTTTTCAAGATTTCCGGAAAAAATCAAGATGGGCATGCAAAAAGTGAATTTTGGTGCTCTTATTGCAACCTAAATTGCGAGGCTTTTCAAATATATTTTAAACAATTTTCTCATAATCCTGTGATGTGATTCTGTTCATATTTTGTATCATTTTATATCTAGGAAACCGCAAGAGCTTGACCGAACGCTTCCCTATGTAGTGTTTTAAGATGAAACCAGGGTATAGACTGCTAAATGTTGTTAAAAAAGCTTAATTTAAAATAATATTTATTATTTATACAAATTCAGTAATAGTGTTACAAACTGGATATAAATTTCATCTAATATCTGTACACTTTTATTTTTTAAAATTTGGACTTTTATTATTAATATTCTTATCTGTTTATTATTACTATTAATATTTAGATAAAATGAATAATATATGTTTATTAAAATTGACTATTTTCTGAATAATTAAAATGATTTATGTATATTAAATTCGCCTAAATAAATTTAGTGTGCTTGTATTATAAATAATATAATTGTTTTAAAGCCCCTAATTTAAACAAAACTAATTTCGCAGGATTTTAAAGAATTTGTTGATGCCGAAAACTTGATGCCATTGGCCACGAGCGACTTTCGTAATCCCGTATGTTTAGAAATGAGAATGTTGAAGGCATCAGAGCAAACTCTGAACGCTTTTGGCTTCCCTGAGGTAGACACTGAGAAAAAGAACAATATTAATAATGGTGACCTGACCAGCATGGACAGTTCGGACACATTTGCAAGTTGCACTACACATCCTTTTAACTCACAAGGAGATCTAACATCTGATATAGTTAATACCTGTGTAACTGACAGTAATCTTTATGTAAACCCTCTTGATAAAAGTGGAGATAACAGTCCGGTAACTCCTGCTGCCCCCGGAAGAACAAGTGGTGTGAAGAAGTCAGCTTCTGGTGATACTGCGCTAAGAAGTTTGGGTACGTCACCTATGGATGAAGGATTTAAAGGTTTTGGAATAATCGAGAGAGGAAGTAGAGTTAGTCTGAATGATTCTCCTCTTCCGAGGCATAGAAAAACAAGATTTCAGGTACTATTTTGTTTTATTACTTTTTTCCCGTCTATAAGAAGCTTTTTTTTTAAATTATTCTATATATCTATATCTAAGCCATATTTTTGTTACAATTCAACATATCATGGACCAATATGGATGAAAAACTAATCAGATCTATGTTAAAAATAGATGAATTTAACAAAGAAAACCGTAGTACCTAAGTTCTGTTCTAGAGGCGTGTTTACAAAATTTGAATCATCCATACATTTCTTAGGATATGAATTTTATTTATTTATTTTTGTACTGAACACAAAATGTATATCTCTTTGTTCATCTGATGGTAAATATTGTATACAAAAATATAAGAAATTTGAGAAAAGAAGTGTTTTAAATACTAAACGAAAAAAAAAATGTATTAAACCTAAAGTCTTAATTTCATAGGGAAACCGACCTAGAACGAGATTTGGAGATGCCTTTGACCGCGACTCACAAGAAAGTTTAGAAAAGAAAAAGAAGACTTCTTTTATTCCTACCAGAGGTTTAGCATCTGCGACACGGATTATAAATCAACATTTATTTGGTTTACAAAATTTAAGTGGGTCAAAAACAGGTAAAGTACCTAAAATTTGATATTAGACCATATATTTCCTTTACGTTTGATTTAAGAAATTTACAATATTTTTAGAAAATTATTTTGTCCCAAAACGATTTTTTCTATACATGGTATTTTAATGATGGCATGACAAACTTCGAGGGGTGATTCTTCTTGTAAAAAAAAAAAGATTAACATTTTCTCCTAAAATTCTTCCTAGGCGCTCTACAACGCTTTGTAAATATAAATTAAATAGGCTTTTTAAAGAATTACTCAGTAATGATTGAAAGTGCCAGTTCAATTCAATTCAAAACAATTTTATTAACAATTAAAGAGAACAATGTATATGACCCCCGCCGGACGTCCGGTCCGATACCGACCTAGCATCCCCGTGTAGGGTGGCGATGGGGCAATTATTAGGTCGGGCGGAGCGAGGCCGGTCCGGACTTAAAACTAAAACATTAACAACAAATACAAAACCTAAAAAAAAAAACATTTTTAAATTGTATAATAACGCTGAAAACGATAAATCAAAGACGCCTGCAAAAGCATGCGCCTTTAAAACAATGCAAAAGGAATATATAAAATTGTATAAATTTGTGTATAATAGTTTTGAATTTTGACGATGCTTCGACGAGCCAAACTGTCACAGTAAAAAGCTCGCCTCTAAACAATACTGAATTGGGAAGCGGGAATGTCCAACTCCGCTTATTTTGGTTATTTGATGATATTTCGTGTATATGATAATGTGCCGCAATTTACTGATGGTTAGCTTATAATTTGGAATAAATTTTGTGGGGAATTTTGATAACAAAAAGGAACAAAAAGAAAAGAAGAGAAAAGTGAGAGCAAAATTTGGAATTTTGATGCCTCTTTTATAATGTGGGTGAGTGTGTCCGCCCATTTTGTGGGAGGAGTGTGGTCTAAACATGTTGTCTGAAAATTGGTAACGTTTGGTACGGTAATTTGTGTTTTATTCGAAATGGCGTATTATACTCCCTTATTTGTATAATATTGGCGGTTAGTGGACAATCAGAGAGTTTAAATTCGTAAATTTTTTGGTTGAAAGTACCAACGAGTCGTAAAATGTCTGTAAAAGTAAAAGGGGGGTTTAATTTGATAAAAATCCGATAATCAAGGAAAAAATAAAAATTTATTGTCATATTAATAAATATCATAATGGAATTGGGAAAGTGTTTAAATTATCTACCACCCTATTATATACAGGTTGGTGTACTTATATCGGGTACGCGGGATAAAGTGCGATAAAGGCGTACTATCGCCCTATGCACATGACTCCCTTCTTAACAATCTTAACGGAGCCCGTGGCGAAAATTCGATGGACTAGATCGTCCCGATCAGCCACTGGAGTAACGTAAATTTTACTTTTTACATTGTTCTCATAAAAAGTAATCGAAAGGCGTTAAATCCGGTGACCGTAAGGGGCAGGGAAAGTACCACCGCATCGAATCCATCCATCTGAATATATCTCATTCAGTTGCATTCGGACTTGAGCCGAGAAATGAGGTTGAGCACCATCGTGCTGAAATATCATTCGAACTCCAATGTTCATAGGAATATGATCAAGCAAAATTGGAAGCGTTGATAAGAAATTCAAGATAGATTTCGCCATTGAGATGCAGTGGAAAAATGTGGGGTCTGAGATAGTCATCAACAATTTCAACACAGATATTAATGGAAAAACGCTGCTGGTGACCATGTATCGCATGAGCATGATGATTGTCATGGTTCTAGGTATTGTTATTGTGTATATTGAACAGACCATCTCTAGTGAAGCAAGATCAGACTTGAGCGAAAATACGGCGCGACATCAGATTGATTCACAAACGAGGTACAATAATATTGTTGAATATTATTCAATTCGACTTTCAAAGTCCAAAATTCTAGAAATTGTACCTTTTTTTGAGTACTCTCCAAACAGGAGAGTGAGCTACATTGAGAGTGAGTTATGGCACGGTTACTGGTTGATGGGTTTTCTATTTGCTTGAATATTTCCTTTTCAAAACTCGATGTTCTTCTTCTCTACCTGGAGGCGTAGGTTTATTTTGAGATGCCCAGTTTTTCGTAAATGAAGGTGAATCCTGCAGAAAATGTCATTATTAGGTTGCCGCCGATTTGGGAAACGTCCCTGGTATAATCTAGCTGCTTCACGCCCATTTCCATCAGCTGTACCATAAATTAAATGCATATTAAGCAGTTCAGCATTTGAATATTCATTCATAATCATGAAACGCCTAACAAATTTATTCAGAAATGTGTTACTTAAGTAAATTTTTGTATATCACACTGTCACTGTCAGTTGCTTTTATCAAGGAATGGTCGTTTTTTTGTTTGGGATTTTTTACTAAGCATGATTCTTTACTTATTTGAATATTAAAAAGATAAAATTATCTGTTAATCGGATTTTTTCATGATTAAAACCAACTTGTTAGAATTTAGTAAAAACCCAAGCACATTAATTAATGTACTTGAAGAATTGCGTTTACAAAGACAACTCAAATCACGAGATATCCGTTGCTAACGGTGCTCACGACATTCCGATGATTTTTTAATTTTTACTCGTGAATAGTACGATGTACAAAAAACTAAAGGGAGACAAAAATTTTAATTAAAGGGGGAGCTTGTAAACCAACAAAACAAAAATCTGTCCTGTTGCAAATGATTTTTTTATATAAGATTCTATCACCCCAACTCGCCCTAACTCCGACACCACTGGTTAGTTTTTGATGAAACATTAAGACTTTTCGGGTGACAAATTGGTTATAACCAAATAGGACCAAGTCATAATTTGTTAAAACCAGTGTTATTCGAGTCCAATTCGAGGTACCACCCAGTACTACCTGGTATTAGTTGGTTTTAACTCAAGTCTCCACTTGGGTTAATACCGGCGGTTATGAGTGACACCGTTTATATGTCAAAAAACTATAAACAAAAATGACTTTTAGGTTAACGTGTACTAATTCATACAAAAATCCTATTAAAATTCAGTATTACCTACATCATTTTCGAATATGAGGAGAATGATGAAGAAGTAGCCGAAAAACTTATTTACGGTTAATAATAATTAACATGTTATACACAAAACATATAATAAGTTATATTTCTGATGTTAAACGTTAAAGCATATAACCACTAAACAACTGCATTCATACAACAACATATTATATAAATAAACAATTCCTGGTGACGACGATTCATCAATCATCTGTCGTCATATTCATTCAAGTAAAGTGGAGGGGGTTCTGTTTTCTGTTACCATCCATTTCGGGTGTACATACCACCTTGGTTAATACCGTAATGTCTAGTTATTACCGTTTAGTACCAAGCGGTATTAACCACTCTTGTCACCCGAAAAGTCTTTTTGTGTACGTAGCTACTAGGAAAACAATTTTCCCTGTCCAGTTTCAAGTCGGTACTTTCAACTATCACAGAGTATCAAAATAAAATTATTATTACCTTTTCTTATCTTTGTCGACCATTTTTAATTTTCACTACATGCAAAGAACATAACAATGCGTAATATTCTAAAGAAATAATAGCAGTATTAATTAATTTATGTCGCTACATTTATATTAATCCACAATAAATTATTGTTAACCTCTAAGTTGACTACCATAATAGCGATACAAAATTTTTTGTATCGCCATTCAAAATTAGAAAACAGTATAATTTTGTAAAAATACGGCAAATTGACAAAGTTACCTTGTCGTAATGACTAAATTCTATTGCTGTTTCCATAGAAACCTATAATAAAACAACTAAATATTGAACGATTTAAACGTCGCATTTGACACATTCTACTTTACAATAATTATTATTTGGAACAAATGAGTGATAGTGAGGAAGATTTTATTCCTGGTACTCCTCCGGAAATCAGGGAGCAAGCAATTGCTGTAACTTTAGATTTATTACCAGCGAAATCTAGAAAATTTAGGAGATCTTCAGCATCACTATAACTGGTTCTGGAGCTGATATTCTTACCTTAAAACGTCATGTGGGATGGAAATCCTCAACAGTTGCTGAGGGATATATAGACGATAGCATCCAAAACAAAAAGGAAGTTTCAAAATAGATACTTTCAAACAATACTACAGAAATGACTAATAGTCGTTTCTGTAGTCATTGACTATGTCTGCTGGTGTAGTCGTTGGTAAAAATCAGACAAACGACCATATTAATATAAATGAATCATATATTTTTCGTACATCTGAACCTATAATTCCAGGAATAAATATAAATAACGTTAGTAACAGTACTATTCATATAAATTTTCGTTAAATTATGAATAAAATTGTTCATGAAATTTGTTAATTAATAAATGTTTGATGTAAGAACTGTAATTTGTTGTCTGTTGACTATTAAGTTTTATTTCACACTGTGAAAAAAATATCTTTCTTTCACACTTTTTTCTTTATTTTTCACTTGTCAATAATAACATTGTTTTGATTCATTGAAACTGTCCAATAAATGTCATTTTAGGATATGGCGTTACAAAGAGTATTTTTTCTTTTTCTTTCTTGGTGTTTATCAGCACATGAATAATTCTTGTGGATCCAAAAATCAAAAAAACGCAGTATGCTACTGGAAAAATAAGCCTCTGCGCTTGTGATTTTTACGTCAGAAGATCAGTCAGGTTATTTTGAAAACTAATATGAGAAGAAAATACCAATGTATTTCCCTGACGTTTGAGAAACGAATTTGTTTTCTTTTTCAAAGTTTATGTATTTTTCTTTTTTGTATAATATGTCAAGCGTAAAATTTTACACATATATTATTTGTTTACATAATATCCATTGACACTTACATAGAACTGTTGCACTTAAAATTACGCCATATTAATTTTGTTCAGTTCTTCTTTTAACATCGGTAACCACGTTGTACCAAAATTTACAGCGCAACGGGATAAACATTTTTCTTCATTCAATAATATTATTACCAATTCCTTAATTTTTAATTTTTTGTTTCCGCTTCTTTCGTTAAAATTTTTGCCGAATCCCTTTTTTATTGTATGTCCATTTTCCCAAGCATACTGTGTAACTAACTGTTTATTCATGTGGTAGTAAGCCCCAAGAAAAAAAAGAAAAATTTAGAGAATGCCAGAAATAACGTTCAGGCAATAACTAACATAAAGTACCTATATTCTGTTCACTTAAACTTTGCAGCTTTAGTCAGAATCGAGAACAAAATGCGCGCTGATTCTTGGTGCACACAGCAGACAGATGTACACAAGTGCAAAAATCCTATAGCGGTTCATATTCATGTTTATTTTATTTCATAAGCACGTTTCACTCACTTCACCGCAAAGTGAAAGGAGTTTATACTTAAACATATTAGTTAACAACAAGTAGAGTAGAGGACAAGAAATATTAAAATCATATTAAGTGTGAAGTTTTTTAAAGTTTATTTGCAGACCAAAACCATGCTGAAATAAATAATACACTGCCCAAAACAATTAAATGATGATAAGTGTAAACGAGTACCGATTTTTGCCATTTTATAGATATTTTACGAAACATTTCAGTTGGTATATCTGGCAACTGTCCTTAAAGAATTTTAAAAGCAATCACTAGTTAAACTATTTTTCTATCAACTCAGTATTCGAATGATCAGTTTACTTAAATAATTTAATGCAAAAATAAACTTTAAAAAGTTTTTATAAATAACCTATGTCTATTTATTTAGAGCTTTAAAATAAATTTATTATTATAGGTAAAAACAGTGGAAGTAAATCGTCTCTATCAGTAGATTCAATTGACAGTCGGACAAGCCCTCAACTAGAACTCCATCGTCGCTCCAAATCAATTTTGAAAAAATCAGATAGTAGTGGAAACCGTAATGCAGATCCAGAAAGTGAAAGATTAATTTCTGATAATATGTCGGGATTTGAGGTTAGTTGTGGAAGTGACTATTCTCCAAATAAGCGGCTATCCTCTCCACCATTGCGACACCGCACGTTAAGTCAGAAAACACTTTTCAAAAATCTACCGACATACCAACAGGAAGTTGAAAAAACTAGATTATTAAAATCACAACTATTTTTATTAGAGGATATAATGAGCAAAGAAAAACAGACTTGTAAAGAATCTATATTAGACTCAAATAAGTTAAAAATGTGCAGTGATAACATTAGTGAAGTGCCCCTTTACATCTGTCCCCCTCCTCCACCTATGGATAATTCTCCTACAGAGGAAACCAAACTGCTTTTTCATTCTTCGGTTGCTGTTACACAGCCCAGTAACTCGATATCTAAAGGACACAATCCGTCCTCGTAGCATTCAGAGGTTTGTAGCAAATATTTTTTAGATCGATACCTAACAATATTGCTGTCCCATTTTTTATTATCCCCAACCGTACCTACAGGGTGTAACATAATGGAATGTCATAAATAAAGGAAAATATTCCGTATCCAGATTTAGAATATTTTGTGGTATAAATATTTGTTCTGAGAATCTTCCTTTCCAAGATTCAGAGAGTTAAAATTTTCAAAAAATATAGTTATTAAGGTGTTATATGAATAATAACACACCGTCTTCAACGTTTAATATCCTATTAGTCTATTATTTAATTCGAAAATTCTTTAACGACTGATTAATTTGACATCAATTATGTTCAGAACGATTTAATTTAAAAGAGAATAATAATCAAAATTATTTGTAAACGCCGTAACTATGCAACAGATTTTGTTTTTCAATAACGCCATCACCATTTAGTTGTTTTGTGTTGTATTGTAGTGAAAATGTTAATTGGTAATGCCCTAGGGCATTATAGATATTATATATTACTAGCGTAACCCCGTCGACATTCGACGGCGGGTGTATTGGAAAATGCAAGTGAGTGACGAAAGTTTCATGTTACAGCATCTCCAGACGTTACTGTTCGCGTGTTTCATGCAAAAGTAAAGGAACTCTTGCGTTTAATTAACCAAAAACAAATATTTGGCGAAGTACTAACATATTTGTACACTGTTGAGTTCCAAAAGAGAGGTTTACCTCATGTTCACCTAGAAAAGTCTAAAACGTATAACTGTCCATAAGAAGCATATCCTCCATTTTGAGGGTATAATGACGAAATTTTATGATGTACTACACCAAGAATTTTGAAACAATACGGACCATATCCGGAAGGTAATTTTATATTTGCCCCGAATGACACGAACGACAAAGCATTATTGTCGAATATTATCTCGAAAATTTTTCGATATCGTCATTCCCTGTAAATAATTCTTCCATTTTATCAGGAATCCGAAATTCCGGTAATTTGAACTTTTTATTACACCAACAAAGACCAAAGTAGCCAGCCGAATTTTTTCACATGAAAAGTACTGGGCAGAGCAATAACTACATATGTTGTTTAAGTTACCTAAGTTGAATGGAGTTACATTTGAAATAGTATCTATATTGAATTGTAAAGCAGGTTTTTTTTTTCGTATTTTAGACGTTTTTGTGTGCGTTCGCGTCTCCATTCCCTGCCGCCAGTCAACCTCTTTCTTAATTTACGTTTTTTTGAAATATTATGTTGCACAACATTGCAGAGTGCGTTTTCCACATCGGCATCATCAGTGACAGGACGAAATTCTAAAACACTATAATGTCCTGCATCAACATTACCAGAAAAAAGTAAATTAGAAATAATATTTCCAGTACCATAATCAAGAGTTTCGTTATTATTATTATCTCTATACACTCTAAGCAAATGATCAGGAAACAGCTGACTAATACAGTGCAATTCGACATGGCCGGCGAACTCGCCATCTAAATACAATAAATTTTCGTATTCGGCGGAATTTGTAACCGGTAACCGATACGATGGATCTCCAACAATAAAACCTTCATAATATTCCCATTCATTTTTAATTTTTTCGACGACTTGCATGCGTATCTCGCGATGATGTTAGTCATTATTAAATAAACAATGCGAAACAGAACGAAATAAACAATTTCCGTCACCTACAATAGGAACAACATGTCGTTCCATGCTTAAAATAGGTTTATCCCGAAAAACAAATAAAAATAGTAAACTAAACTAAAAATACTTAGCTTTAATTCCTATTTGCAAAGCAAGTAAAAAAGTCGAAGTCACATTTAAACAATCCTGTTTGCAGCAAAGTAACGGAAAACTCGAATGTAAACAATAACCGAACAGCACACTGGCCACAGAGAACCTGTCTGTGACACTGGCACAGACAGAATAAGCCAAGCAGGCTAAGATGCGTTAGTTCCATTTCTTAAGAGGTCGGTGGTAGAGGTCGCTTCAAGTAACGCCGCTCTTGGCATACGCTAACATGCATTAGCAGTAGTATAGCAAAGGGGGGTACGGAGCCACTTAGGCGATTTGGATGACATGGATGGCATGTGTCCATCAGGAGAGACCATTCTTCGGGGATCGTCGTCAATGACCAGAGGGTCTTCGGACCAGAGGCTGTCGAAGAGTTCTTCTGGGGCTGGCCCGTTGGGATTTCTTCGGTGATCGTCAATGACCAGAGGCTTCTGAAGAGTTCTTCGGGGATCGTCGTCAATGACCAGAGGGTCTTCGGGGATCATCAATGACCAGAGGCTGTCGAAGAGTTCTTCTGGGAGCTGGCCCGTTGCGATTTCTTCGGGGATCATCAATGACCAGAGGCTGTCGAAGAGTTCTTCGGCCCCAGAGGGTTAGTTCAAATTTCTGCCGCTCGGATTTTATAGGTAGCGCTGAAGAGAGGCTCTGAAGAAGTCGGTTAGTTCAAAGCCGCTCGGGACGTGACTTTAGTGTAAACAAATTCAAGCCGCTAGACTAAACAAACTGTGGATTCTAAGAAATGACTCGTGGGAACGCAGGTGTCTTCAAGGTCTAAAGACAAAAAAATAGGATTCTAAGAATCTGCCTGCGTCACAGCAGCGAGGGTTGCTGGAATTATGGGTAGAGTGGAGCGGGAAATTTGAAATTTGAATTATGGGTAGAGTGGAGCGGGAAATTTGAAATTTGAATGATCTTGGCATGCAGTGGAGCGGTTGAAATTTGAATTATGGATTGGTAACAGTGGAGCGGATGCTGGAGGTTGGTAACAGTGTGGGCGGTAAATTTGAATTATGGATTGAGTGGAGCGGTTGAAATTTGAAGGATCTTGGCATGCAGTGGAGCGGGAAATTTGAAATCTGAGGAACTTAGATGTTCATGCAGTGGAGCGGGAAATTTGAATTATGGTACCAGTGTGTGAGCGGTTGAAATTTGAATTATGGATTGGTAACAGTGTGTGAGCGGTTGAAGGATCTTGGATGTAGTGGAGCGGGAAATTTGAAATTTTGAGGTTAATGATGGGTTGGTGACAGTGGAGCGGGAAATTTGAAATTTGAAGGATCTTGAATGTTCATGATATAGGAGAAAGAGAGAGAGAGAGAGAAAGAAATAATAAAGTGATAGAAATAAAACACAAGAATAACTTTTTATATTAAAATTTATTAAATAAAAATATATGTGTACAAAAAAGTTTACATTTTTTTTTCTAAAGGGAATTTATTTAACATATAATCATGATGAAATTCATATACACAAATTTTTGAAATATCTAAAATAGCCATTCCTATATACAGGAGTTTTATCGAATATAATTGATAATAATAAAAATATATATTAAATAATTGAATAATAATTAAAAAATAATGACAATGAACGATTTCAGCGAAGAATAAAAAAATTTAGCATTGATAATTGAATCTGTACTTGCAAAGAAAATTTCAAAAAAAACAATTGAATAATAAAAAATGTATATTAAATAATTGAGTAATTGAACAATAATTGAAAAATAATAATAATAATAAAAATAATTGATTAATTGAATAATAAAAATATATATTAAATAATTGGATAATTGAATAATAATAATAAAAAATAATTGATTAATTGAATAATTGAATAATAAAAATATATATTAAATAATTGGATAATTGACTAACAATAATAAAAATATATAAAAAAAAAAATCATTGCCGACCTGCCCAGCATATTACAGTTGGCCGCTCCTCCACCTCCGGCTCATCATCGGACACCAAGTCAATTATGGCTTCGGCATCGTCATCCAGGTCCATAATATTTGCAATGTCTTCCTCGTCGTAGATGACGATGACCGTATCCTCTTCCTCGGAGTCCGTGCTATAAAAAAAATAATTATAATTGAAAAAATGAATTGAAATAAAAAATTTTTAACTTACTAATAAGCCGGAGGTGTAGTAGGTCTAGCAGGAGAGAGTCTCAAGAGGGGCGGGGGCAGGTCGTCGATGTCGTTCTCATTACTGTAAAAATAATTATAATTGAAAAAAAATGAATTGAAATAAAAATTTTTTTTAACTTACTAATAAGCCGGAGGCGTAGGTGAATAACTAGGGCTAGCAGGAGGAAGTCTTAAGAGGGGCGGGGGGCAGATCGTCGACGTCGTTCTCATTACTGTAAAAATAATTATAATTGAAGCACTGAATTAAAAAAAGAAAAAAAAAAATTAACTTACTTTTCTCTTAAGTAGGCCTCAGCAAGATCGGGTGGTGTTTGTAAATCCCGCATTTCCTCTTCATTAAATTCACTAAAAAATAATTATAATGTAAATTAAGTTAAATAATAATAAAAAAATTAACTTACTTTTCTCTTAAATAGGCCTCAGGATTCATGGGAGGCGTATATCTATTTGTAGCTTGTGCCATACGCAGCCACCAATTGTCTAATTCACTAAAAAAATAAGTATAATGTAAATTAAGTTAAATAATAAAAAAAATAATAAACTTACTTCTCGAAACGCACTTCGAAACTATTTAATAACTGTCGAGACATCTTTCTTTTGTAAAATTTGAAGTTGAAATAAAAATGATTTTATATGTGTTGGTTTGGATGCAGATTATTTTTTTTAATATAAACATATTTTACAATCGTTCAGGGAGAGAGTAAAATGAAATAAGTAGTTAATCACGTATTAAAATTTGGTAATGTAAATATATTCAATACAAAAAATCCATCGTGGTGACAAAAAAAACTGCAAATTCTGCATCTATTGAAATATGTTTTCTTTAACATGATTCTAAGAAATGAACTAATAAAAATTAATTTATTTAACTTCTTGAAAATATCAGCGTTAGAGTTCGTGCAATTAGTCACGTAGGCTTGCTCTTGATAAAAAATGCAAAATCAGCATGTTTCATGAGCAAATCTTGACTGAACGTTGGTGACGTGTGCAAACTGACGTCACAGGTGACGTATGAAGCCTTTACGTCACAGATAATATAAAAGCTAGCGGTCAGCGTTTTTTTACCATATGTTAATAGTTATTGCTCAGTTACGTATTAGCAAATAATTGAACTTTGTGTGTTAATTGTTTTTGCGGTCTTATAACTACAATAAAAATAAAACGTAAGTAAATTTTTGTTTTATAAATTTCAATTTAATTTAAAAGAAATTCTTTTTTTAGATGGATTTAAAAAAAACTTAATCAAGTTTCACTTTTAGTAAACAAAGAAGTAGTGAGACTGGCAGCATTACCAGAAAATATTCCCCAGGTCATATATGGGGCCCAAATAATAAATACCAAATACGGAGAAACTGTTTTATTGGAATTGGAAAAAAATAAGGTATTTTTACCCAAAAGAATATTGCCCGCAATCAAAGAAAATTTGACACAATTTACTGATGGAAAGTACAGTATAATTTATGAGGGCTTAAAAGATGTAAATAAGCCTTCTATGGGCGTATTATTCAAGTTTATTGAAAGTAAGTAATCCGCATACATAATTTTTTAAAAAAATATTAAGTTTGTAATTTCTTTTTTTTTAGCTGAGAAGAAAGAGTGATAAGTCACAACAATTCATATAAATATAACAGGCAGAGACATACATTTTCATTTCCTTCTGAACGTGTTGAGAGAACGATCATGGCTTCTGAAGAAATAAAGAATATTAGTGATCAAGTTGTAGCAAAATTTAAGGAAGTGGAAGTAATTTTAGATCAAAAATGTACCCCAAGAGAGAGAGACATTTGGCTTAAACAGGTAAAACACCACATTAGACTTTTCAATAAGGCCATTAGAAAATCTGATCTATCTATGGGTGCCTTGAAAAAAATTACAAACAAATTTGGGACATCTTAAAAGATTTAAAAAAATAGTTATTGAAAATTTAAATTATATCGGGGCGGGATTGGAGGTAAAACAAAAACGTAGTAATAGAGTAAAATGGGAGGACTTAGTATCGGCTTTTAAAAGTAGAGTTCGTACTGGGGTAATTATTAATTTAAAACATAAAGATTTGGTTGAATTTTTCAATGATGCTTTTCACCTTTTCAAAATTAGAATAATAAATGCTATGAAAAAAGTACCCATGCTTAAAGTTAACACTTGTTTCTGTGCCGAGTTTATAAGAAAGTCGGGGGACATAGAAATTACTGAAAAAAAATATTTTAATACAAAAAATAAGGTAATTGATGCAGGGACGGATTTAAATCAATGGTTTGGGGCCAATGTAAAAGATGATATTTTTAACACTTTATCAGAATTTTCAGAATCGGGTAGTGGATGGGCTTTAAGTGAAATTATTAGCTTAGAAGTGAATATAAATAAATATGAAATTGGGAACGGAGTCTCATCCTACATTAAACTACCGGAAAAAATTTTAAAAAAGCAGGCGTGCATCAACGTTAAAAATGATGATGTAGCCTGCTTTGCCTGGAGTATCGTTAGTTCACTTTTTCCTGTTGCTAGGCAAAATCATCCTGATAGAATATCATCATATCCGCATTACACAACAGTTCTAAACATAACGGGAATTGAATTTCCTATGACTTTACCACAAATTTCCAAATTTGAAAAAAATAATGATATCTCAGTTAATGTATTTGGTTTGGAAATGGATTCAAAATCAAATTTCTCCGTTATTCCCGTCCGTGTAACTAAACAAAAATTAGAAAAACATGTAAATTTATTAATAATTCAAGATAAATATTTTCCAAAAATAAATGAATTTGAATCGATACCCGAAGACAATGAAGAGGAGGTAGAAATTAAGTACCATTATTGTTACATTAAAGATTTATCTAGACTTTTATATTATCAACTCTCTAAAAGTAAAAATAAAAAATTTTTCTGCGATAGATGTCTAAATTATTTTAGTTCTCAGGACAAACTAAACGATCATGTTGTGGATTGTGAAAAATTTAACGATTGCAAAATTGAATTTTCTAGGGAACGGTATATTAAATTTAAAAATTTTGTTTACAAGGAAACGGTTCCGTTTATTATTTATGCAGATTTCGAATCTTTGCTTGAGCCATTTAATGATGATGATAGTCATTGTAAAACAAGTAGATATCAGAAACACATAGCGTACAGTGCCGGGTATTATTTTAAATGTAGTTATAACAACGACTGGTCATACTATAAAAGTACTCGAGGTTTAGATTGTATGTCTTGGTTCGAACAGGAATTAAGTGATGTAGCAAAATTTGTCTCTTCGAAATTAAAGCAAGTGGAGCCCATGAACTCTGAAGTTAGTTTACGGGATGCTAGTAAAAACTGTCATATTTGCGAGGAGGAATTTAAGGAAACAGATAAAATTGTTAGAGATCATTGTCACCTCACCGGAAACTTTAGAGGTTTTGCTCATAATAAATGTAATTTGAATTATAAAAATTCCTTTGTTATTCCGGTCGTGTTTCACAATCTTGGAGGATACGACGCGCACTTTGCAATAAAATTCTTAGCAGAACGAAATCATATTACACTATTACCTGAAAATAAGGAAAAATACATTAGTTTCACAGTTCACGATAAAGAAACTAGCATTAAATTTAGATTTATAGACTCCTTCAGATTCATGGGTTGTTCACTAGAAGAACTAGCTTCTACATTGAAAGATGAAAATTTTGAAAATCTTAAACGTGAATTTCCAGACATCGACGATGAAAAATTTCAATTATTAACACGAAAAGGTGTATTCTTTTATGACTATTTAGACACCATTGAAAAACTAGATGAAACAGAATTACCTGATATAAAATACTTTTATAATAAACTTAAAGATGAAAACATTGAAGAGGCAGATTATGCACATGCACAAATCGTTTGGGAGAAATTTGGTATGAAAACACTAGGCGACTACAGCGATTTATACATGAAAATAGATATCATGTTATTAACGTGTATTTTCGAAACCCTTCGCAAAACATGTCACCAGACATACGGTCTAGATCCTAGTCACTATTACACGATACCCGGATATACTTGGGACTGTATGCTAAAATATACAGGATGTAAAATAGAAACCGTTCAGGACGTAGATATTTTAATGTTTATAGAGAGGGCAATCAGAGGAGGTTTGAGCCAATGTTGCAATCGGTTCTCAGAGGCCAACAACAAGTATTTAGATACTTATGATCCCAGCAAACCATCCACGTTTATTCTTTATTTAGATGTAAATAATTTATATGGATGGGCTATGGGACAGCCTCTCCCGTACGAGGGATTCCAGTGGACCGATTGTAACATTGATGTCACGAGTATTCCCGATGATGCTGAGATTGGCTATATTCTAGAAGTTGATCTCGAATATCCTGAATCATTACATGATTTACATAGAGATCTGCCATTCTGCCCGGAGCATCAAACCCCGCCAAATTCAAAATTTTCCAAGTTAATGACCACCTGTTACAATAAGCAAAAATACATTATTCACTATAGAAATCTTAAACAGGCTATACAACATGGAATAAAATTAACACATATCCATCGAGTTCTACAGTTCAAACAGTCTTCGTGGCTGAAACCTTACATTGACTTAAACACATCATTAAGGGCACAAGCAAAGTCGAACTTTGAGAAAAACAACTATAAATTAATGAATAACGCCGTGTACGGGAAAACAATGCAAAATGTTCGAAAACATAGAATCGTTAGACTAGTAAATAAATGGGAGGGGAGGTACGGTGCTAAGAATTTGATTGCCAGTCCTAATTTCCAAAGCAGATCCATTTTCAGTGATAATCTTATGGCAATTGAAATGAAAAAATCTCGCATTATATTCGATAAACCCCTGTATATAGGAATGGCCATTTTAGATATTTCAAAAATTTGTGTATATGAATTTCATCATGATTATATGTTAAATAAATTCCCTTTAGAAAAATGTAAACTTTTGTACACTGATACAGATAGTCTCATGTACGAAATTCAGTGTAATGATGTATATGAAGATGTCATCAAACAGGACATTCATAGATTTGATACCAGTGATTACCCACAAGATAATCGTTGGAATATTCCTTTAGTAAATAAAAAAGTCCCTGGTTTAATGAAGGATGAGAACAATGGGAAAATAATGACACATTTCATAGGTTTACGTTCTAAACAGTACACCTATAAAGTTGAATCAGACAAGGTAGTTAAAAAAGCAAAAGGTGTAAAGTCTAATGTGGTGAAAAACAAAATTACATTTCAAGATTACCACAACTGTATAGAAAAATTTGCTTCAAAAAGTTCACAGGAAGAGTGTTTATTAAATAAAACTCAGCGCTGTATACAATCAAGATTACATGAGGTATACAGCGTTGAGCAAACAAAAATTGCTCTTAATCCCTTTGACGATAAGAGGTACATCCTTCCTGAGGTTCATGAAACTCTCCCTTGGGGTCACTACTCCATAATGAACACTTAACATCACTAATATTCTTTTTTTTCTTTGTTTAATCAACAATCTCTGTCTATTATATTCAATATCTATGGATTCTTGTATTATATGTGTATTATTTAATCTTTTATATTCAATATTTATGTATTATATTTTATTTAATCTTTTATATTTAATATTTATGTATTAATCTTTTATATTTAATTTTTATGTATTATACTTTATTTACTCTTTGTATGTATAATAAAATGTGTATTTATAAAAAATATGATTTTTTTATTTCAAACCTAACCTAGAAATGAAAGAAAACACGATTATATAAAATATTTATTTAAGCACTTGTTAATAAAAACATTTTTCTATCTAAATCATTTAGTACATTATCTCTATAATAAATTAAACATTCACGCATACAGTATGTTTGAATGTTATCTCGATACAAGTCACATAAATTTAACATAACAATATATGGAGGTAATTCATAATTAGATTCACTTAAAATATTATTAGTAACATTCAGAAAATTATTATAAAAATGATTAAAATTTAAACTATGTAATAAGTCCAAACGAGACGATATTAAGTTTTTTATTAATATTTATTATTTCGCGAACAGTTTCTTCAGAGAAATAAAATGTAGAAAGACCATTGGTCACTTTCAACGTCTTATTGCCAAGAAAAGGTGCCTTTAGTATGGAATATTCACAGAACTGAATTTCCTCTTCTTCTTCTTCTTCTTCAGAATCTACTTTGTTATCAAAGTAATCGGTAGTGAATTGTTGAAGGTAAGTTATGAAATCATTCCAATCTTCTTTATTGAAAGAAATGTTGTCAGGTTTCGTAAACACTTGTAATGTATTAAATACTATCCTTATTGCTGGTACATAACCTCTTGCACTACTAAATCCCGTAACTATCTTGTATGTAGAATTTTTAATGTTTATAGCATTCTCATAAATATATCGTTCCTCGTGCTGTGCAGCTACTCGATATTGTTCACTAATTCTATCAACTTCTTCCCAATAACCGGAATCCTCTGATGAAAAGGTAGGACTTGGTGAACGGGATGTCATTGCAGCTCTCAAACACACAAAGATTAATAACTAACTGATTATCATCTATCATGTTGTTCCTTTTATATCTCGCGAATCGAACCAAAGAAAGCAGCAGGTACTATAAAAAAAAGGCCCCTAATCTGATGGAATTTGTGTCTATTTTCCATAAGAAATAATGTAATTTTGTGGTATTGGAGTGGAGGTGAATCACATTCCCATTTGAAATACATGTAAATCGATACAAATTAAAGAATGTTATCCGAATCAATCCAGCTGTTGTTCGATGAGTCCAGACCCAACCATTTCACGTAAACCTTCTTACCACGTCTACGTAACACTTTCTCTACGAGGTATACGTCAGCATTTTTTGTCTTTTGCAATTCTTCCTCGTAGAAACCTCCCCTAATCGGTGTGCCTTGCATATCTTCCAGTAAATATGTGGTAGGGTTAGTAATTCGTACTTTTACTATTTTAAATAACTCGGTTGTCCAGTTAGGAGTGTATCCTTTTTTAAAAACATGCTTGTTCTTACTGATACGTACAATGTCGCCAACCTTGTAGCGTCGCGGTGTTGCCATCTTAATATGCTTGTAGACAGAATTTAAAATTTTCTTTTCATTACTTTTAGTTATGTCGCAGGGCTTCATTCTGATTGTTCTGTGCCAACGATTATTATAGTCTTTAACAATATCTGAAAGTATGTCTATCCATCTGTATGAACCGTTTAAACTAAAATACTTATATAATCTTTCCTTTAATGTTCTTATGACTCTTTCAACTATAGCAGCTTTTTTTGTACTATATGTACTATAATGGTTAACTTTATACTTTTTCATCAAGTTTTTAAAATGAACATTATAAAATTCAGTACCCTGATCTGAATTTAAATTTTTACATGTTCTCTTACTCTCCTTAAAAATTTCCTCCATTGCCTGCGTAACGACGGGACCATCCTTGCTTTTTATAGGTTTTGCCCATACGAACTTTGAAAAACAATCGATAACAATCAATATATATCTATTTTTACTGTTTTCTCTAGCATAATTACCCATTTCAGCTAAATCAATCTGCCACAAGTCGTCAATACCTTTTATTATTGTACGCCTGCGATTGAAATTTTTACGTGCAGGCTTGTGTAGTTCGTTAACCACTTGAATTTTTTCATTTGAATGGTTCATCGCGCGTGCAGCTAAATCGATGTTATTAAAGCAAATTAACCTCGGACGTATTAACATGTACTTTTATAGCATTTCGAGATGCAACGCTCGTATCTATGGCAGTCACAACAGTTTTTAATTTTTCAAGAGATTTTTCGATGGTTGTCAGTGATGCTTTTTGTTCAGCTAAATCTGACGTGAATTGTGTCAGTTGACCGGTACACTTTAATTCAACGGAGGTTATATTATCATCTACATATTTTTTGTTAGTAGCATCATCGTCCTCCGTAGGAGACTGAACATTACACAGCTTTAGTTTTTCAATATCAATATTTCCATCTGCGGTGAAAACTAAACCACGGCGATATTGTGATAATAGATGTGAGCTAACTATATCACTGCTACGAGCAGCTGACCTTCCGAACTTATCGAGACTCATCATGGAAATGATGTAAATTACACGTACACACTATTTAATAAATAACTCCAGCCTCACGTAATTCATTAATAATCGCTAAAATTTCATTATCATGAGAATCTGTGTTTCCCGCAGCCTTTGAGGCATTCAAAAGTCTTAACCTATCAACTAGTTCGTTGACGCCATCCCAGTAAACATATTCAATAGGTTTTTCATTGTAAACCATACTTATACCTTCTCCGCTATATGATTGACGTGGTGATGATTTACTTTTAAATAACGGCTTTATCACTTCAGTATACTTAAAAGATCGAGTTCCATTAAATTGATTTAAGGGATCACAATTTCTTCTATGTGCGCTACTGACTTCTAAAATATCTTTATAAACATGTAAATCCTGTTCGTCGTAACCTTTAGGTTTCTTCATAAATAGCAATTCGTATAAACCCTGTTTTCCAGGATACATTTTATTACCAATATTTATTTCAGCATTTGGACCGATATGTAATTCTGTAGAACCGATATAAAATTTATTTGTTTCAAAATTGACTCTGACACCATATGTTTTATCGAAATCTTCGCTCTTGTTATAAAGTCCTATTATATAATGCTTAGTTAAAGAAGGATACTGCTCAAAATATTCCTTATTATTAGCCTCTTCATATGTATCTTCAACGATAGAGTATTCCTCTTCTTCATCTTCTTTATGTTTTACTGGTGTTTTTTGTGATGATCTAATATTTTTACCTTTAGTCATTTTCACCGACATATCCATAGATTTCTTCAGTTCTTTTATAGGATCGATAACGGGTTTCAATAATCGATTAAGGCCTTCATCTTCCTCAGCTTTACCCAATTTTAATGCCAAATACTTCTTTCTAATAGCTTTGGATGCTTTATTAATTTTTTTCTTTAAGTTTCTTATCTTTTTCCAATACATATGGTTTTACCTTCTTGGCTCTCTTATACATCTCGAAAGTTATTTTATTAGTCTCCATTGTTGAACAAAACAACAGGACTTAAACAGGTCTGTATAATTTTTTAAACAGGTCTGTTTAGATTTTAAACAGGTCTGTTTAGATTTTAAACAGGTCTGTACAGGTTTTAAACAGGTCTGTACAGCTTTTAAACAGCTTTTAAACAGGTCTGTACAGGTTTTAAACAGGTCTGTACAGGTTTTAAACAGGTCTGTACAGTTTTTTAAACAGGTCTGTTCAGATTTTTAAACAGGTCTGTACAGTTTTTAAACAGGTCTGTTTATATTTTAAACAGGTCTGTTCAGATTTGAAACAGGTCTGTACATCTTTTAAACAGGTCTGTTTTATTTGAATACTTGTTTACTAATAACTGACTTATTCAAATCATATGCTTATATACTGATCAAAACCCTTTCGATAACGACCATTATGTAAATCAAAATCTTTCACGATAACCATTACACCATACTGATCGTTCCAACATTGTCTACACATATCCTCAAATTGATCGAGTGACATATCAGGTGTCACGTGATCATCATATACATGTCGCAAATTCATTCTATCTTGTTTGAATAATATTATACAGTTACAGTTATCCCGAATAAGATGCTTAGGTATACGAGTATAAGTCTGACAGAGATAGAAGCAGTCCACAAGTTTATGTCTACCCATACTAAAATATGCTCTTATTTTGTCCTGTTTATCGCAAGCCACATCGTCGAAAATGAATACTGAATTAGTTTTAGCCTCAGATGGATCGATTATACTTTCACTACTTGCATATGGAAAATAACTAACACCTTTTACATTCTTCAACACTTCCTCTAACAATTTGTATTTGGGTTGATATAATGACTTGGAGTACACGTATATATTCTCAAACCACAGTCCATTAGGATCGAATAATAGACTCAATAACAAATTAGTTTTACCGGCTCCACTAGGTCCACATATAATCGTTCTTAGCGTGCTGGGAAATAACTCGCCATGTTTCTTCTCTCCACCAGATTTATCTGTTAAGAGATCCAGATTCTCCACAGGTAGTGACACCTGTTGTCTTTGAACGTGCATTATGAACTCATATCTTTTTTGATTATGCAACGCTTTATATAGAAGTTTCCATACACTTATCATCATTAACAATCTAGATGACGCCGAGGAAGCACGGTGGAGGAGTCGTTAATAGTCTAATTAGCAAACTACCTTTCGAGTTACATATACCGGGATATCAATACTGTGGACCCGGTACAAAGTTGGAAAAACGCTTAAGTCGCGGGGACCCTGGTATTAATCTTCTAGATAGAAGTTGTCGTGAACACGATATTGCTTACAGTAAAAGTTCCAATTTAGAAGATAGACACAAGGCTGATTACGAACTTGAACAGCGTGCTTGGGAACGTGTTAAATCAAAAGACGCCAGTTTTGGGGAAAAGGCAGCCGCTTGGGCAATTACTAATACAATGAAAGCTAAACGGAAGTTAGGTATGGGTATGATGTGTAATGCAAAGAAACGAAAATTAGGTATCAGGAAAAAAAGTTGGATTTCGAAAGACTGTCCTGTCAGATGTGACTAAATTACTGAAAAAACATGCAAGTCATAATATAAAAAAAGATAGTGCAATGACGGTGAAAGCAGCACGAATTGCTGTCAAGATTGCTGGAGGTCGGAAAAGAATCAATACGCCTCGTGTTTTACCTTTGCCAAAGACCGGCGGTGTTTTACCACTGATACCAATCTTTGCTGGTTTAAGTGCACTAGGAGCTTTGGCAGGAGGTGCAGCCGGAGTCGCCAAGGCCGTTATAGTTGCTAAAAATACTCAGAAAAAATTGGACGAAGATGGAAGGCATAATAAAGCCATGGAGGCCATAGCATTGGGGAAAAAAGGATCCGGACTCTACATGAAACCATATAAGAATGGATATGGACTATATCTGAAAAAACAAAAAAACTACCATTGAAGCTACCCAATAGAGCACTTTCCGATACGGACCTGTTGAACTATGTTAAAAAGTTAAAAATTCCACATTTCAGAGGCGTCTTTATGCGTGATTCGTTACCATCATCTCCACCTAGAAAATATGAAAGTGCCATTATTAACTTAGACAGAGTAGAGGGTCCGGGTACGCATTGGGTAGCATACAAGAAAACTAATGATTCTGTTATATATTTCGATAGCTTCGGATCATTGAAACCACCAATAGAATTAGTTCGATACTTTGACACGAAATGTAAAATTAAATATAATCCTGATGCTCTTCAAACATACAATACAACAAACTGTGGGCATTTATGTTTAGAATTTCTCTATAAAAACAATAAACATGTATGATTTACATTCATTATGTCTCAAATATTCACATTAAGAGGTCGAAGATCTACGCTGTCTGTAGACTTTTTTAATCCCATAGAACTCGATCCCCAGTACGATTATTCGCTGGCACTGATTGGTCTTCACACCTACAACAGTATACCTAACATCGAGCAAGGTGTAAATAATAAGTTTTATTACTGGGAACTTGGTGATAAATCTAAGGAGAAAGTCATAGAAATACCTACCGGATCATACGAGATAAGCGACATCGAATCTTATCTGCAGAATAAATTAATACCTAGTGGTGTAACGCAAAGTGATTATTTTTCATTGAAACCTAATAATAATACGCTCAAGTGTGAAATTAAAAGTAAACACGAAATTAATTTTACACCTAAAGATAGTTTGGCCACTTTATTAGGTTACAGTGCTCAAGTGTTAAAACCTGATAAATTATATCAATCTGATTTACCCGTTAAAATAGTTAAAGTTATAACCATCCACGTAGACTGTAATATTACAGCAGGAGCGTTTTACAATAATAAGCCATCACATACGATTTTTGAATTTGGTTTGAAAGTCGACCCCGGATACGCTATAGATATAGAACCCAATAATTTGATTTTTCTACCGGTGAATAACAAACGAGAAATACGTAATATCACCTTGAAGATACTAGATCAGAATTCCGAGCCTGTCAATTTTCGAGGAGAAGAAGTTATTGTAAGGTTAGAACTAAGAAAATTACTATGAGGAGGTTGATATTTAAATCTAAAAACTATATAAACGACAATTCTTTTAACCGACATCATTCAGTACTTAATCGGTGTTCAGAGAGGACAACGACAACTTCCATTTTAACTCCAGCTAATATTTTATATTTAAAATCTTTGGGTTATAATGTTGGAAGAACTACAATTATTTCAAGACCCAAGTTACGATGAGTCCATCGTCAGGGAGGAGATCCGATCGTACTATCCTTTTGTAAAATCATTTGGAAATAACGATGAAATAGAAATTGCTATTTATCAACAGGATGCATTGTTGTTGATGAGCGAAGCCGCCATATCTATCGAGGGCACTTTAAAGAAAAACGCTACTGGTACGGGTACCATTGAATTTACCAATAACGCGGGAGCGTATTTATTCGATTCTATAAGTTATGAATTAAATGGGAAGGAATTAGATAAGGTACGTGATCCTGGAACGGTGAGCTTGATAAAAAGCTACTTGTGCTATGACAGAGATGATTATTCTCTTAGTATTGGAGGCTGGAATTATCCCGAAGGTCAGTTGGTGACATACGATCCCACAAAAACGACATTCTTCTTAAGGATACCTTTGTGGCATTTATTTGGTTTCTTTCATGATTATAAGAGAGTGGTGTTTGGTAAACAAGTTTTGAGATTAATTAGAGCTCGTAGCGATAACGATTGTTTCAAAGTATCGAAAGATGATACTACTGGTGAATTGACCATAACCAATATTGAATTGAAGGTTAAACATGTATTTTTAAATGACGTTCCAAAGTTGAATTTGCTAGCTGAAATAAACAATGATAAACCGATCTTAATGCCATTTAGACAGTGGGAACTTCATGAGCTTTCTGCGCTAACGAATGGTACTACAAAACAAATTTGGTCCGTTAAAACATGTGCTAGTGTGGAATGCCCCCGATACATTATAGTAGCATTTCAAACTAATAAAAAAGGCCGAAAGATGGAAGATGTCACCCAATTCGATAATATTGATGTATCTAATATAAAATTGACGCTAAATTCTGAATATTATCCCTATGAAGATATGCAATTGGATTTCAGCTCTAGAAAATATTCTGAAGCATATTATATGTATACCCAGTTCTCAAAATTATTCGCTTCCAACAATAAACCAATGCTGGACTTCATGGCTTTCAGTAATCGAGCCTTATTCGTTATAGATTGTTCCAAGAGAAATGATTCAATAAAATCCTCTACTGTAGACATCAAAATAGAGATTGAAAGCAGAAAATCATTCCCAAAGAATACTAAGACTTATTGCATAATTATTCACGACCGTGTGATGGAATATTTACCTCTAAGTGGAGTCGTAAGAAATGTTATGTAATAAGAGGCAGAGAGATTACCATATTATGTCAGTAATGTAAGAACAATACGTTGATAAACATGCAATTAGTTGTTGTTGACATTCAGGGATTTAGTCTCCCAGAATTTTACCCCAAAGAAATATCATTCGTTAATGGTCAACAAAATTCTCACTATTTGATTAAATCTCCAGTGCCATACAGTACGTTAAGTTCTGATTTAAAAAGACAGGTGAAATATTTAGAATGTAATCATCATGGTTTGAAGTATAGCAGCGGTTACGTAAATGACGAGGATCTGAATGAAATATTGCGCAATCACCTTTGTGCTGTTAATATAATATACGTAAAAGGACATCAGAAACAAGAATTTCTTGAAAAAAGACTACATGACTTGGAGGTCACAACACCATCTGTGGTCAATGTGGAACACCTTAATGTTACCATGGAACAACCGCCAAATTTCTGTAAAGATTTACCTCTGTGTTTATATCATTTTAATAATTATAAAAAGTATATGTGCAGTTTAAGAAATAGTTTTAAGCTTTATAATTGGTTGTATTCGAATCTGCCTAAATAAAAAACATACATATCTCTTATTGGTTGTTTTTTCTTTTCCCTCACCTCCACTATTCACCTCTGGTCTCTGTTAATTATTATTATTCAGTTATTTACTAGATGGCATAGCAGTAACATGTCTGTTTCTTTGAACGATTTTAATTTATTACTAGAAGAACATTGTCAAAAATTAGAACAGTTGAAAAGTATTATAAACTTTTACGAAGAAAAACAGTGTGTGTTTTCAAGTTTTCAATCATTAAATATCAACAACAACAACAAAAGTGTATTTAGTGACAGAAGACGTTGTGGAAAAATTTTACGTTCAACAGCAGCACGAAGAATTACTCCGCAAAATGTCAAAACGCTCTGAAAATCCAGTATTTTTACCATGCGGTCATATAGCCAGTTCTATAAACAGTTGTTGTAAATTGTGCGAGTGGCGTAAAAGAGAAGAGCAGAAATGTAAAATTTGCCAAATAAATGATCAAGAAGTGAAATTTCTACCATGCGGACATATTGTAAGCTGTATAAACTGTAGTTTTCGCATTAAAATCTGCGTAGCTTGTGGAAAAAGTTGGGAGGTAGCTGTATGCAAATAAATTAGGTTACGTACCTGTAATTAAACAGTATATTGAGAGATAGGACAATGTTAAGTTCGAGATTGATTATTCTGTGTGCTGTGCTCCAGAACACTCTGTACATTTACAATCCATTCAATCCTAGAGAAATCAATGTCCGTTTCGATGACAACAACAGTGAATGGATAAAGATGTTGCCGTATACTGTAATTAACAACAACAGTGTACCTACATTTACAACATCTATACCTAGCAACACAACAAAATATCAGATACAAATACGATTTCAAAATGGTAGCATTGATGAATTCGACTGGATTACGTTTGTGGAGAGCCCCGTTACCAAACCAAGTTATTCAATCAGTACTACTGAGTCGTTAGTTATAGGTCTGCTCTGCTACCTAGTACTTTGTACTTCAATTTTATTATTAAAGTGCCTAATTAAAATTACAAAAGGAAAAAAATGTATGTTGTTGGTACGGAATTAAAAAACTTTGAAATAGAACAACGACAGGGAAAGAGGGTCCAGTTCAGTGATGAGGTTAGAGTTCGATATATTCTTCATTGGTCCTTTGCTCACCAGATGTCGAGACGAGGAGACTGCTGGATACAGAACACTGTAGATCACGAACGATTTCAGCGAAGAATAAAAAATTTAGCATTGATAATTGAACCTGTACTTGTAAAGAAAATATCAAAAACATAATCTCTCTCTCTCAAATACAGTTATACACTTATTTTTTGTATGATGAAAAAAATAAAAAAATATATGTTCCAACTCCTTGTTTTATTATATTCTCAAATAAAATATGCATTCCACTAAATAATACTATTCTAAAAAAATTACATAATTCGAATTCCTCAGATTTCAAATTTCCCGCTCCACTGCATGCCAAGATCCTTCAAATTTCAACCGCTCCACTCAATCCATAATTCAAATTTACCGCCCACACTGTTACCAACCTCCAGCATCCGCTCCACTGTTACCAATCCATAATTCAAATTTCAACCGCTCCACTGCATGCCAAGATCATTCAAATTTCAAATTTCCCGCTCCACTCTACCCATAATTCAAATTTCAAATTTCCCGCTCCACTCTACCCATAATTCCAGCAACCCTCGCTGCTGTGACGCAGGCAGATTCTTAGAATCCTATTTTTTTGTCTTTAGACCTTGAAGACACCTGCGTTCCCACGAGTCATTTCTTAGAATCCACAGTTTGTTTAGTCTAGCGGCTTGAATTTGTTTACACTAAAGTCACGTCCCGAGCGGCTTTGAACTAACCGACTTCTTCAGAGCCTCTCTTCAGCGCCACCTATAAAATCCGAGCGGCAGAAATTTGAACTAACCCTCTGGGGCCGAAGAACTCTTCGACAGCCTCTGGTCATTGATGATCCCCGAAGAAATCGCAACGGGCCAGCTCCCAGAAGAACTCTTCGACAGCCTCTGGTCATTGATGATCCCCGAAGAAATCGCAACGGGCCAGCTCCCAGAAGAACTCTTCGACAGCCTCTGGTCATTGATGATCCCCGAAGACCCTCTGGTCATTGACGACGATCCCCGAAGAACTCTTCAGAAGCCTCTGGTCATTGACGATCACCGAAGAAATCCCAACGGGCCAGCCCCAGAAGAACTCTTCGACAGCCTCTGGTCCGAAGACCCTCTGGTCATTGACGACGATCCCCGAAGAATGGTCTCTCCTGATGGACACATGCCATCCATGTCATCCAAATCGCCGTACCCCCTTTGCTATACTACTATTAGCTTTTGTTTATTTTGTCTTACATATGAAAATGGTGATTAAAAAATATAAAAATGTCTCATGATTCATCTGAGGGTAGTGACCTTTCATTGAAAAAAAAAATTATCAAAATTGGTGAAGCGGTAGCCGCTTGAGGAACCGGAGAAGAAAATCTTTTGAGCTTTTATATATGTATGGATATAGATAATTTTGAACAACAATGATCTCTTGACTTTTTTGCGTGGCTAGGGTTGTTATTGGCCTAATTTGTTCTAATAGCGAACAAAATTAAAATAACACAAACTGGGCAAACATTATTATTTTTTATTAAAATAAAATTTATTAGGAAACACAAACGAAACAAGATATTTTTGCCAATGGTTTAAAATTATTAGGATAATTTTAAAAGAGGTGTTCGAAATTACGTCCCTGTGTCGCAATACAGTTGTCGATACGTTTTCTCATAGATTCTGTCACTCTATCAAAAATTCCTAGATTCTGACGAATTTGCTAACACCCTTCTTCCTCGATTCTATGAAAAGAAATGGAACAGCATAAAGATAAGATTTTAAGTGATGTACACACAAAATTCCGGTTCAGTATTTTTATTTGTCTAAAATATATTTAAATAATTGATTTTTTTTTTTAACTTTAACGCCCTGTATCTTGGAAACGAAAGCTCTAAGGACAAATGTTTACATGACAAAATATTCTTAAATTTGGACAAGCTCCTTCATTTATGACATTCCATTATGTTACACCGTGTATTTTGGGAACGCACTTAAATAGTACACTGTATACTGGGTGTTTCAGGTATGCGGTCATTAATTTCTAGGGGTGATTCTACATAAAAAATATGAAAAAAAGTTCATATAAACATGGGTTCGAAGATCCCTCCTAAAGGCGCTGCGGGCCTCTGAAGGGGGCACCCAAAATTGACATTTTATTTAATATCTCAGGAACCCTTTGAGCGACAGTGACTAGTTTTTGCACGTGATTCGATATCAATAAAGGTCATTATCTGATGTTATTCACCAAGGGTAAATTCAGTCAGGGGTGCACAAAATTGGAAAGGGGAGACTTACTTCTCCCCCCAATTTTTTTAATGTGAATTTTTTGTGAATGTCTCATTGAAATATAATGCCTTGACTATAAATACACAAAAAAGGTTTTCTTGTTGTAATGACATAGGACCAACAAGTTTCCAGAAATTTGAACATAAAGAAACGCATGCATTGCCTAGGATTCAAAAATAAGGATAATGATTTCTCGCTGTTCTGCATAATTTAATAAGAATAAAAACCGTAAGCAGTCAATTTTTTAAAATAACAAATCTGTATTCCTTTATGTTCAAATTTCTGGAAACTAGTTGGTCCTACGACGTTACAACAAGAAAACCCCTTTTTATGTATTTAAATAAAATGTCAATTTTGGGTGCCCCCTTCAGAGGCCCGCAACGCCCTTAGGAGGGATTTTCAGACCCATGTTTATACGACCTTTTTCATATTTTTTATGTAGAATCACCCCTAGAAATTAACGACCGCATACCTGAAACACCCTGTATAGTTTCCAAAACAATGACAATTTGTTTTTGATAAATTTTGTTTTTAAGCTTTGATTTATATAAGTACACTTCCATATATGGAACATATTATGTGATTCGCCTATAGTGCCACATCCGTCTTATTTCTATAATTAGACCGAGTTCACCTATTATTCTTTGTGTATTTTGTAGGTAGGGATATTAATATGAGTCATTATGAGCCTAATTACTACTACCTACTTACTAAGTATCAGCTGTATGGTGTTAAGTTTGCAATTTTTATCTATGGGCCATAAGAACAAACTTTGCTACAGGGTGATCAATATTTTGCGCTCAAGCCTACGAACACTGAGTTACAATAATACCTGCATCATTAGTCGAATTTCTGTTACCAGAATGATACATACATAGTTATTTATTACACAAGGACGAAAAATGCAATTTTTTGTGCGATTACGCAAAATTGCCAGACGAGGCGAAAATGGGTACGAAGAACATTTTCGTCCGTGTCATTGTGTGTCACTATTTATTATTCAATTTTAAGAATAAAATGGTAACATTTATTTGTTATATTTATTTTAATTGAAAAAATCTGATCGTAATCGACTTCACGTCACTTTGACACGATCTATTAAGAATAGCATTACAACTGTTTACCGTTCGAAAAGTACTTTTTAGCCGGGAAATGTAGTTGTCTAACAACCACAACAAGAAGTAATATCTATTATGAAAAGGTGATCTTTTCGTCCAAATATTAGAACCAAAAAACGTCACTTTTCAATGCAATCGAATAAAAATTCTTTTTCAATTTGAATGAATTTTTTCCATATATTTTAACCGCTCAATCGCTCATTGTATACATCTTGTTTAACAACTTATAATCGGACTGGTGTAAGTTTCCAACTTTCCTCTTAAAGAGTTAAAGCCATAAATACATATTTTTCACTCGATTGTATTGAAGTGTGATGTTTTTTGGTTCGAATATCTGAACGAAAAGATCTTTTTATTATTTTTTGTTGTGACATGAAGTCGATTACGATCAGATTTTTCAATTAATATAAATATAAGAAATAAAAATTTGTTATTTTCTTCTTACAATCGAATAAAAAATAGTGTATTGCACACAAACGAAAATCCGTAATCGTACGAAAAACTGCATTTTTCATCCGTGTGTCACAAATAACTATTTTTGCAGTTGTATGCATGCAGTACGTATGCAGATGGTTTTAGCGGACACATCCTCTTATTACGGACTCAGTTGGTGTCTCGTCCAGGAACATTGTGATTCATCCGATAAAGCCTTATTTTCTGTACATGTTACATAAACTACTATTATTCTTTTGACGTATTTCTGACCAAATGTGGTGCCACTGTATTGTATACTCTATACTGTCGCGCCTCGGGGGGGGCGGCCTATTTTGCGTGGTGCTCGCTTGGGTGCACGACCCTGTTGTTAAGGGGCGAGAGGTTTCTTACTTCAAACAAGGGCTAGGTTTCGAAATGAAAACCGGCTAATCATGACTTTAACAAACTATATATTCAAATTTCAAGTAAGGAACAATACATAAAATGAACAGAATTCGGGGATGACTAAACGTCGCACGTAGGATTAATAAAGACCAACACAAATGTTTACTTACATAACAAGCCCTACGGCCTCCATCTCTGGGCGGCGACTGTTGGCTGGACAACTGGGTGACATTTTTTCCACTTAGCACTGATATCCAGCTTCACCTTTTCAGGACTTTTCTCTTCTTTGCACCCGACCGAAGCGACGCCCGAACCAACAAAAATGTTTTCTCCGATCCTACTTCTCTCCTGCTTAATTAAAAACTCTATCAATTTTTTCGACTTTCCTTTCGGAGAGTCTAAACCGTAACTCTAATTATTGGCTGCTCTTTCGGAGAGCCTAACATTGACTATCTTCAACTATCGGCTTCCCTTCCGGAGAACCTGACTCTGACCCCCCTTAATTTTTTTGTTCTCGTCGAACAAGGCCACCCCCGTTTCCATATTTTTTCTAAAAAGCTTATACCGAACCAATCCGGACCTACGCTATTCCACGCGCTTCAGGTAGGGGGTACCTCCCATTTTTCTATTGCCCAATAAAAACAATAGACGTTTTGTGAAGATCAGCGATATCCAGAGTTCAAGCCTGGTGCATTGACCGTCACAAAACTCCACCGATAAGCGGTTTTTATTCTGGCAGGAAATATCTTATATAGGTAAATGAAAGTTTCTAATTACCGCCAGAAAGACTACATGAAGTTTCATAATACATAAAAGAAATTTTTAATTTGAATATAAAACGAGTATGAAATATTTATATATCCCTATATAAAATATTTTCCGACAATACAAATAAAAGACTTATTTACTTAATTTTATTCATATCAATTGCAGCGGCGGCTGGTGGATTTAGGCTATACCATGCCTCACTATTGGTGCATGGAATCCAAACAATATTTTAAGGCACGACTATCAGTACTAAATGAAGAAGTTTTGCAGAAAAAAAATGAAAAAAAAATTGAGAAAAAAATTACAAAAATGCGCTGCTGACCCAGATTACTTCTATACCATTAGTAAAATATTTGCAAACTATTTTTTTTTCGTAATCAGAAAAGAAAATATATCACCCCGTTTCTTTGGTTTTCGAGAATTTTGATTTTTTTGTAAAGTTATGACATTTTGAAATTTAAGTTCTTCATTGTGTACATTTCAAAATGTCATAACTTTATAAAAAAAATCAAAATTTTCGAAAACCAAAAAAATGGGATGATAAATTTTCCTTCTGATTACGAAAAAAAATAGTTTGCAAATATTTTACTAATGGCCTAGAAGTAATCTAGGTCGGTAGCGCATTTTTTGTAATTTTTTTTTCTCAATTTTTTTTTCAGTTTTTTTTTTGCTTCTTCAATCAGCACTGGTAGTCCTGCCTTAAAAT